>JBAMNC010000731.1:600000-1066975 GCA_037902135.1 Cetoscarus ocellatus | reverse complement strand
TCCGGTGACAGAATAAGGCGTGTGTGATTCAAATTACCATAACACCTCAAGTATTAACATTATCCAAATAATTTCAACAGATTCTGAAAGCTGAGAAGCAGAGCTTCCCATTGATATATAGTATATTTCGGTATAGCCTGCCTGGACTGAGGGGGACAGGCTGGAATTGCGCTCAGCCGAACACCAGAGAGATAGGATTGGAAGCCAAACATGTGAGTGATTTGACAGTGGTTTATCAGTATTTTCTGTGTAAAAAATGTAAAATATTGTAAACTATACCATTAGTATCATTCTGGAGTGTTTTCTTTCTGTTCTTCTCTCTTTTTATTTTCTCTGTGTTTTGCCGTATTTCTGACGTATTTTCCGTGTGTTTCACTGTCTATTTTGTCATTGATCGTCTTTTTCATTATAGTTCGTGTTTTATGGATTCCATAAATAGTAATTTTAGAAATATTGGAGGAAGAAATGTCGAGATCTCTGTCTTCAGCGGGACAGGAACAGCTTCAGGGACTACCATCAGTAAAAAAGTTTATGTAAAATGAGTTAGGTTTATTTATAGTCATCTCAACAAAATTCTACATGTTCTTTTACAATTGTTTATGAAGACAATCCTGTTGAAAATTCAAATCCGTTTTATTCTTTACTTGTAATTACACAATGTTTTAAGCATTTATAACATAATAACGACAAATACTTGACAGAACTGTTTACTTTTATTTCTTATGAAAAAAGGGTGAAAAAATGTATTCAAAGGACAATCCTGACACATTTATTGACAAAAAAAGACAAAAAAGACTGAGTGGACATTTATAATTACAGTATTAACTGTCATGTTTTTTTTCTTTTTTACTTCACATGCACAAAGAAGTATTTATTGTGCTAATTTTTATTTTCAGATGTTTGATTGTTCAAAAATGTGATGTGACATACCACATATGTTCACATTGGCATGAAAAAAAAAAAATCAAAAACTGTCAACAGGTACTATATTTATTTGTGTATTTCTACTTCTTACTGAATCAAATCGCACCTAAAGAATTGAAATTGAATCGTAAGGTTCTTAACAATATCCAGCTCTAGTTTGTATCAGCATGAACCTCACTAGACATGTGAACTATGGAAGCCTGACAAAACAGTATGAACAGCGTGTTTGTGGGCGCTTGAAATAATACGTCTTTCTAAATAGTAGATTTTTTTTTTTTTACTTTGGACCTATTGGGAATATTTAACAGTAAGAATCATGATTATGACGTGAATTTTCCAACATCTCTATTTTCAATTACAAACTAGTTCAGTTCAACAATTCAGTTGAGTTGTTTACCTGCCAAAAAAAAAAAAAATCACCCTCAGCATCAACTGCTCTGGTTGCCATGCTCCCAGGGCTCTCAGTCTAAAACAGATCAACTTCTGGAACAGCGTCACAGTCGTGACTTGTGATATCCATTTCTGTCACAAACAATGACAGAGAAGAAAATGATCTGACTCATCTTTTTAAAGGATGGATTTTCTGGTCTCCATCCACTATTAGTGATAGGATATGATTCCTTTATCTTGTTCTTGTGCTATCTTTGTGACATTTTCATGAATGGGGAAAATATTAAGTGCACAGAGCAACTGAAATCCACCTTGGACACTACAGGGAGAGGTGGAAGGGAACTTTCATAGCCCAGGGAGAGGCTCTCTTAAAATGAGGTTGTGAGTGCTGCCAGTACAAAAACAGCTCCCTTGATGATTTAATGAGTTGTTTTGCTTTATGTACTGTGAGAGAGACTAACAGAGTAACTGAGATAAGCAAACAGGTAATACATTAGTGCACTTAAATGTATAGGGAAATACTAACAAGCGAGTCTCAGTTATCTAGAACTTAGATGGATTGAACTATATTTATGAACCAACAAAGTGTTTTGTTTAAATAACTATATATGCAGCCCGAGCTGTAACCAAAACTCACATCCTTACAGATGTAAACGCTAAACTAGTGTGACCTGTTTGCTCTGTTTATATTGAAACTGAGGCCTTTCCCCAAACCCCAATCAAATCTGACAGCATGCTTGAGTTGTTATCCTCCATGTTTTGCGGTCAAAGTGACAGAGAGTTCAGAGAGCAGTGACCTGTCCCATGGAGATGAAGCGGCATCACTATGAATTTTGACCTGATAGTTCAGACTGTCACTACACGGTCACTGATTTTAGAGAGCACAAACGTGGCCCAAATCATCTTTTCACTGTGGGATTTTTTTCTCTGCTGCTCTCACGTAGATCTTTGTTACATAACAAAGCTTGAACTGGGACACTTTTTTAGCTTTTAGCCTTAGTGACAAAGTGGCCATCAAAAAGACAAGTATAGGATCTGAGGGTTAAACAGCCCAAAGACAAAGCAGAGGATGTTTATGAGAAACGACTGGGAGCGTGTGGCCACTGGGGGCAGTTGACCTCGGTGGCTGTTGTGTGCATGACTGTGACTCTGTGGGTGTTTGCGTGTAAATGGGTGTGTGTATGTGTGTGTGTGTGTTTCAGTGCTAGTCCCGCGGGTGAAGAAGAGCAAAGGGAGATGGATTGACTGTGACAGGAAGCCACGTCAGCACAGCTAGAGGGGAGAGAAGCATATGTCAAGATGGAGAAGAAGAAGAGACAATAAGAGAGAAAAGAGTGATGACTACACATTCTTACTAAGTGACATTAAATCAGGACTAAAATAGTTTCACTTTCAAAAAGATGGTGATCAATCTCATTTTAACAATGTGCATTTTGTGTACTTGAGTAGTATGAGTGCGCTCAGATTTGTCTGATTTTGGTAATAATCATGGTTAGATTGACAGCATTGCTGATTTTATGTTTATTTCATTTTTGTGTTAAAGTGATTCTATTTTTATAGCTCTGTTACAGCACTCTTTTGATTCTGGTTACAGTTTTGATTAATATTATTTTCCTTCCTTTTTTCAAAAAACGAAATATTTGCAAAAAGTCACCTCATATATCAGTCTATGAAGAACTGAGCTACACAGGGTATTTTCTGAATTCAAACATTGGTGAAGGCTCCACTTCCTAATTTTGTGCCTTTATCAGCCCTTGTCAGAGGGGGACTTGTTTTATCATGGACTGTAAAAAAAGAGCAGGTTAGGTGAAAACAAGAACCTCTATGACTTTAACAGACATGATCAAACACTAGAATGCTGAAACTTTCAATCTACAAGAATGTGAAATCACAATCATGAATGTAGTGCCAATACTTCTTTAACCTGAGGGGATAGTAATTTTGAGTCAGCATTGTATGAGGTTAATTTCAAAAGAAAATACATTGTTCACAATGGTTTTGAATCAGCCTGCCTTCTGTAAGGAAAGCATGGGCACAGAGGTTATGCTACACAGTACATTGCTACAGATAGGGTCAAGAGCTCAGAGTAAGGGTGAATCCCAATTCTACCCTTGGCCCTTGTCTTACCCCTTACCCTTTGGTTTTGTGCGTTCACGTCTAGTGAAGGGGTGTCCAAATTCTCTGTAGGGCTAAGGGGAAAGGCTAAGAGCGAGGGCTACACAGCCCTTGAACTAAGACAGACCGGGACCTCACTTGAAACACAGGGGTATGAGAATTTCCCATAATACACCGCCCCCACGAGGCAGAGTGGAGACCACTCGCATAATTATAAGTACTAATTAAATCATAAAGTAAATATTAATCATGTTTTGAATTGTTGGTCATATTTTAAAATTTCTTGTTATAACGAGCTAGCCTTCGGAGCCATAGCTACGGCTATTGTCCCATCTGCCTACGTCACAGCTAGCGAGCAGCTCTGGGTGATGACGTAGCGGGAATTGAGTGGCTTCTCTTTGTCTTGGCAGTGTGTTTTCACCCCTTCCCCTTGGCCCTCAAAACAGAGGGCCAAGGGGAAGGGGTAGGGGAAGGGGAAGAGCTAAGGGGTAGAATTGGGATTCACCCTAAATTACTCACTTTTAAAATGAAAACAAACACAAAACAAAACAAGAAATAGCCTTGGGATGATTGTGCCCTCAGCAGTGTTGCAACACTTTATTTTTTCACAGGCAACTCCCTTTGTTTCAGACAGCACATCACATAGCCTATATGGTCCTTCTGCCTGGGATACGGCAAACCCAAAACAAAGGGACTTTCAACCCAAAGGTAAAGCTCTGTCAATTTGTTCTGTACAGCGAAACAATCACCACCATGTTATTATTTAGTCTGCCCACATCTTCACTTCAGTATTTATTTTGAGCTCTTTGCCCCATCTGTAGCTATGTGTACCCCAAATTTTGTGTGGTTTCTCTCCTTATAGGGCAAGAGCTGATCAAATTCACTGCAGGTAATGTTTTACTATTAAATTGAACTTAATACATCCCCACTTCCAAATTACTTAACTATCCCTTTAAATAATGGAAAAAAATGAGCATGTGTACAGTAAAAGGGAACCTGCAGAGAGATTAATATGAGATCTAATGTGGATTCTTTGGTTTTGGGAACTGTCTTACACATTGGCTTCAGTTTCCAACACTGGAAATTGCTGCTTTTACGTAGGCATAAATGCAGTCTGTTTTATGTATTATGTCTCTGTGTTTATAATAGCCAGCCATGTGGGGGACTCCAATTGTTTTAAAAACTAAGCCTTGTTGAACAAAATTTGTGCAAAAATGTATTTTACTTTTTACCATTACTTTAAGAACCAATACTCATTGCATCAATACGCATGTCAATGAGTTGGTTCTGGGAGCAAGATTAAGCCAAGTACACTTTTAGAGCTTGGCTAGACTCTAAACCAAAATAAAGATGTAGCTATAGGGCAAGGGTTAGGGTTAGTTAATGTTTGTAATATTCTTATATTTTAATGAACCAAAAGTCATCTAGTTCTACCTTTTTAAAATTTGCTAACTGAGTCATCAACTATCATAAGATAAGAACACCTGTAATCATTTAGTGGAAAGTCATTCTGTCAGTTTTCCACAGAGTTGAAAAAGAAAAAAAAAAAGACAAAAAAAGAAATGACAAGCCATGGAAAAAGTCTATGTTAACCAAGAAATAGCTGTTGCGCGACCTTGGTGCAGCTTATCAAGTTTTCTGTCTGTGAAGCTGCAAACACTTCAAGAGGCTTTTGCTAAGAGAAAAAAATATATATAAATAATCTGATTTTAGAATTTAAAGTCTTTAAAGGTCTTTTTTTTAATCAAAGCTTCAGTTACAAATAGATAAAAGACCTAATGGTAACATCAAATTCAATAACCATGCCCAATGCAAACTCTAAAACACTTACAAAAGACCAAAACAATCAAGGCTGCTCTCAGACTTGTCGGAAATGTTCCCAAAGATAAATGAAAAAGCTGCCTATTCAGAAAAAAATAAGGAGGTAGATAAAAATAAAAAAGAAAAGAGAAAAGAGAGAAAGTATAAAGAGAGAGGGAAGCAGGAAACATGCGAGTGTTTGCCGACCTTCACTGACAGAACTATTCACATCTCTTTGCCAAGGACAGAGACGGAGACTTGAATGGCCTGCCTCCATTCCACAAGCTTTGTGTCCCGTATTCAATTCACAAGCAAAATCAATTAACGGCTTCCCACCTGATTGATCGGGGCTAATTAATATGGCTATGCAGGACGCTAATGGTTGTTGAGCGAGGTCTGAGATGCTCTGCCAAACTGTAGCACGCCAAGGTCAAAACTGAGGCAGTTTATGTTGGAGCTGGACGACAACAGCAGACAGTGTATACACAACAGGGGTACTGCACTGTAAAGTCTGCTCTTTTAGGGGCTCAGAAGAAACTGGGACAGAGCAGTTGCCTCAGAAACTCATACGGTAAAGAGTGCAACTACAAATGAACTTTTTTTTTTTAACCAAACTCTCATCAAATAAAGAGAAGCGCTTGCTAAATTGCTAAGCAACATCATATTGGTGCGTTTCTAGCAAGAAGAAAAAAGACATATACACAGTCAAAGGTGAAAAAAATATTCATTGACAAAGTTTTTGTGTTAAGTTTAAGAGCTAGGGAAATAAAATAAGAGATTCAAAGTTATATAAAGCGTCTATATATTTGTGAACCAAGATAATGTTTTTCTTAAATAATATATGCAGCTAAAGCTAAAACTGAAGCCTTTCTCCAAACCCTAATCAAGCTTTCTTTACTAATTACCACATTCCCTCAACAACTATAAAAATGGCATGTTGTTCAATGTGTCAATAAGCATTTTAATGAGGTGCTGCTGAGTGCTGGATTTAGCTTAGTATTCTTTAGGGTTTGGCTATTCTCTAAACCAAGCTGTAGCTATAGGTCAAGGGTCAGCAAATAGCAAAGGTGCAAAGGCCAACAGAAAAATAATTAGTAAAAAAATAAAGGTTTATTTAAAAGTTTAAGAGAAAAGTTTGGAAAAAATGAGAGAATATTGAAAGTAAAGAAAACCAAAAAAAATAAAATCCTGAAGTTATTTACTTCATTATTTGTTTGTTTCTATATTGTCAGTAGTGATAGCTTGTCAACTAGCACACCATAATGTAAACTGTCACAAGTGGTCGTGTTATTTGTTTACACCACAGGTCATACATACTCATTCACACTCATTCACTTATTGATTGTCAAACTTACTAATTAGGTTATCCATGAGTATAAGTTAAACAAATCCATGTGCCTTCATACTCATTTAGGTCCTGTGTCCAAAGGTTGCATATTTTGCACTGGCAGCGCATGTTTTCAACCCATCACCAATGTAGTCCAGCATTCTCAGCTTTCAACACCCTGAGAAGATATATGCCCTCAGCGTAGATTGATTTTTTGTCACTGTGCTCCCAACATTCTCAATTGAAAAAAGATAAACTTTTGATAGGGCGCCGTGCTCATCAAAGTCATTCCTCCTTCACTGACCGATCAAAGTCAAGAAGGGACGGGACATCTGCCATTCGCTATGTAAACAAAAATGGTGGAGGTGAAAATTAGATGCCACTAATTTATAAGGGGACCTTCTCCTGGTCTTCAGCTTCTATCAGTGGTAGGACATGACTTCTTGACTCTGCATTTCTGTTTTTTGGGTGATATTTCAGTGAATTAAAGAAAATACAACTCACACAGGGCAATTGCAAAAGGACATATGGGTGTCCAGGAGAACCAGATGTCAAACTGTTGTTACCTAGCGATGGCAAGAAGTGCTCTGAAACTGAGGCTGAGAGCGCTTCCTACTAGAAAAACACTCCCTGTGGACACAAGCCCCTAAATGCCACTGATGCAGCAGTGGGAGCAATTTGTGGTTCTTACTCAAGAGCACATTGACATGTGACAGCTGAAGCTAAGCTCAAAGCTCAACCTTCCCATGGTAGAACAACTCTCCAAACAGACCCAACAGCACCCCAAATGGTGTGTTGTATTGTACAAAACTGCAGTGTGAACATGAACAAAAGTTAAATGCTTCTAGGAACCATTTTATTTTCTAATTCAGAACAATGCAAAGCACCTTAGCTATATGTTAAAAGCTACCCACACAATGCACAGTCCTTACTAGTTGTACCCCACCAAAAGATGACTAATCAGGCTTTCCAACAATATAAAATACAATACCAATTAGTATTACTGAAGGGGGCAAATAACTGAACAAAATAATGCTTCCAAACCGTTTTTGAGAAGTATTTTATTGAAATTTTTATTTGATATTTAGTCATGATCTGCTCCTTGTTTTAAAAAATTGCATTGAAACTAAAATTTACCTTTATCACTGATCTTTATCACTGTGTGTATGACATGGGTCCTTTTACATGGAGAGAGTGTTTATAAGCGCTGTGATGTGCTGTTACTGTGACATAAACACTTCGTCTATTCTTTTTCATTGTCCTCTTTAAATTGTGATTAAGTGTCTGCCTGAGGAGTTATGCCTATGTACTTTTGGCATCAGCAGTGTCACTTTTAGGCTGTTCATCTTTTAATAAGTGGGACTAACGGACTCATCATACAGAGCGTACCTCTTGTCTGAATAAGCAGTTACAAGTATTAGTTTGTGAGGATTTGATTGGTTTAACACATGAATCAACTACTGACATCAGAGCATGCCGCATTTTGCACATGGGTCAACTGATGGCATCAGTGCTGGTAATGACAATTGATGGCTTTCATCCAATGTTGAATTTTAAGTTAACCTGATAATATAACCAGAAAAGCAAATATGTACATTTTATAATAGATGAGCTAAAACAGAAACTTTTTAGTGTGTATATGGCCAACACGCACAATGTTAACACCCTGCTCTGACAGTGACAGAGGAGCTTACTGACTGAGGGCCAGAAAAACGGCAGGGAAGCTAATCATTAATTTCTTGTATTATTATTTTCATTTCTCCTGAGGCATATGGTTTCAGGCATCAAGCTGGCAGAAGAACAAATGACAATTTGATGCCAGAGACCTCAAAGCAGAGCAGAGAAATGTAGGAAAAAGGTAGGAAACTCAAGGGAGATGAGCTCCTTTTAGCTTTTTCCAGAGCTGAGCATATTGTGATTAAGCTTTGGCAGAATGATGAGATGTGTGAGGTTGGGAGGAGAAGGTGGCAGGAAGAGAAGACTCACCCTGTCACCACCAGTCAGACAACTGCCAACAGTGGCAGGGCATTAATTAACTCTTAACATACACACGACATCGTACACAATAAGGGAAGGTTTGTGTACCAACGCTATGCAGCGCAGCCTTATGTATCCACTGTCACTCAGTGTGATGACTTTTCTATTTACAAATCATCCCCTAGTTTCCTTGCAAATGGAAAATGCTTCTCTTTAAGTATAGATAGAGCGAAAGGCTTTTTTTTTTTTCTTTTTTTGTAGACAGCAAGGCAGAAATCAGCAACACACCACTTGGGAACATTCTCGACATTAGATCTTACAAGATTCAATCAAATCTTGCTCCGCTCACATCCAGTTCTTCAGATGAGTGCATCTAATCAGCAGCAACAAAAGGCCGTCACCACGTCTGCATGAAAACAAAGATATATTTTGGGAAGCCGTGCGCACAATATGACAGCTAATCAAAATGAGGAGAGCTGTCAATAGCTCTGCGAACATTGGTCATTCTGCTGCAGTGCAGATGGATTATGGTGAGGAGGGGGGGGATGACTCAGTCTGTCAGGACTCCCATCTTCAGCCCAGCAGGAGAGCGAGCCGATAATCGAAAGCTCTGAAGGGGTCACCAGGTTGACAAGTGTGTTTGTGAGTCGAACGTGTTGGTGAATTTAAAAAAGAGGAGAGGGGGCTGAGAAAGAACATAAAAGACAGGAAAACATTCCTGCACATCAGGTCTGTCAACATTAATGTGTTAGTTGCATCAAGGTGAAGGCCAAAATAAATTCAAATTAAACATGGTTTTTTGGCATTTTTATTGCTTACTGTGGCATCTCCCTGTTGCCACAGTGATGGAAAATAAAACACCACTGCTTCAAAAAATGTCTAATATACCTTGAGAAATGAATAATTAAAACTCACAAGCAAATTCACTTCACAAGTCATGAGCAATCTGCATCAGGCTTGGGTGATGTGACCTAAATTACATAGCATTTTTAACTCATTGGAGTAACAATATCAAATTACTGTTAAACAAATCAAACATATGAATTTAACTGTACTTTCAAACCCCTCCCCCTCCAAACAAGCCTGTGATGTGACACTAACATGTGGTTTGTTTTTTCTCTGAGTTGTATTAAGCTGCTACAAAAAGCATGAAAATTTACAGTGTGATTGTCCGAAATTCAAGCACTCAACTGTAATCAAGAATTAGGACGTTTATTATATGAAACTTGTTAATAACTAGATGTTTTTTCACTGATTAATCTTTATAGGCTTTGGATACTGACTAATGTACAGAGCTGAAGTACATGAGCCAAGACAATAATTTAATTATATCTTTAGAAGACTTGGAAATAATGAAAAGAGTGGATGTACCTAAGCCTAAAAATGTGGACCTTTTAAAAGTTGTAGTGTCCAAGTTGGACGAGACTTCCCTGACAGAGATGCTGGAGACGCTGAACTGGAGTTTGTTTTCTTACAGTAGACGTAAATACGTAAATACGTCACTACGTCACGTCCGCCCCTTGTCCAATCAGAACCATTCCCAACCCCCAGACCTTAAGTGGAATTGAATAAAGGCGAATAAACGTGTTTTCCATGTAAACCTCAATTCAGAATTACTGTTTCCATGTAAACACGAAGGAGAATACTTTAATTCCGAATTATTTAATTCTGAATACTTAATTCTGAATGAAAAAACATCATGTAACCATGGCCAATGTGAAAGCCACAGACAGAGAGGGACACTCCCAAAGTGAGAGAGTGCACAAAATGTTGTTGATATATGTAGACATTTAACTTAAAGAGGAGTATGCACACTTTTACCACATCATTGTGCAATAACTTACATTCATTTTGAACACTAACAGGGTTTTTTAGAGTAAATCCAGTGTTGTTTAGAGTGTTTGTTTGTATGTCCAGGTCCTCATGCATATAAACCCTCTAAAAGTTCTTGAAAAGCTATCACATTAACTGGAGATTATTAGCGTTCAGAGAGTCATGTTGTGAAGGCACACCAGAATTTTTCTTGATGCATGACAGTATTAAACAACAAACACAATACTTCACAAGCACTTTGGAGCTGTGTCATGGTGTCAGACTACACTGGTGTAGTAATACATTAAAATAATACATCCAATTTTTAAATTAAATCTTGGAGTCATTACCATAAAGTAGATATATTTGCATTCATTTGAATCCCAAATTAACAGACTTGTAAGTTGTTTAACATTGTAGACTGAAATGCGTTTAAATGTAAAAAACTTTCCAAGCATATGATTAAAGCTGTAACCAACAGTTAACTGCCACAATTCAGTGATAGTTGGTGAAAACTGAATTAACTGACAGCCATCCTAAACATAAGAGAGAGCGAGAGAATAAGAGAGGGAGGGAGAAGTCATGAGGCAAAGAAGCAGGCGTTTGAATGCCTGATGAGGTCTGTTTTTTTTAACTTACTAAAGTGATTGCGTCTACATATTGAGTACTGTAGCCACATTTTATGAGCAAATCTAATACGAGCAGTGGGCAGCACTATCAACAGGCCTGTGTTTGCAAGGCTTACAAGGCAGTTCTCAGTGATCAATTTCCCAGAGTGCTGCAGGGTGCAGAGACCCCTCCTCTTTTCCATCACTATGCTCAATAAGTGTCTGACAGAGCTCAGGCTTGTGGTCAGCTTCATTTCTCCAGGCCAAGTGACTGTGACTCCTTTGTTCGCACGAACATCAATGTCAGACAGAGAAGAGTCCAGCAGCGGGGCCTGAGGATTTTTTTGATTTCTCAAAAAATGAAGAACTAACACTTGGATCAGCTTGGTCTGACCTTAAGCTATCAACACAAATAGATTCATAACAGTCTACAAAAAGGAGCAAAACACCACAATCAAATCAAACCTTCAGCAGCTTCTGCTCTGCTGTACTCACTGAAATATGAAACAGGAGCATTTTAAATGGATCTTTAGTGGGGCAACTTTTTTTTTTTTCTTTTTTTTTTTTAATTTTGCAGGATCATAGTTTGGTCTCTCTGTCCATTTACTATTCAAACACCTCCAAGCAACGATTTGTTCTTTTAGGAAAAGATGACAATTCTTCATTTTCAGGTGACATCAAGCACATCCATAATGTAGCATGGTCAGCATATTTCCCCTGGTGTCACATCAACTATCTCCATACGTCCCTTCCACCAAACGGTATCACCATGTTTTGTCAGTGCCTATGTTACTTCCCAGTTTGATTATTGTAACTTCCCTCTTTCTGGTCATCCTCCCAAGTTTCTCTGTAAACTTCAATAAGTCCAGAACTCAGCTGCTGAGTCAGCTGAAAATACCCTCCATTGAAAACATCACCCCTGTCCTCCAGCAACTTCACTGGCTTTCTTTTAAACACTGCATCGATTGTTAAGCAGTGATCCACTCAAATTGATGGAAACTCAAAACATCGATCAACATCGTTATCTTTAATATACGCCTTTATTTTGAAATTCTGACCGGAAATCCGTTTCACAGTTTCCGCCCAATTGCGCCTCGTTCTGAAGTTTCCAGGGCTCTCAAGTCTCACGCATTCAGCGTATGAGACACGCATTTGAACCTTTTCGCGCTCTCACACACCACACCGGGTACTTCTCCCACTTTAAAATGTATTGTGTAGCGCCCACCGAATAAACACCGCTATAAATGCTTTGGAACGTGTAGCAACATGCTCTGAGCGTCACCAAGCTAAACGAGGCTTGACATATCAGCAAATCTGAAAATAGCACTGCTGTATCCGGGTAAGATACGGTCGTACTCGCTATGCAACCAACGACTATTTCTATTGTCGACTAGTCATCAACTATTTGGACGATTAGTGGACTAGTCAGGTGCTTTTTTCCCTTTGCTGCCCCCACAATTACCTATAGGTCTGATTATTGCTTTGTGATGATAGTATTACATCAAATAATAATGCAATATAATAATTGAAATTATAATTATTGTTCTTCTTATTTCCTTCTTACATTTGACCATGCTCTTTCAAGCTAAAATGTGCAGTTTTGATTTTAATTACATATGTCATGTTCTAAGCAGAAGTTTTGTTAACTTCACATGGATGATTTTGTTTTATTATTTGCCTGGTAACCACAGTTTGTATGTCAGTATTGTTAGACTTTGCTTTAATGTTAAGGAATGGAAGAAGAAAAAGATAAGTGGAGAGAGATTACAATGCGAGAGAAAGAAAAAACACTGTATGGTTTTAATTTTGACTATCAATCAATCAATCAAACTTTATTTGTATAGCACTTTTCATACAAAATGTTGTAGCACAAAGCGCTTTACATAGAAATGTACATACAAAATAAATTAAAATAAATAAAAAGTAGAAAATTGAATACAATGAAATGACTATTCAAGAGACACATTGTTCATGTTTTGTGGTTGTGGTTTTTAAGGTTCCTTCTCGTTCTTGCAATCCAGTTTAATTATTATCCGACGTTAAATCCGTCATTGACCGTTTATGTTGGCAGTTATGTTGCGCTAGGGATGCAGCAAATTTTGTCAACTACATCGATTCGTTGCATCCCTAGTGCCCCTACAGGCCAGGCTAAGTCATTCCAGCTTGGAGCTGAGCAAAAAGGATCTGCCTGATTGTAGACGTTGAATCAGGTGGATCCAGCTGCACTCCAAGGTTAGAATGTTTGTTTATTAGAAAACAAAACATATTTACAATGAGATCCTAAAAAAAAGACTAAAATTGTGTTGCCACTGGTTCAGTTTGATTTGGTACACAATTGTTTGTGTTTACACTGTCAGAAGGTTGGAAGGGTACCAAATATCCAGGATGTTTCCCGTTGTCACCTTTTTGCTCTCTGTGCCCTCTTCATCATTGAATTTAGTTGCTTGCTACGCTGTGCTGCTAGCTCATACCGCTACTAACCAACTAAGGGTACTGTTGGCCCTGGAAAACAAAAGTAAGGTCAGGGTGTACCTTTCTGTACCGTTTCAAACTGTACTGGACTGCTCGGTGAAAATGCACCACACTTCCTCAAATCTGGCCCACACATGTCTCATATTTACCGCATCCTTCTACAAAATCCTCCTCACATCATCTTTTACTAATTGGTCTTCCTAGACTACAGGTTCTGCAGCAATTTGTGGTTTCTTCCATGACCTAAATAGGAGTCCTCCTTGATTGAAGCTGTTTAGCGTCTTTGTAAAGTTAGTGTTAAAGGACGTGGTGTAAGTGCGAGCAGCTGCAGAAGACCAGGCTGTTTGTTAGCATGAGGAAGATGAGGCCATTAATCAAACTGTCAGTCAGATTCTTCTCTGTACAAAGTATGCCATGGATCAACATTCAAAGTGAAATGATACCCATAAACATAATCATCTGAGAATAAGTTACACTTTAGATGTTGTTTCACACTTATGACCCTTTAGGCTAACACCTGCTGCTGCAATTATAATCACATTAAACCTGTTTATCTTCTCTTTGCTAATTTATGAGGTTTGGGGCAAATTATGTCCTGTACATTAATGCAGGAAAGTACCAATATCACAAACTGATTACTGCAAACAAATAGACTGTTAAAGGATCGTCAAACAAAGGAATAGCCTCCAGTATTGGTATGGGATTTCATGACTACATTTAAGATCATGACATGCCTCTAACACATGTGCCTCCAGAGCAAACCCCACTCTTTTCTCTAAACGCGTGGGGGCACTTTGAAGATGTGAGGCCCGTATGATGTGGTTTCAGGGAGGGAGTGCAGCCAGCCAACTGCATCCACGTTAGCATTGAAAAGATTATAAGTGACAAAGGCAGCAGAGGGCCAGGTCAGGCCTCAGGGATTCAGGGGGCTTCATTTTGTCTCCTACAGTGCATGGGGAGCTGACTTTAGTGTGGTCCTGCTTTGTCCAACACATCATAAGGCTGGAAAATGAAGTAAGCTTCTGAAATACATTGGTAAATTTTCTAACTAGAAATTCTCCAAGAGCACAAACCTTCAACATCGTTGGGCAAGATTTTACAAGTTTGGACATTGTACAAAACATAAATGAAAACAGAATACAATGATTTGCAAATCATTTTCGTGGCACTGCATAAAAAACCAACATCATTCTGGAAAAGATATTTCCATGTAGGGTAAGTCTGCTGTGGACGTCGTGGACGTCATGGACGTCATGTCTTCCGGGCTAGAGAGGAAAAGGACCATTCAGACTGTTATCAGCGCAAAGTTCAAAAGCCAGCGCAAAGTTCAAAAGCTAGCATCTGCGCTTGTACGGAGGTGTGTTAGTGCCCATGGCATGAGTAAGTTGAACATCTGTGAAGGCACCATAAATGATGGAAGGTATATACAGATTTTTGAGTAACTGCCATCCCAGCAACGTCTTTTCCAGGGACGTCCCTGCTTACCTACTACTTACTTCAGCAAGACAATGCCAAGGCACATTCTGTAAGTGTTGCAGCAGCAGGACTTCGTAGTAAAAGGGTGCAGGTACTGGACTGGCCTGCCTGCAGTCCGGACCTGTCTCCCATTGAAACGGTGTGGTGCATTATGAAGCACAAAATATGACAACAGAGACCCTGGGTTGTTGAGCAACTGAAGTCATACATCAAGCAAGAATTGGAAGGAGTTTCATCTACAGAGCTTCAACATTTAGTTTCCTTCTTGCATAAAAACAATAAAGTTTATCTGATTTAACTTAAATTATCATGTCTTTGTAGAGTATTCAATTGAATGTAGTTCAAAAAGGATATGCAAATGTATTTTGTCTTTATTTGTATTTTACACAATGTCCTAAACTATTTTAATTGGGGTTTGTAATCATCCCTAAAAACCTCTTAATTTATATTCATTTCCCCAAGCCCTATCAGTCATTTCTTCTGATGAAACCCTAAGAATCATGTCTTTGTTTTTAGAGTGCAGGTCTGGCATACAGATTCCCTTTAGCTCTGTTTCTGCTGTTGTAAGCAGCATCATTTCTCCTCTCTGTCATTACTGCACTGTCCTTCCCCGTGGATCTCTGTTTGGATTAAAAGACCAAGCCACTAAGAGCAGCTCAAAAATACCCAATACTTGCCTCAACCACAAGAACCACCATGAACCCCCCAGACCAGCAAACATACACTTGAAATCTCCTCCAACTCTCCTGTGCTTCTTTTGGACCAAAACACTGATTCAGCATTTGAATGGTACCGTTAATCATGTCACTTCCAGGAACCAGTTAGCTCAGTGTGGTGTTTGGATCCAAGAGCAGCATCTGTGACCTGGAGTTTGTGTTCCCAAAGGGAGGCCCATGCCAGCACAGGCCTAGTGCAGTTAATGCCAGTCTGTGCAGAGTGTGGAGTGACTGGGTCCAATATGTTGTCCCCCTGGCCTCCGAGAAGGGTGACCACAGCCCAGGCTGGCAGGGTTCGTTGGCTGGATCTCAGACTGCTGCCACACAGTGCAATTAGCACGGTGGCTCAATAATCACAGCCCTTCCACCACTTCAGTGTTTCATTACATTTAACAGAGCAGTTAAACTTATTTGTTCTCACAGTCTGAACCAAGAATCACAATGAAAGCCTGCCTCATTGAAACAAAAACCTTATTTAAAAAACATTGACAAGAACTTAGGGTTGAGCTTGGACTCTCAGTTAAATCGAAATATATGACTTTGCTTTCACATCACCTCGGGATAATGGGATTATTTACTTCTTGTATTCCCATTTTTGAAATAGCTAAGCCAAACGCTTTGGGAGTATGAAAATATATCTCCCATTACACGTGGGCAGATGACCTTTTTAGGTCTGCAGACTCCCAGAACAAGCAAAACTCACAGAGTTATCCTTGGCTTCATCTATTGGAGAATGGTTGTGAGTGTTAACAAAGTGTATTGCTCTGACTCAGGCTGGATAATCGTTTCTACACCTGCACATTAAAATATCTTATCAAACGTACATGCTCTGTACTTCAAATTTAAAGTTGTCAGAATGTTTCATACTTTGATATTTCTTTATTTCATGTGATTTTTAAACAAAACAATCTCTGTTATCAAAACGATAATTAGTATTTAAAGCATAAAAGCTAAAAAAGCTACATCTACTTCCTACAGAAAGGTATATAATTAAGGTAAAAAACTCTTTGTAAGGTTTTCCAGATGTGGTCCCATTCTTCAGTTTTCAATGATTTACCTGTGTCTGTTTCTCAATTTCTATGAGCTGCCCTCCACTTATCTCCTAGTGTATTGTTCATCAGTTTATACATTTTTGATTCGATTTTTGTTCTTCTGCCTGATTCTACTTGAGACTCAATTTCCATTCCTTTGGGTATGATTACCATTTCCCCTAAATATTTGATCAATTGTTATTTTGTTTGCTTGTATTTTAAGTTGTTATTTTAAATACCGTATGGCTTCAAGCTGACAAAAGTTACCTATAATTGCTTCCTAGTGGAACCTTGGGAAAGTTGCTGATCTTAAGATTGATCATGTTCTGGAATGTTTTAGCAATGGAGTGGAAAAACTGTATAAAATGGTTATCAATGTTTTTAGATAAGGGACCATACCACAGCCCTTGTAGTGAGATCCCATCTTTCAACCTATCAAAGCTCCCTGTTGTGTTTTTCCGTACTGTGTCCAAACTGAGCCCTATTCCCATTTAAGAGGATGTCTAGACTTGAACACAATATAGTGCTTGTACACATTTGTAAGACCAAGGCCCCCCTTATCCTTGTCTACATTGAAGTTATTATGGATAACTCTTAGAATCTTGTTATTACTTCCGCCAAGGAAGTTATGTTTTTGCCTGCGTTGATTAGTTTGTTTGTTTGTCTGTTTGACTGTGTTCAAGATAGCTTGAAAAGTTATGGACAGATTTGGATGAAATTTTCAGGAAATGTGTGGAATGGGATAAGGAAGAAATGATTAGATTTTAGGACTGATCCGGATCACCATCCAGATCCAGGAATTTTTTAAAGGATTCTTTAACATTGCCACATAGGACCATTTTTGCCAAAGTGATCTGAAGTTGCTTGGCGGAGGTCTGTGCTCTCTGAGTGCTTTTCTAGTTCCAAATGAAATTTCTGAGTATTGCATCAATCTCTTTACCCAAAGTTTTATCAATCAGAAGAGGAGGCTGGATTTCCTTTGCTGCTCCATACAGAAACATCACAGGAATAAATAGTCTTTTTTTGTAATTTAGATTGATTGAAAGTCTGAGAGAGTAAGAATCTTGATTCTGACATAAAAGGATATTTTTCTGACACCCTTATTAGAAATGGATGAAATAGCATAAAGTAATGCAGTAATGCACCTTGTCTTCTTCAAACTACAATGAAACTCTCTGTGATTCCTCCCCTTACTCCCTGTGTGAGGATATTTGACTATCAGAGCCCTTCTCCCATTGCAAGATGTGGGTAGATTGGATATATTTGAAATACTAAGTCACTAAATAGTTGTATATTAGTGCCCCAGTTCAGTAAAAATAACTGTTTCAATGAAAATTTTACTGATGTACATAAAAAAGTAATGTATTTATCCCTTAAAGTGATGCAATATGTCACAAAATATTGCACAGTCAGTTTTTTTCTAATTTTTCATTCCTAATACTAGTTCAAATCATTTTTTTCAACGAACAAAAATGGTAGCCAGAGTCCTTCACACATTAAAATTGCATGAATGCGCTGAGGCATGAACGTTGCTTTGTTTTGAAACATTACAAAAGGTCTGAAGTTCTACAAAGTCCTGGAACTTTTGTAACCGTGCGCAGCAGCTGGACCTGCCCGATTCAATGTCTGTGTTCGGACAGATTCATCTTGTCCTGCTCAAATCTATGTTTGTGAGCGGCCCAAAAAGACACGGCCCAATCAGCTTCCTTCAGAGTAGGAAGAGGTGGGAATTATGAGCGAGACAACAGCAGGAACGGAATGCTTGCACAGAGATTAGCACAGACGCCAACAGCTTTGGTAGCAGCTCTATCAGATCTAGACCGCATTTCTTCCTTTAACGAAGAAAAAACAACAACACTGAAGCATTTCTTAATATAAAGGATATTTAACTCCACCTCCAGCATGTTGTGACAATAGTTTGTTGTACATAACGGCATATGTTTTGTATTTTACACAATGGCAGTAGCGCCTCCATACTACATCACTGATTGGCCTGAAATGAATGTGATTGACAGAATGATGATCCAATCACCTGCCGGATATGTTTTTGAAAGGGTCTGCCCTCCCCAAACACTTTCTCTGGGCTGTTGCCCTGATGCATTGGTGTCCATCTGGTGTCGGGTTAGTACTTTTGATCCAATCAAATAAAGCAGTTAAACTAAAGGAGATTCTACTGTTTCAAAACATGTGGTATCAAAGTTTTGACCACCATGGTTTGGCATTTTTCTTTAGCCTGTCCTGTCAGATCCATGAATCACTGTTGACCAAAGAAATATGTCAAATGAATGAAGGTCTTTTTATTTAAACACCCAGTAGTTCATGAATTTGATTGATGTTCCTAGAACAGTTCCTGAAGCAAACAGCAGCAGTGGAGGTATAGCAGAACAGTGCCAGTACTGAAAACCTACACTTGTGGGAAAGCGGGGCCTCCTGCACTGCGGTGTCCAGAGCGTTCATACACACAGCGTCCATTTTTTCTGCCTGTATTTTTAGACACTCAAAGTCAAACCACACTTCATATGCTCAACGCAGGCTTGATTCAGTCTCCTCTTTTAGTGTTGTACCTTTCACCATCATTCACTGCATCTTTGGGCTTCCCCTCCATCAACATTTCCTTTTTCCTGCTTCAGTTAACCACTAACCTAAAGGGGAACCAATCTATCGTTAACCCTCTCTTTCCCCTCTCTGGTTAATTTTCCCATAGGGCAGAGTGATTTCTAGCACCACTGTTATTCCAGCTTTCTAAAAACAAAAGGTGACGTCTTTGTGGTTTGAGGTCAATGAAGATCATTAGTCTTCAAAAAGTTTCCATGATGCACGGAAGCTGAGCTTTTTTTTCTTTTGCTCCAGAACCATGTAACCATTGATATATTGGATTATTTCAGATTATTATAGATCTGAAGCCAGTGACCAGTTTGCAGTTAATCCCAACGAGAAGCCCACAAATGAATAGAAAACTCTGAGTGATGTCTTAATGTTAACACTGTTTTGGTTTTTCTTTTGTCATCAGAGAAATTCTAACCCATTGGGTTTCAGAAGTCTTTTGATGCAGGAAAATAGTCCATGCAGGAGAATTAAAGAGTTAGAATGCATGGTGAGCAATACATATTTGGTAACAGTGGTGACTAATTGCAGCTTTGTGTGAAGCATTTGGGATGTGAGGATCAGAACTACCAAATCTTTGGCCATTGTTCTCTATCAATCAAAAAATCAATCAATTTGTTTATTCGCAAAATACATTTTAACAGATGCATGCAATCACAATTTCTAATAAAATAGTCATTTTTGAAAAGGTACTCCCCAACAGCTAGCCAGGGCTTCCATGTAGGGGCCCACACATCAAATAATCAGAACATAACACATACACAATTTTTAACTTACGTCCTAGTGTAAACTTTACCAGAAGATTCTGGTATATTCAAATAGAAAATATGTAGATAATGGCTCATAGAACATGACAAATCCATTTAAGTTAATCACATTTCATTAATAATGTTATCTGGACTTTGTTCTGAAATCCTCTGCCACAGAGTTTTAGATTTTACATATTTAGTCACATTATTTCCTTTTGACTCTTTTTGAAGCTGGACAGGGATGCTAATATTTTTTTTTTTTTGTTATGCTTCAGGTCAAACTGAAGCTTGTATATTTCAGTTTGCATCCTTACCCCTCAAGAGTTGTTTTTATTTGTGTTTTGTGCATGAGAAGGAAAAAAATCTATGGATAAGATTACTGAGTCTATCATTGAGTTTGTACACTACATTATACATTAGGCAGACATCAAAGTGTTGCACTCAGTAAGCTTTAGAAGTTTGTAGTCATAAAAAATAAGATCAGAGGGACCATGATATGGCTCATATGAGTTTATTTTGTGAGATCTTTCATCTCTCACGATAACTAGGATATGCATTGCACCATGTAACATTACAACAGTTTCAATGAGGCTCAAGGACAGACCTGTACAGGGTTAGAAGAGTTTCAAGGGAAGAAAAATCTCAGCTTGAAAAATAAGCCAATATATTTTGATCATTTCTATTAGTTTATCTATATACGTCTCATTATTGTCCACATTATTTTGGTTTCTATTTGAACGTAACACAATAAAATTGGATTTACTTACATGTATTGATAGTCTAAAACATTTAAACTGTGTTGACCTTCTCCAGGTGGTCAATTACTGTACATTATTTGAAAGATGAATTAGGTTCTTGTGGGACGTGTAGAAAATAGTGGATTACTTTCTTTGCTGGGTTGTAAATCTCTCCATTTCAATGTAAAAACAGGTATCAGCATGGTTCAAGTATCTGTGAGTCTTGTAAACAAGTTAGAGAAAAATAGATCTTAAGATTGTCAAGCAGATTGGTGCAGGATTAGCACTGTTGTCTGTGCTGTACCAGATAGCTGTATGGAGTAAGGATCTGAGCTCGAGGGCAAATATTCAAATTCACTACTTCATCTATATTTCGGTTCCCACCAGTTGTCATAAGTTTTGGGTAGTGGCTGAATTTGTGAGATTGCTGATGAAAATAGGCAAAATGAGTTTCCTCTAGAGGATGGATCTTAGGACTGAGTGTGAGAAGTTTTGACTATCAAAAGAAAGCTTGGAGTAGAGCAGCTTCCTCTTTTCCATTTAAAAAGTGACACACGAGATGGTTGAGCAATCTTGTTTGGAAGCATCCTGGTTCACTTTCTCCAGAAATGAATACTCTAGGAGAGATGTCAGAAGACAGTTAATTCCCTCAGCCAACTTTTAGCTTTCAGTCACGTGTCCTGCACAGAAGGCAGGAAGGGAAAGAGACCGTTAGCTGGCAGTGACCACTGTGTGGAGCTGTGGCACAGGCTTTTTTACTTCATTCATACATAATGTCACAATTGCATCCCATGAAGCCACAGGCGTTATTAAAGAGCCCACACTGTGCTTTTTGAGTTTATATGTCCCTAAAGGGGTTTTACATGTCTCCTTTGCTTTATAGAGCACTTCTATGACTAAGACAAGAAGTCTGCGGCATCAGGATTTCTTCCTTTCCCCCTCAATATGGTGTCAGAAGCTGCCTTAAACGCTCTGTTCACCCAGCCCCCACCAGTGGACCTGCCAGTGTGACATCTTACCACTGTTTTGTCAGCAGTTTAAGACCGTTGGGTCGGGTGGCCAGCTTTCTGCAGAGCAGAGATGGTAGGATGGATACAGAGTTGTTGAGAACACCATGCCAAGCAGCGCTGGATGGACTACAGAGTAAAGATTCAACCAATCAGAGCAGACTGGACCCACATGGGAAGGGGGACCTTAAAGGGCCTGGAGCTCTAACAGAGCATCTTAAACAGGCTGAAAATACAGCTGGATCAGGGGGACTCTGTATGTGAAAACTGGGAGGTTTTTTGAACATTAGTGATCGTGAACATGCTCTGGCAGTCATCATAATGAATATATTGCTGTTCCATTTTGACTCTGCTTGAATGTTTCTGACAGCACTGCACCTGCCACCCTCATAATAAAGGAAATACGGGATATGTGATACATAGGACATGTTGTATTTGTGGAGTGTGCAGGATGAAATTGAGGAAATCCCCATAATCCCTAGAAGATTTATGTGCCTTAAGTGTAAAACCAAGGGTGCCGTTTTTTTCCCTTCTTCCACAATTTATCTCTTTATTCTCAATCTGTCTCTGTGTCCTATCTTTATCCCCTCACACATACTCCATTAAAAGGGAAAATGTTGCAAAGATAGACAAAATCCCACAGAGGGAGAAGACTTCTGGATTTCCCATTCTATCTGGATACTATATTTAACTGGGGATCAGTCCAGTTTGTGTCCCCAGCCGCTGCAGGTCTTTCCTTGTGTCTGTCGAGTTGACCTGGCTCTGACGCTGCGCTTATTGTCCTTTTGGCTCTCTCCTCTGCACAGTGTTTTTCACTCGCTGACACAAAAGGAAATGAGACGGGGGAAAGAATGACTTTAGGCGAGGGGAATATGAAAAAAAGGATGATTGCAGTAACAGCCTCTGAGGTGAATCAGTGATCGACTTCACTGAAGACTTGAGATCATATTCTAGCTTTTGTGCCTCAGTGATGGCTGCAGTCAAGGCAAGAGGCCTATGGTTCTGGGGTTTTTTGTTTCTGTGTCAGTCAGTTGGGGAGATTCTTGTGAACAAACTATCTTAAGAATTTTAGAGGAACTTTTTCTCAAACTTTGCACCGATGCCTGTGAGCACGTTATCTCAAGAAATTTTTTGAGAACTGTTTTCAAACATCTTAGGGATGAAGTGGTTCAATTTTGGAGGTAGAATGATAGAATTGGTCCTTGTTTTCATCCTTCGGTAGGACAACATAAAGATTCAATAATGCTTTAATACTATTTCTTTTTGAACTTTGCACAAATGACCAGTTTGATTGAATACCTTGATTTGAATGTGGAGGTTCTAGGTACAAGTTTAAGGTCAGTTGGCCTCTTGTTTTGTTGAAAGTATTTTTTTTCAAATGGGGCACAAATATTCACCATAACTGAGTGAGAGTGATTAGATTTTGGAGGTCATAAATTGGGGCTTAAGGTCATTGGGTCGGACAGGAGTGGACAGGAGGGATGTTTATGAGGCTGTAAAGTTTCTGTGTGAGTCTAAATGTTACAAGGAAATGGGAAGTAATTCCCAGAGTCCACAGAATGAGCTTATCCGATGAATTAATTCTAATATTTGCAGCTGGTGCCAAATTTCAAAGACAAAACTCTTACCTTGTTCACAAACTATTTACTCTCCAGATGATTTACTGCGCATGAACAGACCACTTAAAATCACTGACGACGGTGAATAATGTCAACACATTACTGTTGCCTAGTCTTCTTTCATTGTTTTCCACAAGTATTCTCAAGTATAGCAAACATAGGATTTGTTTTTGCCAGTCTGATCATTAATTTTGTAATACAGCAAAAGGGTCTGTATAGAACAATTTACGCATAGTTTAGTGTTCTACATGGAGCTTTTGTTAGGTACGTGTGCACAAAACAGTTCGATACACATACATACACTGTTACACCCCTACCACTCCGGCTCAAGGATAAACTGACAAAATTTAAGAGGTAATGGCTTAAAGCTCAAGGTCATTGGGCCTCAGTTTATCTCTTCCTTTTAGATTTGACATCTTTAGTATGTTTTAGGGATTTTCTTCCAACATTGCAACAATGTCTACTCTGTCTTAATGTTTAACTTACAGAGGTTGGAGATAGTAGATTAAGGGATTGAGGTCTTTGTCATTGAGCTCCATGTTCATCCATGGCTTTTGAATGCAGTATCTTTAGTCGGGATGAGAATCAAAAACCAATTCCAGTTGAGAATTGATAACAACTTTGTCAAGGAACTATTATCATTAAGTTTATCAATTCCCTTGTCAGTTTCTTCCACTTTGTCCTGCAAATCAAGGACACTACACTCTAATCAAAGGCACTCAGTAGAAGTGATGAAAAAATAAGTACATAATGTGTTCATGGCAGATGGAATACAAGTGCTCAAAAGTCTGGCTTAATTTTCAACAAAAATAAAGCTTACTACAACATTTAAAGGGAGGAAGCACCAGCAACTTGCAGAGGCATTGATCGACACAGCACAGCATTTAATACCATGCCATGTGTTTGCCATTGTTGCCACTGAAAACCTAAGGAAGCCAAATTCATTCCTGAAAATCTCAATATGTGAATTGTTATAAAAACGTATTGATGAGCAGAATTGATAATGGCTTTGTTGTCAATAAAATCTTATCAATTCCCATCCCTAATCTTTAGAGGTCCCTGTGATTTTCCTTTAACTGCACAAACATCTACACTGACTCAGGGATAAACTGATTTGATTTTATTGGTCAACGTTTACAGGCATGGAGGCTCATGTTAGCTTATGGTGCCTCTTTTTCAATGTGGTGTCTGGTAAAAGCTCAGAGCGACTTTATTCAAACTTTGATTAAGTTCCACTTTGGGTCAATGACCAATGATCAGATTTTCATGCTCGTAGACCAGGGACTGATGCTTTTGGGTCTTGTATTTATCTTTACCCTTTGCATGTGACGGCTCATGAATGCTTTGATGGACAAATACATAATCTGACTCAAAGATTGATATAAAATATTTTGACCTCATAGTCCAGGACTTAAGGATGAACCTTCTTGACTCACCTCTGCACCATCAGTCTGGTAGTAGTACAACTTGTGCAGGCTAAGAACCACCAGGCCGAAGTTCTATCTGTGTTTGCATTTCAATGTTAAAAGTTATGGAGAAGCACATACTGTAAAGGCTGTTCGTTAACTTGAAGTTCAACAAGTTTGAACCTTCAGTGTCAAAGGGGTCAGATTTATGCTGCACCTTAAGATTTACACCACGTTGTCATCTCCTTCGATAACACTCCCTGCCCGACTTCTGACCTTGCACATTAATTTTCATATTCAGAAGGGGGAGAGAGGAAAAGGGAAGACAGAGTCTGGAAAAACAAGAGAACTGCTTGTGGCTTCTGCACTTTTTGGGGGAAATGAGCAAACTTCAAGATGGTTCCAATCAACAGGGAAAACGTGGCGGTAGGCAGGAAGACGAGGAAATGAAAGAATGAAATTGCTGGTTTGATTTCCTTCTTCTCTCCTCCTCTTTCAGCCCGTGTTTCCAGAAGCTCCTTTAAAGAGCAATTTTAGTTTAAGATGGTGAATCCTGACTCAGAAACACAACTGAAATGGGCCATGAAGACAGCACAGGGTGAACAAGACCAGAATAACGGCTGATGACTAATTAGCTGTGGAAGAAAGACTCTGAGAAAGTCTGTTTTTAGAGGTGATGAAAGACAGAAAGCCACCGTTATTGATTAGAGGAGGAGAAGTTAAAGGTAAAAAGTGCTGATTCTGGAAGAAGAGTGGAAACCACAGAGGGGGAGAATGAGGATCAGGTTGGAGATGAGTGGCTGCAGATGGAGTTCTAGTTTGTGTAATAAAAACAGCAGAGGGGATACAACCCAATAACTCACCTTTTACCATTTGTGTCTGTTATTACGCTAAAGGGGACCAATTTGTGCAGAATAACGAGTTGAGGTTCCACACCACAACAGTTTAAAGCTACTTTAAGGCTCCAGGTTTGATATTTTGGATTAGCGATTGGGTAGAATTAATTATTACACACTGGTAGTTGTAGTATAAGCAGTTGTAGTTTTGGTGTGAGTGGTTGTAGTTTGGTAGTATTTGTAAGCTGCAGAGGGAAATCTGTTCCCAATGACTGCTATTTATATACTTGGTCTCCCAGCACAACCACTTTGTAGCTGTTACAGAGAAAGGTGCAAAGTTGAAGTGAAAGAGAGCTGATCATAGAGACTGAAGCAGATGCAGAGGCTGTGATGGTTCCCACATGTGCTGGCAGTCACCTGATCTTCATCCTGGTGGGTGAATAAACATTCTCTATGAGTGACACAGATGTGCACTCTGTCTGTTAAAATCTACTTGGTTAAATCACTGAGGAAAAAGGACAGAGGAGATGGAAAGATATTCATTTGTTGACATTGGGACCGGATATTTAATAGACCAGTGAAACTATAATTGGCCAGACTGCTGACTGGCACTTGTCTGTGTCTGCATCCCCATCTGAAAGGTGATTAACACGAATATGAAACCTGCTGCTGTCAATGAAGTTTAACTTGCGTCATCATGGCTGAAGCGTAAGTTTCATTTATCTTGTCATGTTTTTCTTGAGCTTTTCTTTTAATGCTTCCCCACTGCTGGTGTCAAGAGCCTGGGGAGGTATGTTTGAGGTTGACCATATGTCCAAATGGGTCTCTTCTATAGACAGGATATCTTAAGAATGCCATGGAAAATTGGCCAAAAACTTTATATAAGTGTCTACCTTGACTGAAAGTTGACCTGCAACCTTTAAATTAAGCCTGGATATACACTCTAATTCAAGGTTGATCTGATTTGGTCAAGGTCACTGGGTCACTGGGCTCCATGCTTATAAATTCCCTGCGACTGTAACATCTTTAAAATACTTTGTGGGGTTTTCTACAAACTGAAAAAATGCACACTTCAACTTGAGAATTACTCATATAGACTTTTGATAGGTAAAAGCTTCATGTTCATCCCTCACTTGTTAATCTGATGTTTTAACAACACTATTAGGCATTTTCTTCAAAGTTTTGACAATTGTCTACTCCAGTATGACGAAGAACTTATTAAAGTTAAGAGATCAAGTGTCAAAGTTTGATGACGTTGGGTCCATGTTCATCCCGTGCTTGTTCATGTGATACCTTCAGAACTCTTTGAGGTGTTTTTTTCAAACTTTGTGCAAATGTCAACTCTGACTCAAGGCTAAACTTTTCCTTAAACTTTGCACAGTTCACTCTGGTTCAAAGGTGAAAGTATTTGGTTTAAGAGGTGACAGTTCAAGGTCATTACATATACCTCATGTCTATCCTTTTCTTTTGAAAGTATAATATCAAGATTGTTTCTGGAGTTTCATGTAAATGTAGCACACATGTCCATTCTGAGTGAGGGATGTGCCAATCACACTTTGAAAGTCAAAGGTCAAGGAAATGGGCACCATCTCAAGATCACTTAAAGGGATTTTCCTTCAAAGTTGCACATCCATCAGACTCAAGGATGGACCAAATGCATTGTTAAAACAAAAGGGTCAGATAGTAATCACAGTGCCTTTTACAAAAATATGCACTAAAGGAGAATGATGTCCTCCAATCACACTAACACAAAAACACCCCATCCCTACTTCCTGTCCTACCACCATCTACTCTTAACGTCTGGCAACGTCATACCTTGGGGTGACTTTTAGTCACATGCCTGGAGCACTAGTTATATTTTGCTTCAGTTTTCTTACTTAAAGTTATCAGACGTTTTTTTACTCCTTAGCAGCCTGGAAAATACTCTCCCACATCTTTATGGAGACACCTGTGTTGGTAATATCCTTCTCCCAGATGTGATATCACTCCCTCCACTTCCTTTATTGTGAGTGCGAGCCAGCTGTTTAACAGGTGTAGCTGATTCTTCGCACCTCCTGTGCCATTTTTGTCAAGTCATGAACCGTTTTCCCATTCGATGCAAATTCCATCAGCTGGGATCCTTTGTTTGGCTGCTAAGAAAAACGTTTGTCTTATTTTTCTTTCTCCCTCTTCGACCTTCCCCTCTGCTTTTCCTCTGGTTTTCAAGTGTGTCATGATCGATTTGTTGCGTGTCAGTAAGCTTCAGCAGGGGATGGACGGGGGTGTAGGTGTATTGGATTTGAGTTAAATTTATGGCTGCAGAGGAGAGATACCGTTTGGCAACATTTGTGAACACACATGCATGGTCCAGATGTTGTGTCCTCTGGCTGGCCTGTGTTGTAGTAGTGGTGTAGTTCTCAGCAGGCAGCTTCCTTAAGTTGAAACACAGCTCATTTTGAAAAGGGTGAGCGTAGGCCCAGCAGACAACAATTCCTCACTTCCACATATCGCTCCAGCAGTCAGACCCTGATGACATCTTTGTCAGGAGACTCAAAGCTGCACGTGCCTTCATATCATGAAGTATGACATCATGGCGGTTTGAGCCATGGAGCATACATAGCTGTCTGCAGTGAAAGACAGGAGGCCGGTTTATTTGCCCTCGGCCGTGGATAGGTTTGGCTCAGGCTGCACTTTGAAAGCCTGAGGGATGCTGTAATGGCAAAAGAACGTCTGTCTGCTCTAGAGTGGGTTCACAGAAAGGTGACACTGTTTCAGCCAGATTTTTATTGATCACATGAGGGGGAGAATTATCTTTTTTCCCCCCAACTCCATAGTTTGGTCTAAAGGCAGGATAACAATGAATGCATTTTGGAGCTTCTGTGTGGAGGCCTGAAAACTTTTAAGCCAAGAAAGCTGAATGGCTGAATCTTGCAATCACTTTTCATCAATCTTTACAGCACTTTTGTTGTTACTGTAATGATCCATGAACTACTGTAGGGAAATAAATCAAACTATGGGAGTCATTTGTTGTCCTAATAATATCCAAGGCTTAAGCTCTTGCTTCTCTCAAGCTCCAAAGTTTGCTGGTATTAGTGTTACCAACTGAAATTCTCATGCTTTAACACACAATTGCTCTCCCAGTAAACTGCTGCTTTATGCAATACTACTACGTGACCAAACCTGTTGATGCTCTGGCCTAAACCAGTTGTTACTGTTGATGAACTGGCAAGTAGTCGTAGCTTTAGCAGCTTAATTATCTTTCCCGATAGCTATGTGGTGTTGGTATTGCTTTCTGAGTCAAAAAGCTTTTCAGTGGCTTAGTTATTTTATTAATCTAATAGTGCAGTAGCATCTAAACAAGCTACATTTCCTATTACAATGAACAGGAGCAGTGGTGCACAGGAGAGCAGCAGCAGAGCTCTCTGTCACAGTCCAAAAACACTCTTTTAAGGATGACAAAAAGATACCAGGGGACACAGATGTGTATTTGTAGCAGACAGTGCATTTTCGCATGCCAACAACCAGTTGATCTTTCTTACCTTCAGTGTCCATGTTACAGCTGAACACGAGGACAGGCGAGCGGGAACATGCATGCAGGTGAAAGAAACAGCAAAACAAACACGTAGGCCGTTTACCATCACCAGAGCAATCTGTGAACTACTACTACTACTGCTGCTACTACTACTGCTACTACTTCTAACTACTGAGCATGGAGAGAAGAAGAGCAAAGTTCATGAGGAAAAAAGTAGTGATGTGGATGTCCGATTAGTGGGGAGAGAAACAGGCAACAACCTTGCAGTGCAGATGGATCAGCCTGATTCAATGTCTATAATCAATGAGATTTATCTTGCCAAGCTCCAATCTACAACAATTTTTTAGCAGGATGTCCAAAGCAGGACGGCCAAATCAGAGTCCTTTAGAACAGGAAGAGGTGGGACCTACAATAGCATAGATGCGAACAGCTTCATTAGCAGTTTTATTAGATCTTAAATGCATTTCTTTATTAAATGAAAAACAAATAACAAATCTACAAACTTCTCAGTTGAAAGGATGTTTTCACTCCATTTTTGCTTAGATTTTGTTAACGAAATGGCTCATGCTCTGTCCTTTTACACTGCAGCAGTAGCACTCGCCTGCTACATTACCTGATTGGTCTGTAATGAGTGTGATTGACGTAACAATCATCCAGTCACCTGCCTGTTATGCTTTTGAAAGGTTTTGCCCACTCACAGACATTTTCAATTAGCTGTTGCCCAGGTGGCTGAGTGAAATATATTGAACAGTCCATCTGGTGTGTCAGAAGATGAGAAACCTCATGTTATTATTGAGCAACTTATTACATAGTGTAGGGACTGTTTTTTCAGACGTTTGCCCACAAAACATTATTTTGGCAAAAAAAAAAATCAGTTTACTAATGACGAATTTATTAAACCTGATTGATTTAGGGCGGTTGAAACAGCTGTTTGAATACTTCTATCATATGGGAATTAGGTTGATTTTTGTAGCAAAATGATCAAAATGATTTTCATTTAATTTTAAGCGATTAAATTAGCAAATAAAGTTTATTGATATAGACCCTTAAAAAAGCAGAACCAATAGAGTACAGAACAATACTATAGGATCAACAAAAGAAAAAATCAGAAAGATGCAACACAAAAAAAATCAATTTCATGGAAGCAGATGTACAGGAGATAGGTGATACTGGTTCAGTATTAATCATAATAATATCAAGGCTAATAATAATAATAATATAATATAATAAAAAAATAGCTGAAGAAATCTTCAATGCAGTAATTATTTTGCTATTTTAGCTTTCTGCATTTTATAAGTAGCTTGCCAGACACTGTGTTTGTGGTTGGGGTAGTTACGACATATGAAAAAACTGACAAGAGTGTTTATGAAAGTTTTTTCTTATTATAGTGTCTAGCACTTCAGATAAGTCTCGGATTGAAATCATAACTTATAAACAACTCAGCAAACTTTGCTTGCTAGCACCAGTCAACACGGTCTCAATTTGAACCCTACCACTGGTCCATCTTTGACTTGATGGAACAAGGTTAGGGTTTAAACTGCAGAGGTATTGCAAAAAATGAGTGACACCAACATTGTGCATCATGCAGTTGATACTTTATCAGCTCTCTGATTGGTTAACTGAACAACCAATCAGAATCAGAGAATCCCTCTCCAAAGCATTTGTTGCCAGACAACTCCAATAAGAAAATGATTGTGTTAGGATAGTCTTTGTCAATGAATTGTGGGGAAATAGTTATTTTAATTTGCTACTTCAACATTGGAAATTTTAAAGAAAACTTACTTACAATCAAAGGTAACAGAAAACAGTTAAATATGGACAATGTTTGGAGTTAAAGGAAGATTTAGTTGAAATAATGAAATAATTTGTTGATGTGAACAGTTGATGTTGGATGACAGCATGTCACTAACCAGTTAAAATATTAACCTTTCTAAAAGATGTATAAAGATTTAGAGTTTTTTTCTTTCATTCTCATAGTTTTATCTTTATTCTTTACCTTAGGCCATATTTTAAAATATATAATATAAGCTCACTTCCTATAAAAGGCTGGGCTGGACAAATGGTAAATTGACAGCAAGTAACTTCTTTTGACAGTGTCTGTGTTTGCCTGTGGACTAATGTGCTTTTTAAAACTTCATGTGTGGACAGGGTTATTTTCTAAAATTGTGGTTTTGTAGAAATACTTTAATTCTCAAAGGTACCTGCCTACATGTGGACATGGCCTTCTTGGTTTGTTTGGCTGGGATCTGTTTCCTCACGCAGAATTTATGCAAACTCTGTTTAAGGCTACTTTTCAGCCCATTACATTGTAATACTGATGATGCATTTGACATAAACATCCTTCTTACTAACTCATCTGGAGCTTAGCAGCAGATCAGCTTGACTGACTATGGCAAAAAAGTGATGATGCAGAAATTGTGCTGCTAAATTTTGCATGTAATATGACATGATTAGAATCCCTTACTGTTAGCCAGAGCATGAATCAGACTCCGCCGTGTTGATGGCATTTTAGTGTTAAACAGACTCTGAGTGGATTAAAACAGTCAGAGCTTGACTTGCTCCTAGTTTGGTCACAGTACCATCTCCACGCCGTCTTGCCCGTGGAAGGAAATCAGCCAGTGGTTATGAACAGTTAATGGCCATAAATTCTCTCTGTGCCTGTTTATAGCATCCTGGCTTCAGCCTCTTTCATTCTTCCAATCTTTTCTGATGTATCACTTATTTGGAAGTCCCCATTCACTCCCCTGAAGTTCTGGCCTTGCATGGACTGATTCAGAAGGGTATTTGCTGAGTAACTTTGTGCAAGACACACTGTCTGACTGCAAGCTGAAAAATGATCTCAAGTCACAAGCTAAGTGTTTATTCAATTCGGGACTTATTATCAACTCTGTCAGTGCCGTGGTAACATAACTTAAGAACTGTGTTTGACATAAGTGTTTCAGATGAGTGCATTTAATCCGTCTTAGAGACTAAAGCTGTTTAGAAACACACCAGGGGCCAGAAAACATCTGTACTGCATACAGATGTTGTCAGGTAGAGTGCTGGTATGGACAAAGACGTATCATCCCTGAGAGAGGTGCAGGAGTACAGACCTGAGGATGTCCTTTTTAAGGCTGTGATTTGGTGCTGGTAAGTGCAGTGTCAAGTCCCCTCATAGCACTAAGCACTAAATCTAGTTTGAACAATGAGTGTGGCCTCAGAGCACGCTCTCAATGGACTGCTTCACTGTGATTTACATTTTTCTTTCTGCTTCACTGAGAAGGATGGTTTCCAACACAGGAGTCCTGGTCCTTGCCTCAGTGGAAACATCAGATAGTTTGGGAAATGAAATGTCTCCAGTCACTCTAATTCAATTTTGAGAGAAGCAGATTAAAATCTATCCCTTGTCTTTGTCCAAAACAAGATATTTACGGTTTCCTGCCCATGGTTCTTACCATACTAGACGTCTAAAGTTTGGTAGGACTCAGTGTTTCTCAAATGTTGTACAAATCAGTTTTCCTTTATTCCTCATTTTACTTATTAGTTTTTGTCACAGTTTTAGTCTCTAATCTAGCCCCTACACATAAATACAAATAAGTAGTTTTAAAACAGACATTGCACTTGACCCATGTGGGACGTACTTGTGCAACATACCTCTTACTCCATCAATCTGTTATCTTTACCACTTAACCCTTTCAGGGTCTCGGGGCTGGACCCTATCCCAGCTGACACTGGGCAAGAGCCGAGGTACACTCACCAGCCGATTGCAGGGTCACAAAGAGAAACAGACAACCACTCAAACTCATACTTAAAGGACAGTTTGGAGTCACCGATTAACCTAGTTAGCATGTTTTTGGTCTGTGGGAGGATGCTAGAGTGCCCAGAGAGAACCCATGCATGCACAGGAAGTCCATGCAAAAGAAAAAGCCCTGAATAACATAGGGGTTCGAACCACCAACCTTCTTGCTGTGAGGCACGTGCTGGCCCCCTCCTAATCTAACGCTTCCTAAATCAAGTGCTGACACCAAGGGTGTCCAAACTGTGGTCCAGGGGCCAGCTTTGGCTCATATTACACTTTAAGTTGGCCTACAGGAAGTTCCAAAGACAATGGAATCTGACATTAGAACTTAAAGCTTGTGCCTGACTGATGTATAATGACAGACTTATTTCAGCCTTGAAAGAAGTCTTATGTTTTTTTTGTTTTATATACGCCCTTAACAGTGTTTACCTACCTTCACCGTGCAATAGAGCACTTCTTAGAATTAATACCAAGTTATTGACAACATGGCTCCGGGCAGCACTGAACTGACACTGACCTCAGAGTTGACCTGTAAACCAATCAAAACAGACTAGGCCTTAGGGACAGAAGCTCTAACAGAGCCTCTTAGACACATTGAGAATTCAGCACTATTAGGGATACTCTGTATATGAAACTAGAAGGTCTTTGAACAGTGATTGTCAACATCCCCTAACAATCACCAAAAATTAGTATATGAACCTGAGTCAAGGCAAAATATGACCTCTGTAATAAAGTTTATAACAAGGTCTGATTTATAAAAATGTTGAGCTGATCAGTTTACAGTTCCACAGACTTTGGCAGTTTTGTGCAGTTTGCTCTTGTATTGAGTCTGAAAATGGAGATGAGCTGTCAGCATCTCCTCTTTGCTGCATGGAGGGTCATTCACATCTTACCAGGGGCCCATCCAGTGACATAGCATAGATAAATAGCAACACAGACTATGCTGGTGGAGGTTTACATCACTGTTTGACCGGTACTGTGTTAGAATCCTGCATATAACAAGGGTATAATTTTAAGTAAATAAACCTTGTAGAACATTGGGTTGAAAGACTCTTCAATTAAAGACAATAAATGGCCAGTGAAGGAGGGCAGAGCAACTTATAGGCGGAGTTTGTACCACCTTCAGCCACAAACTTTCATATTGTGGCTAACGATAGCTCAAAATATCTATGGTGCTACAGGAGCGACAGGGCTGCACAAAAATTGCCAGTTGTGGACTTTTTGCTGAATGTATTGTACAGTAAATTGACAATTTAAACATTTTCCCTTAAGCGGGGGGGGCTTAAACAAACAAACAGAACATGACTGAAAAACCATCTGGACTTTTAATCTGTATTCAGGGATGAGTATTGTTAAGATTTTATGAGATACCAATACCATTATCAATTCTGCTTATTGATCCAAATCTTTAACGCTTCTCTGATCAATTCCTGTGGATTTTCTGTGTGGGGAAAAGTTTGATTACATAGTTTTTCAGTGGCAACAATGTCGAACGCACTTCACTCCTGATGTTCAACAGATTTGTCTACAAGTTGCTTGTGTCTTCACTGACTAAAGCCTGTTTTTGTTGAAACTTGAGCAACAATGTTGACCACCTCTGCCCCCTGTCTGCCATGATTACATGTTTAACATCATTGTTATTGTTTCTGCTGACTGCCTCTGATGAGAGTGCAACATCTTTAATTAACAAGACAGAACAAACTAGAGGGAATTGATTAGGTAATGGATGGGCAAAAAGATTAATGATAGTGATTCCTTGAGGGAGTTGTTATCGAATTCTCAGCTGGAACTGGTTTTCGATTCCCATCCCTTTCTGTATTTCACACTATAACTTACAAAGAGATGGGCAAACTTTTGAAGTGATGTTGATGCAATGTGGTATCAAAGCATCAAGGAAGGACGCAAAGAAGAAGTCCTGCAGAGTTGAAATTAATGAGCTGCTGTTTCATGCAGCGGAAACAGCCTGTCCAGTTAAATCAAAATTAATTTTGGCAATAGTTATTAAGAATTTTGCAAGACAGTAACCTCAGCCCAAACATAACAGGGGTATCGTTACAGATACTTAAGCTGGCCTCCGCCTTTAGGCCATGATGCTCCAGCTTGAGTCACCGCCCCGAGTGGCTGCTATTAAGAGTGATTCATCCTGAGGTCAGAGCCTCATTTACCATTTCTAAACCGATAAGACGAGAGCTCCAGAGGGGAAGGGAGTGAACTATTAAAATTCCTTACTATTGAAATCAATGAAACAGACAGCAATACTTCAGTCTAAAAATGCCCATCCTCATCCATACGTGTATGCCTGCTGCACTTGTAGAAATCCAACATGTGTGTATCATTTGTATCCACATAGTGTTGGAGTGAGAAGCACCCTGGGGAGAATTGAGGAAGAGTAAGGGATGAGATGTTCAATTCAGACAGTTTAAAGGGATGCATATAACCAGCTGCTCAATCTCTCTCCAGAAGTCGTTCCTCAAACCACCAGGTTTCTTACATGTGGTGAGGGTGACGTCAGAGAAGAGAGAGGAGGAAGTAGGGTTTGAGTTTACATTGATAGAGCTCACATGTGTTTCCCTCTTTGTGCACATGTGTTCCTCAAACAAAGTGAGTTGAATAGTACTGGGTGCATCCTTATTTAATCAGCTATAGGGCTGGGGCAGCATGGACCAGGAATCATATCTTATCTCTGTTTTCAACTAAATGGTAATGTGTATTTCAATACCATCTGTATTATTGGTGTTTTTATAGTACTGGCAGAAATTTTGCAGAGGTTATCAGTATGGACAGAATTTAAACTTTCTGTTGATTTTTTAGTGTTATAATGAATAGTAGCATAAAGCCTGTGGCATTCCTAAATTTTTGGAGTAGTTAAATATGGATTATTAATATGTCTCAAAAAGAAAGTCATATTTTCTATCAACAGGTTGTTACATTGATGTTTGTAGCTCTTTAAAGGGAAGATGAAGCTTCGTTTTACAATAACCATTAAAGTACATTTTTACAGATTATGTAAATGTAATTAAACAAAAAATGTTACACTTTTATTGATGTCCATATATCTTTCCCCCTTTTTACCAATTTGTCTTATAAGAGCTTCCCCTGCCCCACTGCTGGCCAGAGTTACTGGACAAGTTCTTAGTTAGATGTTAAGAAATCCTTTAAAAAAATCCTGGATCCACATCTGGAATTGGATCACCGCCAAAATCCAATCAGTTATACCCTCTGCCATGACCAGCATTCCCTGAAAATGTCATCAAAATCCATTGTGAAGTTATTGAGTAATTAGTGAAAATGTGTAAAACTGCCCTATCTCACAATGTTAAGAAACCTTAAAAAATAAATCTTTGATCCAGATTCAGATCACCACCAATATCTTATTCCTTGTTCCATGTGCCATAACTAACATTTCCTGAAAATTTCATCCAATCCTTTTAGATAATTTTTGAGTTATCCTGTTCAAAATCTAAGAAACTAGCAATTGCTGGCAAAAATATAACCTTTTTGGTGGAGGTAATTAAGGTTATTTTTATGTAATAGGGACAGTGTACATCAATGAACATCTATTCAGGAAACAATAGAAAACATCTATTCAGAAAACATCATTGCTAATTTACATCCGCAGTCCTTAAGCAGGTAACACAAAAACATGATGCCAAAGACACCACACACACAAAAAGCAGGACATAGAACAGGACAGTAGATCACAATAAGAGCACATCACAAGACAATACATTTCTAAAGCCCTAGAAGTCAATGGTTACAGGACTGGTTTGCTTTCAGTCACTGCTTGACGTGCATTTTAAAAGTTTGTAATGTGGGGCACTCCCTTATGGCGAGTGGGGACAGTCAAGGCGACAGGTGTAGGTGAGTGTGGATACCCTCAGTGAGCACACTGTAGTTGTAGGAACTGATAATAAAGGGCATAAACGGCTGAGTGACAGCCTCCTTCAAGCACAGAATATATTTTTCCACGACCGCACCGTGTCTCTGTGATTGTCTCAGGGAGTCAAACCAGCAAACACCTTGCTGTGAGGCACCAGCGTGACCTGCTGCACTGTCACGAAGCCCAAATTATCAATACACTCTTCTGTACTGTCTTACCCTACCACTCCTCTGAAAATGCATCTATGGTTATCACAAAAAGCTGATATATTACCCAACCTTGCTCAACTATTATCGTCAGTCACAGCTTTGGCATGTGCCCATTTTACTCAACTATTTCTTGTGATAACAGACCTCGTACAGTGTGAGGCCCCCCTGCCCTGTAACCCCCCTCATGTTCAGAGGTGCAACACAGCAGCTCAAGTTCTCCCTGTTTGTTTTCTCAGTCTATCATCTGCAGCTATTTAACAGCGACTCGAGATGAAGCGGCACACTCTGTGGAGAGTTTGTGAGTGTTAGGCCCTTAAAAATAAGCCTCCGTCTGCTCTCTTTGCTCATAAGTCCAGATAAGCTCCTCGGGGTTTGTGTGGCCATAAAAATGACAACAGTAATTTGGAAAGACAGAGTGGGCTGAGGAGCTAACTGCCCTTGTTCCATGGAAACTCCACCCGTGACCTCCAGGCCTTATGGGAGAGCTCTGTGTAATTCTAGTACAGTGTGTTGATAGTGAGGGGTTCAGGGGGGTCACTGCGGCTGTAAAACATTCAAAGTTGGTGTCGGATGAGCTCTCAATAAGTGTAAAATTCATTTTTTAAAATGTTTGTTTAAAACCTCTTTTCCTGTCTGAAAAGTTTGTTACATCCTATATGCCAGTGTAATCAAGCTCCCAGTATGAAAGATGAGATTTACAGTTCACCATCAAGACAGCAGGAGCAGCAACCACCATCATCCAGTGATGTGACCTGAAGTTATAAAAAAAATCACCCCATCCATTTTGTATCACCAGCGAGCCTTTTGCTTTCCAGCAAGTGAAACAAATGACACAGTCCAGGTTTACAGTGCTTTTCTTTCATCTGCTTTTTTCTCTCTTTAGGTTAAGATCCTGCATTTAAAGTCATACGCTGTTTGGTTAATAAGCATTCGTAGAGGACTGTTTTGAATGAAAAGACCCCTTGATTAAAGACAACAAGTGATCAGTGGAGAAGGGCAGCATGACTCTAGGCAAGTTGGTGAAGAGTGATTGGTCTGTCCTTCATAACTATGGACATTATCTGAGGTTGAGATTATAAGGTGGATAAAAATGGTCTTGTAAGAGCTACTTAGCTGCACAGAAACTGCACATCCTGAACTTTGCTGAACTCAGTTTAACTGTAATGCAGGAGCACAGTTTTAAACACAGGCTGCCGTCAAGCAGGAAAATGTTTGAAACTTGCATGTTTAACCTTGAAAAATGTCATTATTCATTATTGTCATTTGTTACTCCGCAGCAGCTGGATACTCTTCACCTTAGCATGCTCCTGCTGTCATGACAATGAACCATAAGGACACCTCTGGGCCTTTGAGAGTCCTGTTTCTCTTAAAAATTTCTCAGACAGCTCAGCTTGGAAGTGTAATCTGCTTATTATGATATCAGGAATGTCACTTTTTACCTGAAGTTCTTTTTTTGTCTTTAATCGAATGCTACAACTTTCAATCTCTAAGTTTATCTACATTTTTATTGAAAACTAGAAGCAATTTTGTCTCTGAATAAGGAGTAAACTGTCCTTAACCTGAGACCTGGATCCTTGACTTTTTGAAATCATTTCCTATGTGCACTCATACATATTTCTGAATCAGGTCATATTGTGCTTTTTTTGCTTTGTTCTATATACCTTTCAGTGTGTTTTACATATCTCCCCCACGTAATAGAGCACCTCTGTGAGCAACACAAAAAGTCATTCAGACTTTTCCCTTCCCCCCCTTTGCTGTGCCAGCAGCTGCCTAAAATGTCTAATTCCCCAGCCCCTTGAATAGACCGATCAGTGTGATGTCCTACCTTTGTTTTGTCATCAGTTTAAGCCCAGTGCTAAGCTTTGACATTAGAATGAATGTAGAGTTGTTGACAACATGGCACTGAGAAGCACTGAACTGACCACTTACCACAGAGTTGATCAATAAACCCCTTAAAGGGGAGGGAGCTCTGACAGTGTCTTAGACAGACTGAGAATACAGCACATTCAGGATTATTCTGCATATAAAGACTAGGAGGTTTTGGATCATTTAGTGGTTGTGAAGATGTTCTTGTAGTCATCAAAAATGACCTCTTGTAAAACAGCGTTTAATAATGTCAACCTCATAGTAACCCACTAGCACCTCCTAATGGGGTCCTGACTCCAGATTCAAAACAAAGCATCCACTGTATAGAAATGGCACTGCCACAGCAGTCAGACCACACTGATGTGGCAGTGCTACACTTACCTAAATGATGCGTCTAAAAGTCAAAACTTTTATTTGAATTGATTTGATTCCCAGATTTAGACGATGGGAAGAAGTGCTTCATACGGTCACCTCGATGACCGTATGAAGCACTTCAACAGTTTCAAAAGCAATTGTTGAATTTTGGAATATAAGTAAATGTGATTATCAAACATCATGATTAATTAATTGGAAGTAGAAAATTTCATTTTTGACCACCACAGTTTGAACATTTTTACCTCTGGTAAACCCCAAAAGCAAACTGGTGCTTATGTGCTGGTGTGTCATATTGTTTAGTCCAGATGTTGTGATGTCAATTGTCATAAGTGCTAATTGAAACCTTTCTCCTTAGAAACCACATTTAAAAAACTTGGTTTAATCGTCTAAAACGTTTTTTTTTTTTTTTTAATCTTGTCTCCTCTGTAGTCCTTACCATTTTTATTAATGTCAGAGGTGTTGTATAAATTTTGGGCCCCAGGAAGACATATCACATGGGGCCCCACTCCAGTCCAGCTCTGCACAGTCATTAAACCACGCATCTGTCAAGCAAATAAAGAGATAAATATGCAATGATATGATTCAAAATAAGAACTTTTTTCTTATTAATGTGGCAAAATTTGTGTGATTTAAGACAAAAATAAGCTGTAAACAGTGGAGAAAACAGTCTTTAGCTAAAAATGATGCAATAAGTTGTAAATTTTACTCTGCTATATAAGTAACTTTCTGGCATTTGGACAAATATAAGTATTCATTTTTTTATTTATTTATCATTTTTCTTTAACTTGAAATGAGCCCTGATCAATCTCAGATCTTCAGACCCTGACAAAGTTCTAAAATATCTGCAGGTTGTACATTAGTCTCACTCCTTAACCTGTTATTTTTTTCAGACTGAAATATTTTGATGACCGGTGCAGATTTTTGGCTATACTCAGAAAACCATAAACAAAATGAATACACTCTAAGTGCTTCAAATTGCCTCTTTTTTGTCATTTTATGGAAGTTTAGCAATGCAAAAGAAGTCCAAATGTAACAGTCTGCATGGAAAACAAAAAAACTAATTTTGTAAGAGAAGAGTAAAGAAGCACCTATGACAAAATGCTGCTGAAACTAGAAGAATCTCCTTAACTTTCTCCCTCATTATGCCCTGAATACTGTACTCCCATGACTTTTCACATCACTGAGGTCAAAATCCTGCGCATTGATTTCTTAACATGGCCTCTCCCTCTCACCTCCTGTCTTTGCAAACATGCTCATACCCTCATTTCAGCACTTGCGTTCTTTCCCACCTGTTGCCTCTGACAGTGTGTGTAATTTGTGTTGAAGACCACCCATCAAACTGAGCATGTTGGTGCTGTTTTTCAAATATTCCACATAGAAACAGATAAACAGTATCTCAGTACCATGAACACAGGCTCATGGTTTGGTAATCTAAGCGGTGTTGGGGCAGAAGTCACCTTGTCTGCTGCATCAACACAAACAAGTGCCTCTTTCATGGGACAAGTCTTGTTCTGTCCTACCACACGGATCTGTCATGAAGCACCGGGGCAAAGGCCCGTCTGTCTGTCTGTTTCCATCTCTCTGTGTCTGTTTCTCTTCCCCTCAAATCATTCACTCATCACCCTCTCTGGGTCTTCAACAAGGTAACATTTAAAGTCAGGGCTCATCTGAAAAATAGGTACTTGTTGAAGAAGGATGAAGAAGTCAAGTAAGATGTAATGATTTGTAAATTCTGTTGTCTGATAAAAGAAACTTTGCATTTGTCCCACAGAGCGCCAAGAGTCTGCAGAGCAACAAGGATTCACGGATCCTGTGGGTCAGAGACGACCATCTTCTCACCACCGGCTTTGACATGGTGAGAAACTCCAAACACTTCTGAGGCTTCTGCCACAGTTCCAGTTATGTGTTATTTTACTCCAGTGGTCCCAAGCCCTTTCCCTGGGGTTTCATATACTAGTGTTTAAATAAAAAATGAGCACCACACACGTCAGGGAAAAAGCCCAAAGGGACTCAATGCTATCAGTGATAGCATTTTTTTGTTATATTATTTTCACCTGAATTTGTGTGAGGACGACCAAGTGGTCTGACATTTTTGAAGAAAGAAAGATGTGTATTACCGTCTTAAAAAAAACATTTTATTTAAACATGCAGCCAGCTTTTTTTTCCATTGAGATTTTTTCCTCACAAGTCTTTAAAATATGCATTCTGCATCTGCATTTATACAGCATTTCAGGGATATCATTACAGTTATATTAAGGCTGTTTGATTTTGTTTTTTTTTTGATATTTGCAGTTTAAATGTAATTAAAAAAAAAAAAAAAAAGCAAAAAAGCATGTATGTCATAGTGAATATTACAGGCACAGCAACAGCATTAATATTGTGCCTCTCAGTTTATTTTAATCAATAACACTATAACCTACATTACGTGAAATCTGTTTGTAAAATTACATACCAAAAAAATGTTAGTACCTCAAGTGCAGATGCTCCGGGTCTTGCTTTTTGGGGTACTGTGTTGCCAAGTCATCCACTAGACCACTGAGTCAGTTTTGTAAATCAGGTAATCCGTTATAAGTTACTTTTTCACAGAAGTTTTATTTACTGAATAAAAAATCTGCCCTGTATCATTTGGCTCCTGTTTCTGCAGACACAAAACAACACTGTTTCTGTTTCTCTCCCACCTGCTGTTACTTGAGCCAGCGTGCAGGCTCAAGTAAACAAAGCTGTGTGACTGGTGTGCTGAGTTAGCTAATTCAGCTAATGAGCTGACAGAGAGGACAGAATTTTACAGTGTAAATAATCCTGTTATGTTTTATTTTAGGACGAAGATACAAGAACAGCATTAAATTGACATACGAGTTTAAACCTTGTTGCGCTGTCTCATTGAAGTTGCTGCTGTGCACTGTTGTATCAGTGCAACACAATGATTTACTTGTACTCAGTGCTTGAAATGGTTTGTCTTTGCTCTGGTTGCAGTAGCGGTGTCAAAAATCTTTTTTTAATGAAGGCATCGTGATGTGAACGTAGATGAAGATGCACTGATGCAGAGATGGTCCATAATTGTTTGGTTCAGTTTGGTTTCTGAGGAAGAAGAAACAAGTATAGGAAGACAAGACCAATGAACTGTGTTTATTTTGCTTTACAATGAAAATCCGTTTTGCTGCAGTTGATCTCAAAAGCCATCTCTAATTCGTGAAAGAAGTTCATATTTATCTGACTGTTTCTTTATTTCTATCTAAAAAGTAGTCTGATGCAGTTATATGGAAAACCAAAGACCAACTCACTGTGTTGTGATCATGAGGCATCGTAGTATCCAATCGAAATAAATCATTAACTTAATAATCTTAATTAACCGCATTGTGTGACTATTGAGGATGCACAGCCCTATTGAATTCTAACTATGAGCTTCATAGGAGCTATTATTCATCATTTAAGTGGAAGTTAAAGATCATGAGCCATAAATGACTGTAGCATGATGAAAGAGTACACACATTTAAATGCAGATGTACCTTCTCCTGTGTGCCATAACGAGAACAACCACACTGAGAAACAAGAAGCTGAGGGGCTTTATTTTTCATTAATACTCAAAGGAATTAGTTATCTCAAATTGTCACACAGTAACATAATGTCACGGAGTGTAATGCCGTAATTTAATAGATTAAATTCAAAAGTAATGCAGCCCGACACTGTCTGGGTCACATTTCCCTGGTCTTCTGTTGGCTCATACATATATATATTTATATATGTATATTGTCTTCATAGATGAACACTGTATTCACTCTCATGTTGTTGTGTATAGATGCGTAATCGAGAGGCAAGGCTTTGGGACAGCAGGAAGTTGAGCTCCTCCATCAGCTCTGTGTCGCTCGGCACCTCCAGCGGGTGAGTCCACCATCAGTATTCATCCTCTGGCTTCCTTGAGCAGTCACGTCACACGGCTGTGTGATCTTTAATGTCCATCAGAGTGATGGCAGAAGGTCATGTGGCACAGAACAAAGTGGGATTGTGTGTGTGTGTATAATTTGACTCCACTTTGCATTAAGTTTATGCGTGTGGTGTGTGTGTTTGTGTGATTCTTGCGTGTGGCTGCTACATAAATGGGATGATGTATGGAGGGCCTCCTCACATCGTGAAGCTGTCTGGTTGGACAGACGTGCAGACCTCCCAGAGCTGTGACACTGTCCCTTCACATTCCTGTCACTTCTGGGTGAGAGCCACACACAGAGGCTCCTGTCCTCTCTATCAGTGAAAGAATGAGTTTGTGCATGTGTGTGTTCCTTATCCACTGCTGGGAAGGGTCCACCAACAGGAGAGGAGACTTTGACATTTCTCTCTCTCTCCTGTTTAACGCTCGTCGTTGCTGCTCCCTGACCTCCTCAGTTTATTTTCCTAAACATGGCACCAGAGGACTGGAGGAGTGTGGCAGAGCTCTGAATAGGAGCAAAAAGACTGGAAAGAAAGACGAGAAAAGAAAAGATTGAGGCGCCTTTGCTGGATCAGACTTGTCCAACTTAAAGGGTCTTTAAACAGGCTTGTGGTCCAAGTCATTTCAGACTGAATTCTGCAGGACAAGCTTGCATGCTGTGGTTTAGGCCTGCGAGCTCCGCCCTTTGCAGGAAGTGACTGTTATCAAGCCCTGCCGTCCTTGGTAACTGTTACTAGTGAGGCTGCTTGATGATGAAAGAAAACCCAATCATGAATATTTTTCTTGGTATTGATATCACGATTACTAAGCCTGATTACACATGAATTCAACAACATATGTGCAAGAATTGGAAACCATATTGCAGTGAGTTGCAGCTGTTTTCACAAATCCTGTTTTGGCATTGTCTAAAAACTGCTTTAAACTAATCATTAATCAGTGTAATGGTATTGAAAGTTAAAGAGCCATTTGATCAACTAAATCATAATTAATTTATGAAACGAACATGTTTAATTACTTATTTTACAGGCTGCAAATCGAATAAGAAATAGAGTAATTTTATCGTAACATAGGTGGTTAAAGTTGTTTTTAAGTCTCCAAGATTTCTGCTTTAATAAAATGATCTCACTGGCAAAGATCTTATTAGAAACATGGACTAACTGGCACACATGCACAAAAAAAACCCTGTAGGCAAAGAAAGATAGTTGAAGTTGAAATTTTGTTGTTAGGGGAGTTGATAAGAGATACAGGGGCAGTGCTGTACAGGCTGACATGAGTCACATCAGAAACTTATTAACTGGCCTGGAAACAACTCCAGAATAAAAGCATCATGTACAAACAAGGTCTTACAGCTGTCAGGCCTGGAGCAGTGCAGTGCACCTCTGCACACCTACAGCATAAAACTCTGCACAGTTGTTTCTGTCTTAAAATAGAAACGGGAAATGGACTTGAACCCTCCTTGACTACTTAAAGCAGCTTTACACTGAAGGTCACATCCACCCATTCACTCTCACAGTCACTCACTGATGGTTGGAGTTTGTATGTCAGTTGTCCATCAGTATTTGCTAAGATATTCATGTCCTTTCATGCCCATTTACACGCCACTGACGCAGCAGTGGGAGCAATGTGGAGTTAGAAAATGGGGCACCATCTGCATCAAGTATCCTTCATTCCCTGTTTGGATCAGTATGCTGTAGAGGTACTCAAATTGATACAACAGGGGTCCAAGTAACATCTTCCATCCTCCTCTCTCTGACCTTTCATCTTCATTTTCTCCTCTTCTTCCTTTTTTGTATAGTTTCCTGGTTAAGGGCCTCATTGAATGTCATCCTATCATTTGCTGTTAGCTTATTTAAGTGGGACTGAAGGATACTTAATGCAGATGGTGCCCCATTTTCTAACTCCACACAGGCAACACAAGAATGCTCTCGGTGACATGATAGTTGTCTTGAAAAATCCCCCGATGAGACACTTTCAGGAACTGCGTCTGCTGAAACCGCAGAAGATGGTGTTAATTGGTGAATTTTATTGCTGTCTGTCCTTGTAGACGGAGGAATGTAGAAGTTTACTCAGAGTCTGTTTCTGCTGCTTTGTGGGTGCGATTAGAATGGCGTTACTTTAAGAGAATGTACCAACAATGTGAGGATTCCCACTAAACATTTAGCTCATCTGCTTACAAGCTGCTCCCCTGGTGCCCCCGTACCCCCCCACTGTCTGCTTTTCAAGGTGACCGTCCACACTTTCTTGAATCAGCAGAAGAGCTCCATATTGGGTTAATTCCACATGTTTAATCAGCTTTAAATTTAAGGGAGACCCTCTGGTTTGCTGTATTGTGGTGTTAGCTGATTTGAAAAGTGTGATCTTTCTTTGCACATAATTGCTCAGGCGTGTGCTGCAGTATGTCCTGCATTAAATCACTTCAATCATGATATCATATGGTGAGTTTGTGTATCAGAGAGCGATCACTCCCAAGGCCACATCCTGCTCCAGATGCCTGCAGACAAGCGCTGATATAAACCAGGTAGGGAATCAAAAGATGGAGGAGACCTTGCCCTTCACTGCCATTCTGCATTTTCACAGGCCCCCTCATCCTTTACATCTTCTTTGCTTCAATATTACCTTCACCTTGGTCCCCAGTCTTTTTCATCTCAAATCTGTTATGTGGAGCCTGAAATGATCTGTTTGCTTCTTGCCCCGTTTGAGAGTAGATTTGGCCTTGACCGGGGTCTCGCCTTGGCTTCAGCTCAGCCTGCAGTTACTTCATGTTTCCTAATTTTTTCCTTTTTTCTGCTAAATCTGGTGCAGCCATCTTTTTGTTTCTCTGGAATAATTTATGTCACTGCACGCTGTCCTGTTATAAACCAATAAACTAAACTAAACTAAACTAAATTACCTTGTGAGAAAAATCCAGAGAATTGTCACAGAGTTGTCTCGGGAGTTCAGTTTGAGAGGAGAGGATTAAAACCACAACTTCTTACTCTCCCACATTCATCTCAGCTCCAGCCAAACACACTGTGAAACAGACAAGTCCTCTAGATGTAGTCTGCAATCAAAAAACACTGCTATGAAAAAGTGTATCAGCTTGTAGGGGTGTGAAAAAAAGAGATTTTTGGAGGTAGAAAACAGGAAGAGGGGCATGCAAACAACAGGTTCTATTCCCTGCCTAATGTTGATTTGCTGATTTGGCATCGACATTATTTCCACTATTTCACAGTATTTTAAAATACCCCCAGAAACTCCGAGCCTTGTTTTCCTGTGTTGGGTCGATGTGCTTGACGGGGATTGAAGCAGAGCGGCTGCTGAAAGTAGACTCACTGCGTTGTTCTAGTGGCATAACGTGGAAATGAAGTTTTCAACATGAGAAATGAGAACAAAACAACACTGCTATGTGATATGTAGTTCAGATTTCTCTGCACTTATTAAATGGTTAGTTTTTTATTGCCATTACATTTTTATTATCACTGTTGTTTTCTTGTTTACTTTTTGGTACATTTATAGTCGCAGACTGTCTCTCCACCTCTGTTTGCATCTTTAATGTGTATTTTTGCCCTAGCAGAGAGAAAAATAAGGCTGTAGATTAATTTGACCAAAGGGATTGTTTTCTTAAATTAGTTTTCTATGAACATCCAGATGATATTGTATGATATTGTGGAAATGAAGTTTTCAACATGAGAAATGAGAACAAAACAACACTGCTATGTGATATGTAGTTCAGATTTCTCTGCACTATTAAATGGTTAGTTTTTTATTGCCATTACATTTTTATTATCACTGTTGTTTTCTTGTTTACTTTTTGGTACATTTATAGTCGCAGACTGTCTCTCCACCTCTGTTTGCATCTTTTAATGTGTATTTTTGCCCTAGCAGAGAGAAAAATAAGGCTGTAGATTAATTTGACCAAAGGGATTGTTTTCTTAAATTAGTTTTCTATGAACATCCAGATGATATTGTTATCTGCTAGTTGTGGTGGCTATTTAATCTGTATTTTATTTACTTTCTTGTGCAAAAAGCAGCACACTGCCATGATTCAGCTCCTTTGACTCAGGAGTTCCCTCCGTCCTTCAGCGAGTTCTGTTTTTATGTTTCTGGTTTGTTATTCTGTTTTGTTTTCTGTTAATGATGATATCTCACAGCCCCTTGTGTTTGACAAAACTGCACTAAAGAAGACAAATGCAGTAATCAAAAGAAGGCCTTGAGTGCATTTTTTTTCACACTGGATGGGTTGAAGGGTAACATTGCACACGAGCCGCTGAGGAAGCTAAAGTCAAACAGCCGTAGCTGGGCATTTCCTCCTTGTCGTTTTCTGCCCGAGGTGCACATAAAGATGGATTTGTTCTTGTTTCTTTGCTGTTTTTAATTAAACGAGCCGTGGTAAACATGCTGTGTAATCGGAGCAGCGGGCTGGCTTGTATCAGGTTAGCTCTGCTCGTCCATAACATGCAGTAGGACTGTTTTCTTTGGAGTGTCACAACATAAAGAGGCCCAGGAGCATGAGCCAGTGAAATGGGGTTGTGGGTGGAATATAATTTGGATGGAGAATAATGAGGGGGGAAATGTTTATTTTTCGGTGAAACTGAGACAGCGGGTGATGAGTCTGAGAGGGGTGTTTTTAACTCTGCGGAGGTTGCTATTGCTGCGAGCCCGTTCTGGACACTGGACAACAACATGGATCCCTGTGCTCTGCATGCGCTTCCCTTTATAAACCAAAATTATAATAATGAGCTTAATTGAGCCCCTAAGCCAGCAGCAATCAGCCAACTTTACAACTGGGCACGATTGCAACCAGCTTGCCAATTAAATGCATCATAATTATACCCTCCTACTTCTGCAGCTACACACAGATTCACCTCAATAAGCACTGAAGGCATAATTACGTCTGCCTTAAAGGCTGACAGGGAGTTTTTTTAAGGGTCAGCAGGTCAGGATTAGCGGGGCATTTTGGATAAAATGGCTGCAGTCCTGGATCAAGCCAAGCCAAGGTGATAAATTCCACCCAATAGTCCCTGCAGAAGGGGAAGCATGTTGTCAGCACACGTTAAGCCCCCCTCCCCCATATGGGCCCACTCTTATTGGTTGACCAATCTACTCTAATGCCTGCTAAGGTCTGCTCAGTGCTGGTCAGTATCATGTTGTCAACAATTCTGCCTTCACTCTAATGATTCTTCTCTGCACTCATCACTATTAGCCAATGGGCTTAAACTACCAGTGAAACAATGGTTGGAACAAGCTGTTTTAGGCAGAGGGGAAAGTCCTGACACTGCAGATGTTTTTGTCTTATGAATAGAAGTGTTCTGTCACACTGAGAGGATGTGTTAAACAAACTAAAATGCATACAAGACTCTAAAAGTTTAGAGTTTCATTTACAAACTAACCTGCTCTATAGACAATACCAAACAATCATCCAGTCATCTTCTGGAATAGTTTTTTAAATGTTTTTTTCCCTCCTGCAACACATTTTATGGGTTGTTCCCAAGTTGGACCAGAGAAACACACCAATCAGGGATAACATTATGACCACCTGCGATCCTGACCCTGGTCTGCAGCTATACAAGCCCATATGCAACAAGCTGTGTTGTACTGTGTATTCTTATGTCTTTCTATAAAACCCAGCAGTAACTTCTTCAGCAATTTGAGCAACAATAGCTCATAGCTCGATACGGCAAAATATTGTCACGCACTCCTTGGGGATACATGTATCAATACAGATTTTGTAGAATCAATACGGCCTCAATGTTTTGACAGTTGTTGTCAATACACTTTGGGTAATGTTAACAATGGCACCGTTCAAAGTAGAAGCCAAGCTACATGATGAGGCACATGTTCCAAATTTGAACTGAGGTCTCCCATCTTTGAGGACCTGAGTTTAAGTTTGTAGAATCATTTATAATCATCCTTTTTCTTTTTCCTCTTGCAATAAAAAACAAAACTTGTCTGTAATTCTGTTAAAAGCGTAGTCAATGTTTACAATTTACGTGTATCGGGATATGTATCGTATCGTGAGGTTGCTGGAAATACCCAGCCCTAGTAGCTCATCTGTTGGACTGGACCACCCGGGCCAGTTTTCTCTCCCCACAAGCATCAATGAGCCTTGGCCGCCAATGACCCTGTCACCATTCCTTTGTTGGACTACTTTAGATAGATTCTGACCACTGCAGACCGGGAACACCCCATAAGAGCTGCAGTTTTGGAGCTGCTCTGACCCAGTTGTCTAGCATTCACACTTGGCCGTTGTCAAACTCCCTCAAATCCTTACGCTTGGCAATTTTTCCTTCTTCTGTCATCAACTTTGAGGTCAAAATGTTCACTTGCTGTCTAATATATTCCACCCACTAACAGGTGCCATATGAAGAGATAATCAGTGTTATCCACTTCACTCGTCAGCGGTCATGGTGTTATGCCTGATTGGTGTATATCCCATAGAAATGTGAAACAGTCTCTCTGGCATGTTCGGTTAGGATAGAAAAAGAAATTATGTCATTGTGTGAAGATAACGGTAGAATAAAATCTGTCTGGATCATCTGGATCATACGATGAGCTCTATGTTGATGTCTTTATACACATTTGGATATCATTATTAGTTATTTTATGAAGAACAAGGATTTAAAGTAGTTGAAGTTTGTAGTCTAGAGTTTTAAGTGTAAGCAGCAAAATCTACATAGACAAATTAGCACTATCAGAGTTAATATTAAGTGTCTTTATAAAAAATGCTGTTTTTACTCTTTTTGGAGAGCTAGTACTTTAACTCTCCTCAAGTGTAATTGTTGACTCTTTTTGGAGCTCAAATTTAAACTTTTAACACTTAACGGTGTGACTTAGGAATGCACTCTCTCACTTAAGTTTTAACTCTGTATTAACACTGCAAAGTGTTAACATTGCTGCATTTATTTACTGTTTATTCATGGGTAAAATTTGTTGAAGTAATGATTACACATTTTGTTGGAGAACATGTATCAAAAACACGCTGAAGTTTTCTTGGTGTGGGCTTGTGGCACTTACAGGTTCAGACAGAGTTAAATATCATTCAGAGACACCCGTGGATCAGATTTACTGAAATATCATTTCACACTTGTTTTTGACGCCAACTCCTTTTCCCCTGGGAGTACATTTTCAGGGATTTGACTCCATCCAGAGTATCATTAACTTTACACTTGTAATTTTTCTAACACCAGAACTCTATAACTCTATAACTCTTCTCAATTTTCTGTGTCTGATTTGATCTGATGCTTGTTCAAAATAGTGCAATGACTCCCAACATGGAGTTACTGTAAATGCCTAGCCCTAGTCTGGATTTAGCATAACAAACTGTAATATCAGAGAGATTCTGGCCTTAACATGAGGCTGATTTAAAGAGATCGCTGTGACCCAGTGCCCACCAGTATCCATCCTGACGATTAGAGAGGACATAAGCCAGTCCCCAGAGACCTGACCCAGCTGTTTTCCCAACCGAGTCAGGGGTTACACAAAGACCTCCCCCTCTGAGACAAACACCGCTGACAGACCGTTCTGTCGGCTGAAAAAGAGTGAGAGGTTTTTGCGGTTGATGCACAGGAGAACTCCAGGTGTGCTTCACGTACTCGCACCCTCTTTTGACTTTCCACAGTCTATTTCTGTGTGTTTTCTGCCAGAGTCGTGCCTGGGATAAGGGCCCAGTCATTGGGTGTAATTGAGCCAAACTCCCTTTAATCAGATGGATTGAGAAGAGGCCTGTGCCTCAGAAGGGAACCAGCCTTTCAGAGAACAGTCCCCCCTTTCTCCCAACCCCGGGCCGGGGCGCTCTCAAATCAGTCCCAGATGAAGGCTTTCCTGTGGGGATTATAGGTGCAGCTGCAGCACTGCTAACCAAACCAGAGACAGAGAAAAAAGCCACAGAGTGTTTGAACGATAGTTTGACCTTGCTCATTTCTCCAAGTTCACTTCTTTGAAAGAACGAAGCTTCATTGTTTTTGTTCACCTTTAACAGACACTGAAACACAAGACTACACTATCCAGTTGATTCTCAGGGTTGTGTCGACAGTTCAAGAGTGCAGGATGGCCTTGGGAGGAGCGAATAGGGGAAAGATGTGACCGCAGAGCTGGGCAAGTTCTTGACGTCTTTAAGTGCTCTTGTAGGTCCTTAAAGTGCCTTCAAACAAAGAACTTAAAACTGATTACTGAAATTTAAGACTATTAAGAGTCTCAGGAAATTTCATTTTTACCTTCGATCCTGTTGACTTAGACCATCTTTTATTAAACTCTCATTTCACAGAAAATGCCCTATGCCTCTTTCAAGAAAATGACTCTTGAAATGCTACGTTTTTTAACTTCTTAGGGTTTATTAATAAATAGTTATACAGCCTCCACCTACATGTGGGTTTTCTGCTTGTCACGGATGATGCCAAGACTGTTTTGAATATCAGCTCCCCAGCCTGTAGCCCCTCCTCCCCCTCCTATCGGGCATTGTTTGGGCAGCCAATCAGCACAGAGCTCATTATCATAGCCTAGTGTAGCCTCCCTACCCCCTCAGATCCGAATGTTTTTAAAGGGGAGGGAAAAAGAGCTGCATCTGATCTTCTACAGAGAAAAATTGTTTAATTTTTTCTTCAACTTAAATCAAATTCTTGCTTAAGAGACACTTAAGACATGATGTAAACAATCAAACACACCGGGACATGGGAACTTTAAAAACTTTTTAGGATAAATTCAGGGTCCCTGTAGATCCCTAAACATCCTCTCCAGGGCTCATACTTGGTTTTTGGAATTAAACACCACAAAAACTAAAAAAAGAAAAAGTCTAATTTTGCTTGTGAGGAGTCTTTCATTTTAGATTTTACTATGACCAAGGTTGCTTCCATAACTTAAACGTTTGGTCTAGAGCAAACAATCTCTGGTTTGCTTTTTTGCAAAGTTTGGTTGATTTGGGGTGGTGCCAAAGCTCACACAGTCTCTGGTGCTGACCAAAGAACCAAAGAAAATTAGTGGTTTTAGTTTGCTCCTAAGCAAACCAGAGTTTAGTTTGTGGTTTGTATAAAAGCCATCCAAACCAAACAAGGACCAAACAAGGCAAACAAACCAAAAGGCAGTAAAATGTGGGCTGGCCGGGTACAACAGTAGTGAGCAAGCTAGCATTCACTGAGCAGAGTGTGGCTAATGTTAGCATTGCTAGCACTGCCAGCCTCCTTCTTAACATGTTAATGTGTACAAGTCAGGGCTAAATATGGTTTCACATTACTCCGGTCAATATGCAAGTGTGCATATATGCAGCCTGATGAAGCCTAAATGCAACTTAATTTTTATTTCAAGGCACAAAATACTTCCAATCTGCTTCAAGAAAAACATTATTATTACTAATCCAGGCTGGTTATTTATTACTGGGTCAAAGGGCAGGAACAAAGACCGCAGCTACAGCCCCAGCTAGTGGCAGGTGGCTACAAATACACAGCATTTGACAGGCTTTGGTCAGCTTGACAAAGTGCGGTGTGAAAGAAAATCAAACCAGGTAAAAATTAATATAATGTTGCAACTTCACCCCTGAGCTGAACGAGTCTGTTGAATTTTATTTGTGAAAGCGACCTAAGACCGTTTGTATCAGATGTGTGCCGGCCTTTTTGAGGCCTTTAAAAGACATGTTCAGAGTTTCTGTAGATCCAGAACAAATTCTTAAAGGACTCAAATTTGATTTTAAAAAAAATAAAGGCCAATAAAAAGATCTCATTTTAAACCTGTACAAAGTCTTTCATTTGGGATTTTATGTAGACTCAGGTTGTATTTACTACATCTTTACATGTTTTTTGGCCTGCTTTAATGACTTTTTAAGGGCATTTTGAGATACATCTGGGGTACCCTCGGATCCCTAACAAGTTCTTGAATGTGTTTTTTGACATTTTTTAACAGAAACATTAGATTTGTAAACCATGTATTGTTTTTCAACAAAACAGTATAGAGATGACATTTTTTGGTCGCTGTCTCCCAGCCCTATGTGATGGCACACGCTCTGTCAAGACCCTGAACTCTGACAGCTGAAACATGGTGTCTGGAGTCTGTTAGTCATCTGGGGTTTCAGATTGTGATTCAGTGTTTGAGGGTTTGATCAGAAGAGAGAGGATGAAAAAGGAGGAGGAGGGAGCCTTGAGATCTCCATTTATTTTTTCAGAGATATTGACTCTTTGTGGGCTTTTACAGGCTTTTCGTGCCGGCTCATGTGGCAATCCCAACCGTCTTCTTCTCCATAACACCTCATTGAAGTCATCTGTTCTTGTTTCATGCCCTGTGATCAGCTAACGCAGCAAATGTCCAATGATCCCTGGGTCCTATTAACCTGTCAGAAATAGAGCTGTTATCAGTAAATCCAGGTTTTATCTGGCCACCTATTAGATCCTCTGTCTGGTACCAGGTTCTCCACTCTCCTTTGTCTCAATCAGTATGTTCATATGCAGGTAGAAGAAAGGGTTTTATTCTCTAATGTAAATTTGCCTAGAGGTGGGACATGTTTTCAATAATCTGTTTAGGGCCTCCTGTGCCTTTATTCTGGAAAAGCGCTGGATGTGTGTGACAGTCAACACGGTCACTCGGCCTCGTCCAACATTTCTTCAGCGTTTGTGCTGTCGGAGTGTTTTTAAAGCAGCATCATAGTGAAGGGTGACAGAGAGTCTGGGTTGGCATGCAAATAGTCAAGTTATCAACACTATAAAACAGCAACAGTTTAACGTTCTCTCTCAACAGAGAGAATGTTGCATAAGCACTTTTAATAAACACACAGCGTCAAACATATGCAGAGGAAGTCGGTGATCATAATATGAGAGCAGATGAACAATTTATATCCTAACCTTATTGATACATGTTCAAAAGCATATCAACAGCTTTGATTAAAGAGTTACAAGGAGCGCTGTAGGGCACAGAAGTGAATATGAAGCAGCATCATTACGTGCATGGCGATTATACTGGAGTGAGGCAGCTGCAGTGTTTTAGCTCCGTATCCAACGGCAGCATGAGACAGCTGTTTGGATGCACAGGAGACTCTCTGGTGATCATTTCAGAGCAGATGTTCTGTTGAAATTTGATGATGTGCAGTGGAAACAACACTTTGAAATGTCCAGACACACATTTGGGTTTGTTTTACTCTTCTCACAATCAAATAAACTTCTCCTGCCGCAGCCGTTGTTTTCATCCATCCTATTAAGTCTCCTTTTAACGGTTTAGCGCTGGTCACACAGGATGATGTCATCAGCCCTTCCCACTCGCCTCATAAATTACCCTGATAATGTTGCTGCTTTCACACATCAGCTCACTTAGACTGTACACTGATAAAATATTAGGGTATGTGAGGAAATTACCCGAGTAAAGTCCAAGTGAAAAATTCTGCACTTTGCGTTCACACATACAGCTCACCCATGTAAAGTCTGGGTAGTTACATGTTTTTTTGTCATTTGAATTTGGTCATATGTGATGTGAGAGGTTAGTGCAGAGTGTGATGTTTTATGCCCAAAAAGCTGTTTTCCCTGTCCACACAAGGACAACCAAAAATATGATTTAAAATATCTTTACCTTGGCTGGAGTTTTCCAAAATATGCAGTGACCTGAAATGCCACTTAAGTGTGGACAGAAGGCCAGAACGCACAGAAAAATCTCTGTTTTTAAAAATACCGGCCCACATGTGGACATAGTCCGAGTCTTCTTTCCCTCTGTCCCGCACATGGATAAAAACAGGGAGCAGAGTTTTAAGGTGCTGGTGTCTGGGATTCAAATTAAGTGTTTTTTTTTCTATAATGGAGCCTTTCTGAACTGGTAAAAACACATGGAAGTATGTGGAGCGTTTGGCGGGGGATATTTAATATAATTCACAGAGGGTTTTGATTTCATCCCACAGGTATGTGCTCAGCACTCCAGGGATCAGAGGGACCCTTTTGTGTGAACTCGCCACAGAAGGAAAAATAGAAAAAAATCCCTCCCACCCACCTTCAGTTACCTCCTTCCTGCTTCCCTCCTCCTTTTCTTCTTCCATTCACCTTTTGTTTACTTTCATGGCATGGATTTTAATGCTAAACTGGTGATGATTTGCCAAAGGAAAGCTGCACCATATTATGTGGCAGCTCAGAAAGTCTTAATGCAGTTAAGGTAATAGCCCAAATGACTCCAAACTGGACGTCTTTCTTTCTCTAGCCTCTCTTTTGAGATGGAGTCAGACTTCACTTTTCATCCTCTTTCTGAAAACAGCAGTGAGGTTGCACTTGCAGCTGCAGATATTTTTCTTCCTCCAACATCTGGAAAAATATATTTTTTTTCCTCCTTTAATAAAAAATCCACTGGCAATAACATTCAGGATCTTTGCCTTACCAAAAATCCTTCACACTAGTTTGGGCCATCCCAAGTCTACTTCAGCACTTTTCTATCTCCTCTGGGGGAAGATCTTCAGTGACTGAGAGTTTGATAGAGATGTGAAGTAGACAGGATTGGCAGCTCCAGGCCCAAATGGAAACAACATTGGTCATGAAATATTAAGACGATGATAAACAGTACAGTACTAAGAAGCACTATCAAAGGAGGTATTTGCTTGAGAAGCAACAGGAGATCTGAGGATACACCTACCCTTTCTTTATTTCTTCAAATATCAACCATATTTGGGTCAGGGGTAGCCTGGCAGTGGGTTCACATGCCTCACATACAGGTTATATTAAAGGTGGGATGAGTTTGTATCTAAACTGTGTCTCCTTTTTGGTATGTTTTTCCCAAATCTTTATCATATTTCTGAATCTACTGTCCATGTAACGCATAAAAAAGAAAAGCAATTTCTCCATCTTATCTTTTTGCTTCAAAGCGACATTGTGTGGGTCTCTGAGTTCAACTAAATTGTCATCAAACACATAAAGTGATTTCATGCCCACATAAACCCCTCTAACAACATGCCTTTATTGACAAAGTGAAGAACATCCACCTTCTGTTCAATTTGGGCAACAAAACCTGAACTAAATGTAGTCTATGATTTATTATTAAAGATAAACTCTCTGCCTGCGCTGCCCTTCTGCTTTTGTTAACTGTACTGCGCAGAAAAACTTGCTATCTCACTGTCTGTAGTCAGGCAGATCCATCTCGTAAAGCTTGGAGCTGGAACATTGAAGCTCAGTTTATAGAGGCACTGACCAATCAGCGTCCTTTGAGGACAAAGAGGCGGTAGCTATGAGCGGGACAACAGCTACAGGTGGCTGCACGCCTGTAAACAAAGGCTGCTTGTATAGAGATTAGTCTAGACGCTGCCTGCTGTAGCAATGGTTTCACCAGAACTTTAAACAAAGAAGGAGAGACATTAAAAACATATCACAGTGGAAAATATATTTTGTCCCTGTCCAAACAGGTGTTGACCAGAGTTGGTTTCAAGATCTCGCTAAATTGTGTACTTTACTCCTCGGCCCTAGCGCACACCCTCTGCATAATCTCAATTTGCCAATAATAAATGTTAAATACAGAGCAATTGTCTAGTCACTGTCTCAATTTGTTTTTTGAAAGGTTCTTCCCTTCCCAAGTGCTTCCAATGGGCTGTTGCCCAGAGGGATCAAATATAGTATATCCTGTAGATACAGCATATGGAAATGTCTACTTGGCGTATTGGGAGACCTGCTTGCATTTATATTCTTCGGTTTGCTTTCATCAAATGGACATTTTAGTTGTCTTTTTGAGGTCTTAATAGCTGTAACCTAGTATCATGGGAATCTAGGCATGTGTCCACTTGGGGTTTCGGTGCACAGGCGGTAGAGCATAGAGCCATTTGTAGGATTGTAAAATAGTAAGAAATACAGAGACTTCCTGAAGGAATAATAATAATAATAATACTAATAATAAAGTGCTGACTTTTTTTTCCCAATCCTACCTTTGATTTAACAAAGTTTAGTGGCTCTTTTTTATGTAAAACTCACAAAAGTACACAAAATAACTGTACCCATCAACAGCATTGTACCCTTCCAATAGTCTAAGCACTTCACTGAGTGTCAAGTACCTGATTAAACTCAACTACAAAAATACTGAAATATCCCTTTTAAAGCAGGTGACTTGAGCACTCTGAGGGGCAGACTCAGCTTTTTAGTAGTTGAAAGTTGTTGTACTGTCAGATTAAATTTGAAACTGCTGTTTCAAGGAGGAAAAGTTAGAGATTGTTGCTTAAAATGTTCACCATGTATTTTTTTTTAATCTTATTCAACTGCCCAGTTTTTCTTTCCTATTTAAGGAGTTTTTATATACCTCCTCTTTTCCTCCTCTGCCCTCTTTTAGCACATGTATGTGTTTTATAAGACTAATGATTGTCCCTTTCACAAGAGTCAGGAACCGTGGCGGGGCAGAGCTCCTGTTTTTAAATCAAGCCGTGCTTCTGGACGCCAAGCCTGTCCCGGATGCCTGCCACACTTCTCTGCTGTGGCAGAAAGAGCAATTTGAAGGATGGAGAGAAGTGTGTTTCCCATTAGTAGATGGTTTCCTTCTGCCCTGCACCCCACCCACCCCCCACCCCGCCGACCGGCCTCTGCTGCTGCCTGTGGGACGGCTGCAGATTGGCAGCATGTCACTGCACACCTCGTAGCTTTACAAAGAATAATGAGCGCTCGGAGGGAGGGATGGAGAGACAGAGATGTTGATGCACACAGACAGGCAGGAGTTCCTCATGTAGACATAACTTACATGTGCTGACACACGGGAGAGACAGAGATGGATTGAGCCTCTTAAATAACACAGTCAGAGAGATTAGACCCAGATAACGCCTGCTGATGCTCTTCCCTTTATCGATTTGGCAACATGAAAATCCATTTGATCAAACGTGCTGATGTCGTTTTTCAAGTTAACCGATCAGGCAAAATCCTCCAGCTTGAATGTTTTTTTGCCCAGCTGAGTTAAATAATTCACTTTTGTAGATTTTTTTGTCAATTCCAAGTTTAAGTCCATTAATTCCCATAGAAAGTATTCAACTTAAAAAAAAATCCCTGTATTTTGCATCCCTAGTGTTGATTGAAGTAAATATAGTGTTTTGTGCCTTTCTTTTGCAGTGGTGTTAAGTCGTGTTAAGGCACCTGGTTTAAAAACAAGAATGAAAAATGTTTATATCCTTGTTAGAGGCTTTAGTTAGCTGGGAAATTTTTAATATTTGTTGCACTGTGATTTAGTTTTGTTGAGTTTGGTATGGTTTGAACAACAAATCCTGATCTTACCCTTACCCTTATCTTGCTTGTGTTTCCAACTGGGCCCTTAATTGGCTGACTGCATTTCCACCATTCAGGGTAAGTGTCATTGATACTCTAACAGAGTGGTTTTCAGACTTTTTTTCCTCAAAGCACCTTATATCAAGCCAAAATCTCAGGACACCAAATGGAGCAATATAGCCCCTATAACATGTTTTGCAATTTCTCATGGGTTTGTGTAAGTTTATTCAAATAATATCTAATAAAATACAACAGAAACTGTATCAACTCTGAAATACTTCCAATAACAAAACCAAAAATTAATTAGAAAAGATGGTAAAATTTCGAAATGTCATCAATTCAATCTCATGAATCACATTTAATAAAACCAGGGTTTTTTCATAAATTTTACAAAGAGAGACATTATAATATCCTGCGCCTTCTAATTCTTTTAAGACGGTGTTCTTTTAAAGGTTTAAGATTGTGAAAAGTTACAGAGTTTGCGCCTAAATTAAAAAAATATTGCATCTAAAAAGTTTGGCACATGGCACATCTAGACTTGCCTCAGTGTACACCAGTTTGGCCCATTTGAGAACCTGTGCCCAAACAGTAGGGCGCCTAACCTATTAATTCCCCATTGTCCACCAGTGTAGGGTGTTGTCGCCTGTCTTTGCCCACTGGAAGCAAATTTAAAGTGTTTTGCTGTAGAGCACAATTGTCTGCATTAATATTAGTTCCACATGATGCTGTATTTTGAATTTACCTGGGAGCTTTAAGCAGTTGTTTTCTTCTTTTTGGGTTGATTTGCTTGGCGGGGGTTGAAGAAGCTCCCACTGAAAATAGAGTTGCTGTGTGTTTCAAGCAAACCAGCATCGAACTACGCTGCTGCACCCGAGACATGTCGAGGGCAGAATATGGAAATTTACAGATTGAATAGACTAAGGGTGATTGAGCAGCGTGTACAGGGTGCTATGCAGATGGACTATGTGGAAATTGGGGGTAAAAGGTAGGTCAGTATGGATTGGTTATCTCGTAATACATTTCCTGACTTCTGACAGTGGAAATACAAATATCTGGACGCCAAACTGAATCAAACTGAACTTGCCCACAGGATGGAAACACACCACTACGGACATGTCCCCTTACCTTTATCTCTTGACTTTGTGAACATACACAGTCTGTCTCCAACAGCTGAATGTGCTCTCACATGTTTTCTATGACAACAGGTTTATCGTGTGTTTAGGAGCACTCGTCAAACTAAACATGTTTGTGCAGATAGAGTTAATGTTCCAGAAAGAAACAAGATCATAAATACCATTTAGAGATGAATATTAATGCCAGCAGTGATGCCAATGCTGATCACTTCATATATAAGCCAACAGCTTCTACCATGTGTGAATAATCTGTGTAACACCATCACAGCATGCATCCACATCTGTTTCTACAGCAAATCCAGCCCAGCTCTCCCTCTGAACAGACTTTTCCTTTTGTTTGATAGAGACAGCAGGAAAGGTAGATCGCCTCTTCATGGTTTTCTCTTTTATGATCGTGTTTCCATGATAGAAACCAGTGATCCCAGACCCAGCTTTGGCAGACCTGCTGACTGAAAAGAAAACTCTGGAAAACAGAAGGAAAATCTTTATCAAAGGAGCATCCTGATTGGTCAGTGGCAGGTGGGCCACATGTGCTCCTGGCTGATGTCACTTCCCATGTGGGCTCTATTTGTCTGTCTACACGGTGGAAACATGTCAGCGCCAGTGAGGCTGGAGTAATATGCCACGCTTAGTTTAATGGGAAAAGTGCTGAGGCATGCTGCTGCTTACTGTCTGTGTGTGTTTTTACTTCATAACTGATCTCACAGCTACATGCTCCAGTGTGCACATGTGACCGAGTTATTCATGGACAGAAAAGAAAACTCACGGGAAGGTTTCCAAAGCCTTTCAGATTTCTCTGAACTCTGAGAAAATTTTACTTCAACAAAAGCTGCTCTGCACCTGCACGGCCTCCATGTTTTTCTGCCAAAGGTTGTGTGCGCGTCAAGTGCACTCACCCTAAGCAGATTAAAAAAACTCATCAGAAAGTAATGGGCGGGGGAGTTGAGGGGGTGATGGTGGCCAGGAAATAATTTCCCCATTGTGCAGAGGTAGTTAGAGAGGGAGAGGAGAAGAAAAGATGGAGGACCCTCTGGGGAAACACCACTGGTCTTTGGTCTGTGTGCTCTAAGAGATCCTCAGTGGACTTTTTTGCACCAACATCAACTGAATGTCCTCTTTCTGAAGCTGGATAACATTATTTCAGCCAGGTCAATTAGTCAGTTGCCTGTTGTATGAAGCTTTGTGTGAGGCAGAAGGGGGCCGGGGCCGAGGATTTTGGGAAAAGCAGGAGGTAGAGTCTCCTAAGAGTTGGGAGTGTAAGCCCTCTTTTGTGTCTTAAACTTATTTGTCCTATACTTTCTTTGCCCTTAACAAAACAGAGAATGAAGAAAACAGACTCACTCATAATGATTTTTGGCACAATTTAAAGCAGAGATGCCGTGATGGATCATTATTTAGTGACTATTAATGGTAAAAGGGAACTTCTGCTTTAGTCCATTATCACCAAATCCAGTCATCTCTGAGTGACACTTCACTGCAGTCGTTTTTAGTCATTTTTTGCTAAATGCACAAATAAGATCACTCTAAAAACTAAAGACAATCTGTTTTCATACCATGAATAATATTCTTCTAACATACGTATACAGTGCTTAAAAATTTCTCTAGACCACCTGTCATAAAAACAAGAAAACATATATATTTTAGAAATCTTTCAAAAACTTGTTTAAACCTGAAAATGTTTTTGTTATTGGACAGACATTTTGAACTGGAATGAGGAATTTCAGACTGAATTCACCTTTTTATACCCAAATTTATGCTGCTCACTGGGATTCTCTGAGAAGTCAGAAATTAACCAGGCACAGCATTCAACCACTAAAACTATTTTTTTTCTGTTCAGGAATGAAAGTAAACAACTATCATTTGACATCTTAATCAAGAAATAATAATGTACTTTACTATTTCTTCTGTTTTTTGTAAAACAGGAAATTTTAAAATTTAATGATGCCCATAATGGTTATATTTTAACATAAAAAAATAGTTTTTGTTAAAGAGCTTCTACATACTGGTGTATTATTATTACAGAAACATGAAAATGATTTTAGGTAATTACCAGTGCTGTTCATTTATGGCAACTGTGGCATAAATCTTTCTTTTTGTGGTGGTCTAATGCATTTGTTCAGCACTGTGTATTTCCAGACCTGATACTGATGCCAGTATTTTCATGAACACAAGGTCTATACTTTATGAATATGAGCTTTCTTAATTGCTGCTTTCAATGTAACAGTCTATTTGAGTCAGGAACAGATGTAAAACAAGAAGAAGAACGTTTCAATCCAGAAGAAAAAAACAGAGCTGTTGATTTTTAAAGGTACCCACCTAGTGATTATAAGGAGAGGCATTATGGCACATTAATGTATTTTGCTGATATTACAGCTGATAGAAGGGATATGGTAGATTTGGCAGATATATTGGCTGCAAATATCAGTAAACATTTAAATATTGAGCAAAACTGATATTAGAAAGGTTGATGTAAAAACAAAGAACATGAAAACAAAGCTCAGAGAAAATAAGGAATCCATGCTGTTTGTTTAAAAATGTACTAGCTTGTTAAAGTATCACATGTGGTGGTGGGATGCATGGCTAAAGACAGACATGGATGATTAAGCTCATGTCACTCCACCTGTCAAATCCTGCAGAGTGATGATGAATGCTGTTTGGCAACGGTCTGCCTGTGCTGAAAAAAAAGGTAAAGAAATGGCAGATCCGTCCAGGCATGCATGCGGGTATGACAGCATGGCATGTAGTGTGAGAATGCATACGTGTGTGGGACTGTCCTATCCAGGTTGACGGTAGGAATGTGGCCCCTCCAGCTCATTGTCGGGCAGCTGTGTGAGAGACACCTGTACCCTCAGCACATAAACAAACAAAGACACAAAAGCATGCAAAGTGTACTGCAAGAGTGCCCCTATGGTGGCTTGGTAATGGACCAGGACAGGGACCACTTTGGGGAGACTTTCAGAATTGGAAATATGGGTGGGAAAATCCAAGGACAATCTGGGAGACAGCACACCACCCCTTCAATGTCTTCTAAGACAGGTCTATCTTTCTGTAGCAGTGGTTTCAGCAATCTGGCTCAGCCAATACAACGCCTTCTCATGATTATACTTTGTGTTTTGGCAGCAGCTGTTCAACCTTTTCTCAGTCTATATAAACAAATGCACCTGAATCAGTGCATGTATTTATGAATGGATTTTCTTCTTTTGCACATAGAAGATGATGAGAACAGTGTTCCCCCTACCATTTATTCTTTATATCCTTTCTAATAAAGACACAAAATTGGGATGATATTGGAATTTTATCGATGTCCAGAACTCATTATCGCCAATACTGATATTTTTTGTCTAGAGCATAAGTCTCTACTTTGCTACTTACCTGTTCCTCTCATTGTGGCAGTTTGATTGTGTAAGAAACAAATATGACAAATAATTATACTAATATGATAAATTATACTGTTGCTTTTCACATACAGAGATGATCAGATGAAGTATTATCATACACTCATGTATTCTGCCTGTATCATAGACGATATATTCGAGATATTGCTATTTAAAAAACAAGACAAATGCTGTTTTCTAATTTTAATGATCATTTTTCAGTGTCTTTCTCCTTCTGCATCAGAATATATATATGGATTCATATTGGGTGTTGGATGTATATATTTGTATATATATGTATATGTGTATTTTATATATGTATATATGTATTTATGCATATATGTGTATCCATAATATGAAGAGCTTTGTGCTCTATTGTAAAGTGTCTTGAGATAACACTCGTTATGAATTGGCGCTATACAAATAAAGATTGATTGATTGATCAACACCTCGCTGCATTCAGGTTTTCCACTGATCAGAGCAGTGCAGCAGGTCCTCTTCTGACAGTTGTCTCAGAACTTCTGTTGTTCTTTTATCAACTCATAGCAAAGACTGTAAATGTGTTTGTCTGAGCACAGATTTGATCTTAGAAAAAAAGAAAAAAGGAAAAAGTCATAAAACCGCTTGGTCAGGTGAACAAGGAGGATAATCAAGCACTGTGATTTGTTTTGGGCTACAAACTGAAAGCACAGTGAGAGCTGGCAAGTCATCTTAATGAAGAATTAAACCATTTTGCCACACTTGGTTTCCATTCTTAGACTTTTTATCTAAGTTTTCTAGAACCGGTGTGTAATAGTGTTGATTCTCCACTGGCCCCTCTGGAGCCCACTCCTCCAAAATGAGACCCTTAATGTCAAAGAAAACAATCAACATGGCCTTGAATTTGGACTTCCTGTGTCTTGTTTTCCTCATTTTTGGTGACGACTGTGTTTGCAAATGCATCTCTACCTCACTTCAAATCACAACCCCATTAAAAAAGCATCTGTTCTGAATTGCATGTTCTCCGTAACTTCTTTGTTCCATTTTAACTTTGTGTCACATTTCTCTGTTGTTTTTATTTATTTTAGTTGTGTTTTAATGCTCTGTAAAGTGTCCCTGAGTGCTTAGAAAGGCGCTTGTAAATAAAATGTATTATTATTATTTTTATTATTAACAGACAGTGTTTTGGAAGATCCAGGTTTCGTAGCATGTAATCACTCCTTCTCAAAAAAAAAAAAAAGTTTTCTTCAATTTGCTTCAAAATGTCTCCACAAATTTAATAGCTTTTTTTTTTCTTCTGATCAGGAGGCAGAAGTTTTGAACTTTGGCCCATGTCACTGTCTCTTTACCTGGAGACCATTTCTGCTTTTTTTCTTATACTGAGTTGTCCATCATTAAGAACAATTTGTCAGAATTATGGAATGTTTCCGGAAGTTTTTGATGTGCATGGGTGCCCAGGATGTTCATCCCCTTAAGGCCCATTTATGCTCCCTTTACATACGAAAATGTATACGTCCTTTTCAAACGACGTTACCGTCACTGCTCACATTCTTCCATGTGTCCTTTCTGTTGCCATTGCTGTTAACCAATACATCCACCAGGGGATGGCAGCCCAGAGAAAAAGTTTATGACACAACAACAAACTCAGATTTGTTTTTTTTTTTTGCATTTGTTTGTCCTGGTGTCCAGGTGAAGTAACATCTTACAGATGTTTGTAACTAACTCTTCAAAAAGTTCAGCCATTATTATTTCTTCTTCGTGTCTCACTAGAGCTGCGTATTAGGTAGTAACAGCAACACTGTCCCCACGGTTTCCAGTGGTCTGTTTGGCCGGTATCCGTAAACTTTATGGAAACACGCAGCAATACGGACCAAATGAACACAGAGCACGGACAGAAAGCTCTGTCCTTATCCGGATCCGTATTTGACATTGAGCATACATGGGCCTCTATACATCCTCTCCACCTTCATGAAATCTTTTGTTCCTTTAAATGTTCCACTCACGTTACATGACATGTAGTGTTCCCCATGCACCTCAGTTAAAACATTCAGCTGCTGTGGCTCCTTCAATTTCACCAGAAATTTTAAGTTAATTCATTGCTTGACTTTCAAGCTAATCGTTTTGCAAAAACACTTGCACTCCAATCAGTAGCTAGCTGTGAACTAAAGGCATCATTTTTTGGAATCTTTTGGCAGTTTCACATGAATACCCAATCTTTAGTTTTTAACTGTCGATGTGACTGTGAACTATGTGGTTTTATCCTTATAAAAGCAGTGCTATTATTTAATAGTAATACCTCGTCTAAGGTTCAGTATATAGTTTGTAAATATTGGCTGAAATATTCGTATCTGGATAATATCTGCTGATACTGATAATGTGCTCATAATCATGCATACCTGACACAAAAGACTTTATAAAATTATTAATTTTTCTGCGGCCAGGGTCTTAAATCAGCTCCCTGAACTCACCGACTGAAGTTGGAAATCTAGTTTGGTGAGTCCCACTGTGTCAACACAGAATGTTGTCTTGAGGACCATCTTTTGTTTTGCAGTGAATCTGCTCGGTTTGTTACCTTAAGTAATTACTGAGAGACCATCACCCTAACAAATGAACACGAGGGGTTAACTGATCAACAAAAACACTAAAAACACTAAAAATTGACTTCCTTTAGTGGCTGTAAATGTAGTGGGTGGCCTGTGCAGGTATTGTCTATGTGTGGGAAAGACTGTATTATTTGTTGACAAAATTCAGCCTTCTCCTTCCAAACCAGGGTCTGCAGCCTGAAAAACAGACATTGTAAAGCCGATGTTCATGTTTACAGTATCCTGCTGTTTCCTCCTCTCCAGTGAGCTTCTATATGAGCCAGCTGTGTGGATGGGGTCATTGAGTGAGGGTGAAAGAGCAGCTCCATCACAAAGCACCTTACACAAACATGTTTGACCAAAAGACCAGCCTGAAGAAAGACAGAGGCCCGCTTACAGGAAAACATTTAAAGGACCACTTGTTCCTCACAGGCCACCGGGACAAAGCTGAGTCTTTCACCCTGACCTGCATGGGTGGTGCAAACCTTTCATTAGCACTGGACTGAGAAAACACCTCCTTGATGGACGAGTGGAGACAGAAATTCATACACACGTGTGCTGGTGAGGTGGCCCGTATTGTTCATCACTGTTCTCCACATCCTGACCATCATGGTCCATCCACGGTCCACTGCTGCTGTGAGGCTGGACTCACAGCTGTGAGCTGGCCCGCTGTTCACTGTCTCCACGGTCAGCCACGAGCTCGCTACTGTTCTGACTAACACACACAGTCATAAACATATGCAGCAAGCTCAGTCAGTCGTGTAGTCCAAACTGTTTTGCACAGCCAACACCAGTCTTTTGTCAACAAATGTTCTTGAACTGTGAAGTGAGCGGTGAACATCTGACCTTATCCAACCTTCTGGCCTTTAGAAAATACTCACAACTGCAGTAGTGTGTGTTGGTTACAAGAAAAAGCCAACCCTCTGAAAGTTTTTCCTGGACAGTTTATTTCTTAAATCAGCTTCCCTGTCTCCATGTTCAACCATGTATCTTGGGGTGAATCATATAAGGAGCTGCCCTTTGATTCCCAGCTCTAGGTTTGTAGAAGAGAGGCAGATGTTATTAGTGTCATGTTTTCTTGTTCTTCTGATTCAAGATTTGACTTAAGTGTTGGTATTAATTAGCAAATTTGACTAACTTAGCCCGCCAGATAGACCGTTCAGTATATACCATACAAAATACATTTCACTTGTCCATCTGGGCAACAGCACATAGAGAGTGTTTGAGGAAGACAGAACCTTTCCAAAGCATATCCGGCAGGGGATTGGTCCATCGTTTCATCAATCATAATAATTACTGGACAATCAGATAATGTAGTACGTGGGTGGTACTTTCACAGTGTAAAGTACAAAACCTAGGCTACTTTGTAGAACAAACTCTTACCAAAACATGTCTTTTATATTGAGAAATGCTTTCAGTGTTGTTATTTGTTTTTCATTTAGTAATTAAATGCAGTCCAAAACTGACAAAACTGCTAATCAAGCTGTTAGCATCTATGCTAATCTCTGTACGAGCAGTCACTGCTGTCATTGCACTCGTAGCTCCCACCTCTTCCTGCTGATTGGGCAGTGTGTCTGTAGACCGAGCTCAATCATTTTGACTTGGAGGCTGGCAAGATGGATCTGACTGATTACAGGCGATGAATCAGGTGGATTCACCTGCACTGCAAGGTTAGTCTTAAACCAATACATGAATTATATATAACAAACACTCCATTGTGCGTGCTATACCTTTGGTTTAAAATGGCACAGGGTACACCCTCCTGAGACAGTCTCCTTAATTCATGTAAGTATGAAGTTCAAAAACAGAGTCATGGAGATAGAGAGAAAATCATGAATGGCTTGATACTTCAGAGTTCTTGACAGCAGATCCTTGAGGTCAAGATCCTCATAGGGTGGGTGCCAGAGATCTCAGGGGATATATAAGGTGTTGTTGGCTTTGATGTTGTTAAAAAAAAAATGAATAACTGAATACAACTATATCACAGTTACTTCATACTTTTTACAAAGGTCTTTTTCTAAAAATGTATAGAGGGCAATTCTGTTTGTTGTAGTGGACTAAAACCATATTGAGTTAAGTTAGGGGGGTCCAAGCAAAAAAAAAAAAAAAGGCTGGGAAACACTACATTAGATGATTAAAAATAGCTAATGTCATAGAACTCATTCTTCGATTGGATAGAGGTCTTGATTTTCTCTGACGGGCAATTTGGATTGCAACAAAAGTCCAAACAGACAGCACATCATCATCTTGACTTAACCTGAATATCCCATGCTATGATTTTTGGACGTTTATGTGCCCTTTAGTGTGTTTTACATCTCTCTCCCGAGTGATAGAGTACTTCTATGCACAAGACAAAATGTCTGCTGCTTCAGGACTCCTCCAGTTGAAACTGCTCATTTCCTGCCACCCTTCAATAGACCTACCAGTGTGACATACTACCAATGTTTGGTTGGGAGTTTCAGCCGTCGGCTCGGAGTAGCAAGCCCAGTGCAGAGCAGAGGGGAAAGATTGAATGCATAGTCATTGACAAAATGATGCCATTTAGCGCAGAACTAGCTGACCAAAATAGGATAGACCTGTCAACCTATCAGACCAGACTGGGCCCACATGGGGAAGAGGCAGGAGCTCTAACAGAGCATCTCAGACTGACTGAGAGCACTGGTAGATCAAGGGTACTCAGTGTGTGAAATGAGGTTCTTTGAACATTTGTGATTGTGAACAGCAATCATTAAAATGAGTATGGATCTGAGTTCAGGCAAAATGTGGGCTCTTAAAATCCAAGCATGACTTACTTCACCGGGGCTTCATCTATAGTGCCTTTGACAACAAAATCAATCAAAATCAAACGTGCAGTGGCACTTACTACGGCTTTGGTCTTATACAAAATCCTTCGTCTTCCATGATGGAGAAGATGTGTACGAGAAAACCAGAGTTGAACATCATCCCCTGCCAAATATTTGCTTCAAAAACCAAGGTTGTCAGAGTGCCTATGGTCTTTGAATAACACAGGATACTATCTCCAAACCCAAAATCCATGGTGATTGTAGTAAGCCCTACAAAAATAGATGGAAAGGATGGGATGCTTAGAGAGACAGACCAAGGGAAATGGGGACAGGATGAAAACGGACAGAAGAAGCGAGTAGGAAAATATGTGTTGGCAGCCAAGATGGAGTTGGCACCACATGCTCTGCTCCTGACCTTTTTAGTGGGTTTGTTTAAATTATATCCCTTACGAGGGAAAATATGCGGCGGTTAAAGTGGAGAGACCCCCTCTCTACACCCACCCTTTCTCTTCTTCCAGTCTTCTGTCGTTCTTTCTCAGGAGTGCTCCATCCATCTTTTAGACCCCTCTCTTTCTTCACCTCTTTATCTCGCTCTCTTTTTTCATTCCATTGTTTCATTAAGTCTTTTCCCTTTTTGGTCACATCATAATAACTCCAGTCCTATTTTGTCCATTCATCACCTCTGCTTCCATCCAAAACCTCTACTTTTATGTCTTTATATCAGCCTCCCTCCCCTCTCAAACCTCCCCACAGTTCTGCTATTTTCTGCTGTGCATGGAGGATACATTTAGCCTGTGGTTGACTGAGAAGTGATGGCTACATTACTGGGGAGGGGGGGCTCTGGTGAATCGCTACCTTCCTTAAGCCACAAATGGCTCCATGCGGGCTGATGCAGACTTTCCACTGGGATGAACCCTGCGACTTGGGGTGCCCACTGGGGTGCTGGGCCGCCGTGTGCACATGCCTAGGCCACAGGCTGGGCTGGCAGGCACCCACACAGGCACGCGGCGTCAGCCTGCCCAGCGGGTGTCCCTGTTTATGTTTGTCTTGTGTGGTGGGGAGGCTCTCACTGTGCCGTAGTGACCGTAGCACCACCCAGCCTGTCACACCACCCTCTCTGTCAGTCTCTAAGAAAATGTCCTCTCCGACCCTGGACAGTTGCGGGCTGTAAGTGGCTCTTGGCGTCCGCTGCTGCATTGGGACTGGACAGATGTCGGCTGTGGTTGGGTCAGGCCATACTTAAAGGACCATACCGGTGGTTTTGCATGTTTTAGCTCATGAAATACAAATTGTGTATACTTAAAATTACTGCCTATCATTTACCTAGGCCTGCTTTAAATCTTTTGGTTGCCTGATCAGTCCAGGATTACAATGGACATTTTTAGACTCAAAACTTGCATGGGACAGCTAATCCTCTGCAGGGACCATGTAAACCTCATTTCCTCTGAGTGATCTGGTTTGGTTCAGTAAAGTTTGGAGTGGTGAACCATGATCTTGTTTGCGTTTCCACCGCAAGCTGTACCTTCACCTGAGGGCAGGTATGTGAGCTGGGAAGAGAGGGTAGCACAAATCTATGCAAATGTGTGACATCACGGCAGCGCAACACAGTAAAGTTGTAGTGTATCATTGTAAATAAAAAGCAATAATGGAGGCCCTCCTGTACTCCATGGAGCATTGTTTTGTGAGGACATTCTTTACAACAACAGCAGTGAACATATCACTCTAAATTAGCAGCTTATTTGTCACAGCAGAGTTTATAGGGGTGCCTCCTTGGGTGCCTGCCGGATAGAGAGTAGGGGACAACATGAAAGAAATAAGCCTGACCCAGATTTAAAACCAGACTGCCCACAGTGAGGAAAGCATCCTCAGTAAAGGTGCACAGATGTAACCAATAGGCTACAGGTGCAGCCTTCCTTTCTTTATTTGGCTCCGAGTTGAACAAGTACAACCTTTCCCTAGAAATGTTTGTAAGTGCCTTCTGGACAGTGTTGAGGTAATACATGACAAAGTAATGAGTAAAAGTACTCACTGTACTTTTTTGGTGTAGTAAGTGACATAATGTGTGGGTTTTGCAAGTCAAGTAATCATTAGTTGTTTCTTTTTTCATAAAAGTTACTCATTAGTGAACCTTTTTCAGTTTCTCTTTTATTGTCAAAGAACAAAACAGCACTGGCTCTGTTTCTCCCCCACCTGTTGTCACGTCAGTAGAGACCTGCATGGGTGCAGGTGAAATAAACACAGAGTTTGAATTTGCACGTGATTCAGCTAATGAGATGAAAACATAAAACTGTGGGTATATCCCATTTTTTGTTGGATTTAAGATCAAGGAACAAGGACAACATCAACATGAAAAGTAATAATAAACCTTGTTGTATTGTGAAATGCTGTTTCAGTGAAACACAGGTTCACTCATAGTCCGTGCTGAAACACAGTCTGAATCCATCCAACCCTGGATAATCAGACAAGGAATACATATAAACAGATGGACAGATGTGTATTTTAATAGATAGATAGATAGATAGATAGATAGATAGATGTGTATACTGATGGATGGTTTTATGGACTGATGAACGGATGGATGGATGAATGAATGGCCGGCCTGCTGCTGGACAAATGGATAGGCTCGGCCAGAGGATATATAACTTCTCCAATGAACTGTGTCTACCTATCTTTTTCTGAACTCCTTAACCATCCCCCCTCTTTTACACCAACACATCCATCTTTTGGGAGAGCTCATCTCAGTTTCTTATATTGACAGCTCCTTTCATTTGGCAGCACAGGCTTGGAGTGTAGATTGACTGATGGACAATTCACAGGCTTTTCCCTCCTGCTCTGCTCCATCTTTACTGCACTGATCAAGTACAGTACTTCAATACTGCTGATGCTGAACCAACCCACATGACAAAATCACAATCCATTTACCTCTACTCATTACCCAAGTCCCTGAGATGCTTTAACTCCTTCACTTGGGGTGCAAACGCTCACAAACCCAATCAAAAGGGGCTAATTATTATGATTTCAGTTCCCTCCATTTCCAGTTTCTGTTATGTCTATTGCCTTTTGAGAATTTTCTTAGTTTTGTCTTTTAAGGGTCTATCATTTAATATTTCACATTCTGGAAATTTCTTTATGGTCATCTAAAATGAACTGACATAGTCAACCAAAGACATAAAAAATCAGCAGTGATTCTCATTTGCACATTGCATGCAATAATGGACACAGTTTGGGCCCTTGTCTGTATTATTCTGCTTCTTTAAATGGTTCCAGATCTCAGTTTATGTTAACCTTGGTTCTTCAACTGCTCAAGGTTCATTTAGAGTCAAAAGTTTGCGCATATTATCAAGTCAGATTTTAGCTCATAGATTAATAGACATGCAAGTCTGCTTAACAATGTGAACTTCAGATTAAAAAACATGTCTGAGTGTCTGTCTGTGTTTAGACCCCCACTGTTTAGGATATGTAAACCAGCAGCTAATTTTCCAGACAACAGCCTGTGAAAATTAGCCTTATCCTGGTCTGCCTCTCATTCAACAGTTCAATACTAATCAGCTTCCAGACACTTGTGACTGTCCAGACCCTCACCACGGACAGGATTAGCAGATCAGCATGTTGTGTGTTTGAGCATAATGACACAGTGCCAAACGCACTCCTCCCTCACAGTGTTATAAGGAACAAACAGGTGTTTGTTAGCTGGAAGTTAATCATCCATTCCTGCAGAGTTAGAGTTCACATGCAGAGGTCAAAGGGCAGGTGGTCTCAGCCCTGTGGCGGCAGGATGTTTGAGATGCCCATTATGATGAGCACTTATGTTTGGACCGGATGTTGAAGCGTGTTTTGAGGAGATGAAACCACAGTGACTGATGTATATGACTGAAGTAAGGACAGCACACATCTCTAACACGAGGGGCCGGGAGCAACACTGTGACAGCAGTTGTGCCAAATTATGTCGAGTTGGATTTGTTTCTGTCAAATTCTCTTGTATCTGTCACACTTTCACTCCTATTTTACAAAGAGGCGCTCAAACTGTCTGCAAATTTTTCTAGAGAAGGACCAGTTCTGTGGATCGTCTATGGCTCATCCATCAAACCCAGAAATTTTATTTTGTGTTGGGTTTTTTTTGTTTTGTTTTTCTACCTTTAGCTTTTAAGCATAAAACATCTGTTTCTAAAACAGAAACACAGAAGAAAAGCGAGATAAATATTGAGTAATAGGATCAAATACAGGGCAAAAGGGAGTGTAAAGTCTCATAGGATTAAGATTGTAAGCTCTTTAAATCACCAAATTGTATTTATTGTAAATATATTTTGATCTCTACCTCAGGTAAGGAGGTCAAGTTTTTGCTGGCGTTGACATGATAGGTCAAGAACCCAGCAATTAGACTTTGTTGATGATCAGATTAAGAATGTGGATCCAGGAATTTTTAGAAGGATTTGTTATTATTGCGAGGTAGGGCAGGTTTTCACATTTTTCTCTAATAACTCAATAAGTTCTGGACAGATTCGGATGACATCTTCAGGGACTGTGGGTTATTACAGAAGGAAAATATGTTCAGATTTTGGTGGTGATCTGAAACAGGAATCCAGGAATTTTTTTAAGGCTTTAGGACAGTTTTCTACATTTTTGACAATAGCCTTCCCAGCAATGCTGAAAATGCATTGGTGGAGGTTTGTGGTCTTGAAGCACTTCTAGTTTGTAATTTATTAGCTCCATTAAAATATATATCTATAGAAATAATGCTCAGCTCTTATCATTTTAATATTTGGTGACGAGTCGTTTTTTTAAAATCAGCTTGTTGTAGTGAGACTGTTGAGGTTTCTTGTCGACAGGTGTGTAGAGACAGATGATGACACCATGTGTGGTCGGATTTTAGGTCTGATGGAGAGGTCTACACAGGCTCCAGAGGATGGGTCCTCCAAAGACAGGGTCATTTGATGGCTGTGCCCTTCCAAATGAGACACACTCCATGCTGGATTGTATTTCATCATACTGTTTGTATTGCAGTGTGTATGATCTCTCAGGGCATCAGGGGCTCAGTCTGGTAGGAGTATCAGTCAGAAGGTCGATGGTTCAAGCCCAGTTTCAGCTGTTAAATGTCAGTGTGTCCTGGGGCAAGACACTTAACTCCATGTTGCTCCCAGTGCTGCATCATGTAAAGGGGTGTGAAAGGGTGTGGATGTGTTTGCTGATAATGATCCATCATTTACATAGGAGCTAACAACCATCAGTGAGTGAATGGATATGAATGGTTTGATGTGATGTGCAGTGTAACAGCACTTTGATCCTTTAGAAAGACTTGAAAAGTGGTAAATGGCAAATGCACTTTAGCTTATATAGCGCTCTTCTAGTCTCTTTGACTGCTCATGCAGCTTTACAGCGCAGGTCACATCCCATTCACACCCATCCTATCTCATATGAATTCACTGATGGTTGGAGTATCGATGTTAGTTGTCCAGCAGTATCAACTAACCCATTTGTGCCCCTCTCATGCCCTTTTACATGCCACTGATGCAGCAGTGGGAGCAACTTTGGGTTAAGTGTCTTGCCCAAGGAAAAATTGCCATGTGACAGCCGGAGCTGGGCTCGAACCTGCAACCCTCCTATTATTGACGAAGCACACTATCAGACTGTGCCATTGATGGCCCATAAGTGCTCTATATCTAAGCACAAGTCCATTCACCATTTTACCACTTGCTTGGATTGATCGGATTTTTCAGTATGTCTTTTCATAATATCCTACAAGTCTCTCTTTAAGCTTGAACCACAACCCCACAGTGAACCTTAGATGTACAGCGTATGGGCCACAAGGTTTACCATGCATCAAGAACCTAGGTCTCTAAGTCCAAATCTTTATTTATTCACATATTGATTCCTGTGGATCCTCTGTGCCGGAAATATAGACCTACATAGGTTTTCCAAGTTAACGCTGTCAAGTACATGACACTCCGGATGTTTAATGCTTTGTTGCACAGATGAATTCATCTGCAAATGTGCTGTTGTTTCCACCTCTTCTTGAAATTATGTTGATATTTGCAGTTAACATTATTTTGAATAAAGTTGAGCCCCAATATTGAACACTTCTGTTTTCTGTCTGTCATAATTCCAACTTTGTCTTCTGTCTTGTTGTCCTTGATTTGCAAAGCCTGCAGTGGAAACGTTTCATAGGGAGATTGATAAGAAATTCTGAAGTTTAATGACAAATGATTCAGATGCTTTAAGCTAATTGTTATCAGGAATTGCTTTTTGATTCCCATTCCTAATTGTAAGACAAAAAATGTGCAAAATATTATTTCATTTCATGTCCAGTCCTAAGATATTGTATTTCACACCTACCATATCCAAGCCCCCCCACCCCAACTGCAACTGCAAATCTGCAACTGTTGCAGATTTGCTGTATCATGGTACAATTATTGCATGCAACATGTTATGTATTGTTTGTTATCGTATCATAATGCCGGGATTCCCACGCTTAGTTCACACAGAAGCAAACACAGTTTGAGGCAGTCTCCAAACATTATAAAAACCCCTCCATTATCCCTGCCCATATTTTGAAATATTTTTCATAAAACACACACAAAAGCCCACGTTGTTTACTTGTAGCCTCAAATCCATTTAAACACAAGGGGGGAGGGAGGCGGTGTGTAGGCAATGTATGTAAATCACTCTGTCTACACACAGACACCGAGAGCCCCTACTGTGATGAAAAGGATTACAGGCACCTAATCCGTGCCTGTCGCCACCCTCCTCACACCATACACACACAAAACACACACTTTGTGCTCCAATGGTGTCGAAATAATTTAAATCTAATCTTAATAATATACAATACTGCAGACTTAAGCGCCAACATGTGCTATACTCCTCTCAGAGTTTATTACTTTATATCCAAACTATGTGTTATACCCTCCGTATTTGCGTAGGTGCCGGTCGAATGTTTCTTTTTCTTTCACGTCTCCATACCCATAATATGCCCACCCACGTTACGGCATAGCTGTGCTTAGTTTTGAGATTACGCAGGAGCTCTCGCTGCAAACAATGTTGAATCTGCAGATGTTGTATACACAGCACAGCCGTGATGCAAGTGGAGTTTGAAAGTTAGCAGAGGATGTGTACACAGCATCATTTGATGAATGTCTGCTGGTGTCTTAGAGGGGATTTATCTGAGGTCTGAGTGCTTGACCTCCAAGGCCTGGGCCGTCTCGCGGGCAGTCAGCTCGCTCTGAGTTATGAATGTTATGCTTCTGCTTTTTTGTTTGGACTGAAGGGTTTTTATCTGAAATGTTTCTGCGAGTTTGGGAAAATGAGAAATGGAGGTGTAGAAATAAAGAGAGAGAGTGAAAGGAGTAACCTCTATTTGGGATTTTCCCAGGCAGATAATTTCTAATTCAGCTAAACAGAAGCTAAATTCAAGATAAACCAGCTTTTCTACAGTGAATAAAGCACGTAGAAATGGTCTGAATTGAACACTTCATCAAGATCACAGTATTAACTTGTGAAGTTCTTCAGAAGAATTGATTGAGGCTCATGCTGATGTTCTGATCTTCTTCATTCAGGATAACATCCATATATTTTGTACTGAGTGTTGTGCTGTGTTGGTTGAGCAGTTTTATATGTAAGTATTGCCAAACCAACTCTTGGCCCAGCACAATGTCAGTATGACTTTATCTCAAGGCTTTGGACCAAAATACAGCTAGTCTGTGCCTATCTTTCAAAATGCTATGCAGGCTCAGATGCCATCATCCTATTCGATAGTGTTTCTGCATTGTCTTTTGTTGTTGTAGAGCATCTGGAAAGATAGGTAGCAGCCATTAACTAGAGCTACATTGGTCACTAGTGGTGGTTAACTGCATTACACTTCAGACAAAGCATTAAAGTGGGATGTCAGTCCTGTATTAATGAAAATATAAAGCTCTGTACTTAAACCAACTTGTAAATCTCGTGCAGGCTTTTTTGTTATCCTAATATAACTGTAAAGCTTGCCATTTTTGGTGGCATGTTTAACCAGCGAGAAGTTTTGCCAGATCTGTTTGTTCTTCTTAATAAAAGATCATTTAAATCTCAGAGATATGGGTCCCTATGGTGTTCCTGGTTTAAGCAATTTTTTTTTGTGCACCACAGTTGTCTTTTCCTTTTTCCACTCTAAACAGTTAATGCTCAAATTATTTACATTGCAAATGAGATATGACAGGGGTGACTTTGTCTTAAAATAAGGAACAGGCAGGTGCAAAGCTTGCTCTTTTTTGTAATGACGGCAAAAGTCCTACTGTGCTTGGCCACCTGTACCCTGGTTTAAAGTCTGAAGTCTGTGGTCAGTGTGTTCCTGATGTTTAAAGGAGATGATCAAAATATGAGTAAGTTCTCTGCATCTTCACTATAAGCTTGTTCCTTATAAACATTATGCACAACAACATTAGTAGGTGTGCATTGTTTTTAAAGGGATTGAGACCTGACTTTTTGGTTTGATCAAAAATACAGCTATGTTTAACAGGGCTGTCACTTTTCCCAAAAATCAAAAACAATCGTTTTTCAAGCATACATGTGGAAGCACTGGGCTGAGCACTTGATAAGGCACTGGTGAAAGTCTGACGGCAGATTTGTCATAGTGAGCCAGCTGCTTTGCACGGAGCCCAAAGTGCTTCCACACACAATCCTCATGTGTTTAGGTGTTGTCATTGTCTACTTGGAGTGGCTTTGCCGATCCTCCATTTTCTCGACGTGTTCTCTTCTGCTTTTTGTTCCTGGCAAACTAAATGCAACCGTGGTTGAGGTCAAGAGAGCACTGGCTGTATGAGTTGCACTGGGAGCGCCGTGTGCTGGATCAAGTGGTTCACTGCTCCAAGTACCCTAATGGGCTGTTGAGCTGTTTGTTGTATATTCAATTGTTGATTTACAGTTTGAGTGCAGATTTTTAGCCCCCATGCTCGAACGGATATTCAAATACCAATAAAAGGTGACAGCTCTAATCTATGATCCATCTTCTCCAGGCTCTGTGCCTGGCTCTGCGCTGAGATTTTTGGTTTTGACAGCAAGATATAAATGCACATGCTTCAAACCACCCTGCACCACATGCTGCCAGACGGTGTGCTTCAAGCCATCAAAATATTTGTTTTATGTTATAGGGGAAAAGAAGACTTTGTGGGATGTAATTTAATTTTGTTTAGCTCAATTATCTTTTAGGTTCAGGTCAGGGTCAGTTCCAAACCTGGTGTAGACTCCTCATATGGATCTGATTTAGATGTTGAGATCATTCCTCAAAAACTGTGCTTGCAGCTGCAGTTTCATCATGTATTTCAATATTGAGCAAAAGGAGCATTCTACATCAGCAGGAAGCTTCTGTAATTAAATCAACATCTGAAAAATAAAGCCATAATTGCAGACTCAGCATTCTTGCCAACCTGAAATCTGCACTGCATTACTTTTTCCTGCTGATCATAAACTACAAGATCCCTACTTTTAAACATTTGAAAGTGAGCTCTGTTGATCTGGAGAGACAGAATAAAGTGTGAGTAATATTGTTTTAATCAGTTCCATCCCCATCCCCTAAAGTGTTTGCAAGTGAGACCCCTCACAGCGACTTTATTAGATAAAAAAAAATTGCACAGTCATTTTAATGCATCATTGTGTCCAGCCAAATGGGTTAATAATGGATTATGTTCTTTTTCAGTAATGTGAAAATAATTCGTCAGCTGAGATACTTTGAAGTTCATACTTTGGATAACTTTCAGCACTTTTTATTACAGCTGCAGCAGGTTTTCATTTGCTATCAGCATCGAGTGACATATCAGTTTAGAGTGCACGGTAAAACCCACATTTAAGTCTCCTGAGTTAAATCTGAGGTAGGGCTGGACAAAACAGACCAGGGCAACATCCATGAGTGTGTTACATTATGTGAAAGCTATCTGTTGGTGTTTAGGACCTCATTTTTGCCTTTGACTGAACATATAAATGCACCTTTAATAAGATGACAGATTGTATTGTTATTAGTCAGTGTATTAATGTGAGTAGTTCTGATTTTATTTTTATTTGTTTAACAGATTAGGGCTGCATCGTTTTCTGATCAACATCAGAAAAAACTACGTTGACACACCATATTGCCAGACTGTACATCTAATTTGAAAATGTATCGATGTATTTGTTCTGCTGCCCAGACAGTCATGCTAACAACACTTATGATTTGTCTGAGTATATGGCCAAATATGACCCGAATTGCAAATGAAGCTGCCACCATGAATGATCCTTACTCGGTCCAGAGTCAATGACAGCTCCTTCTTTGTGTCACTTGTCTTGCTTCCCTGTTTCTTTTGTCTGGAGACGGTTTTGGGTTGAAGCTTTGAGGTTTTGAGACCACATAAAACAAGAAAGCATTGTATGAAGCCAGAGGCACGCCAGATGCTTGTGACAACTCTAACTGTTGGTGACAATCACTGGAATCCACTGCTGTGTTTTTTTTTCTCTAAATTGAACCTCTGGCTTGTGTCTGGTGTTTCTAACCACTGGCTGCAGGAACAGCTGCTCAGACCTTCTTCACATCTTATCACAGCTGGTTTCAGACAAAGGTCGAGTGAGGTAAGCAGTCTCACTCAGGGCCTTCAGACCTCTGCCATTCATCTGCAGAGCTTCAGCTTCGACTTTTATGAAGTGTCTCAGGTCTTGAGTGAGGATAACATAGTTAAAAAGCTTTATTCCTTTTTGCTAATGAATGCCACATTTTCATTTTTATTGCCTTAACAGCAGTGGTTGTTGGTGAAGGCATATCAGTTTCCAATGACATTAATCACATACTATTTTGATGCTTAGGCATCCCTAGTTAGGGATAGATAGAGAGAATTAGTCAGCTTGAGAAGTGGTTTCAATGAAATTTAGGCACCAATAGCACTTATCTTTATGCTTTGCAGTCTTCTTGTAGATGTCTTTCACTGAATTTCTCATGTCTTGTACAAAATATGTTATACTCTTCGAAGAGGCAGGAAGGACAAACTAACAAAAAAGTTAAGAAAGTAATCATGGTTGAACATGATTCAACAAGAATTATCAAGGAAAACAGTTAAGTTATGGATCATTGAAAATGACTGACAATGGTATTTGCAACAGTAAAACCTTATCAGTTTCCAATCCTTTGCAGTAGTGTAGTCATCATAGAGAGGCTTCATCTTGGTGCTGCCTATGGTAGCATATATCTGCTTTATAGTGATGCAACAAAAAAAGGACACAGTTGCTTCTTTAAATGGCAACAACAGAAAAGGGAGTTGAATTATTGAAAAATACTTTGCTGTAGATTGACAGCAGACTTCAAGGCAGACTTCAAGATTAGGCCTGTATTATTCACAAGAATTAAGTCATCACTTTTATAATGTCATGCACGATATTAAATGCCAATATCTGATTCTTATATTTTCAAACTTATCTTGGCCTGTGCCGATAAATAGAGATAACTGAAAGTACTTTTATTTTTTATAACAGCTTTTATATGCAAATATCTCTGTAACAGCAACAATATATTTATGCTTTGTAAGAGCTAAAAACACTGATTTTAGTGTTTTAAAATTCAGTGACTTTATTATTCGCCGATACCAATATCATACCGATAATATCGTACATCCCTTTTTACGGCGTCTCCAAACAGAGGCAGTGGTGCTGTAGCAAACCTTTGAATATCTTGGGACACGGTGTAACTATAATACTGCCAAATCCCAATTTGGCAGCACAAGTTCAAAACAAAGTTCGACTCAGAAAAAGGAAAGGCCAAGAAACTGTGTCGTTCAGCCAGTAAAATCAGAGAGGGCTTTAAGGTACTCTTACTTTGCTTATTCTACAATAATCAGACCTGATTGGTTTATATGATAACTTCATGCTTGAGCTGTGAGCTTCATCTTCTTTTCTTCAGGAGCTTATTTTGGATTCGACGTTCTCCTTTGGCATGATTTTGAAGACTAAAAATGTGCATGTATGTTTCTCCTTCTTGAACTCTTTCATCCTTTATGACCTCCTCAAACTCCTCTGTCTCCCCTTCATTAATACCATAATACATGCTCCATGGTATGCTTTTTCTGTTCCTTCGGTGATAAGACCTTTTCCAGGAGTGACAGGAGGGTCTGATTAGAAGTTCTTAAGCTGTGCTGCTGCCTTTCTGGAGCTTGCATGAGCTCACAAGCACACATTATCTTCATGATACACTTTTATATGCTTCATTGTTAGATTTGCACAAACATAGAGGTGTTTGTGCCAAATGCCATGCATCGACTCAGCCAGCTCAAGCTCACCACCTTTCTCTTGCCTCATATTTCACCATCACCACAGAAATTCAAGCTCTCATGTTTTCCATCCTCTCCTCCTTATCTCACATTCCCTGATTTATCTTCCTCTGTATCTGGTTTTCTTATTAATGTTTATGTTTTTGCTTTCAACACCTTTAGCTTGGAAAGAAGATAAATCTATTAACCTTTAACCAATCGTAGCCTGCAGACGCCAAAGAGAGCTCTACATGTCTTGTCTACCAAAGTTATGTTCAGCTCTATAACTCAGTTCTTCATGTAGTAGTAAATTTAATAGAATGGGAGAGAAGGGGAATTCGGAATTGGAGTCAAATGCATAATATGATTTTAAGCTTTTTTTTTTTTAATTATAAATGTGATCTAACAAGCTGTCAGTAGATTTGGACACAAACAAAAGTAATTTATGCTTCCAGTAAACAGCACTGCTCTGTCTTGCTCTGATATTTTTAGTTTTTTTTTCCACAAATGCAGTTTTAACCTGTTACATCAGATGAATAGTTCAGTTCACCTACTTCAGGGTGCGTTTCATAAATCTGTGAGCCAATAGAAAGTGTTTGGAGAGGGCAGAACCTTTTAAAAATATATCTGGAAGGTGGTTGGACAATCGCTCTGTAAATCACATTAATTAACAGGACACTCCAACATTTTCAGCCGTTTGTTTGCGAGCCATTATTAAATGCAAATTGCCTGCAAATTTAAGAAACGAATGGCTCACTCAGAACTGTGAATCGGTTCTTATCCTTCATTAAAAGAGCTGTTCAAAAGACTCAACTTATTCACAAACATCACATCTCTCCCGGAAACCACCGTGGAAGTAGGTCAACAAAATAAAGCCTCTGTTTAGGAGTAGAAAAAGACGAAAGTAGACGATAACGTAACATAAAGGGGTAAAAAGTTAATCACAACAAGCACACAGGACCATTTAGAGTTGCTGAAGAGTTTATCTGATGACTGTAGGCAGAGGCAGGCTAGCACTACCGGTTAACTCTCAGCGTTTGAGCTAAGCTAACTAGCGGTGGGCGAGCTTTGTCCGTCTCTTTCTTGTTACTGCACGCCCAGTCGAAAGAATGGTGTCTATCTGCTTGTCATGGACTTGGGAGTTAGGCAAGACAATAAAACAACAAAATGTTGGAGTGTTCCTTTAAGGGACAATCAGATAATGTAACAGGAATGCACAGCCACTGAGAAATAAGACATGAGCCAGCTTGTACATCAAACCCTCACCAAAACCTGTCAGGAGATGAGCAAACTTTTATTTTCCATCAAGATAAACATTCACATTTGTTCTGTTTCTTTATTTAGTGAAGAAATGTTAAAAACTGCCTCTAGCATCAATGCTAATCTCCATTTGTTTACAGGTAAACTTTGTTTACAAGCTTGCTGTTGCTTCTAACTATCATCAAACTTAAAGCTTCTGGCTCTTTCTCCTGAAAGGACACTGATTTGTCAGTTTCTCCACAGACCGAGCTCAATCATTTTAACTTGGAGCTCTACAAGATGGATCTGGCCTTTTAAAGATATTGAATCAGGCAGATCCTGCTGCACTGCAAGGTCAGCAACCAATCAGTGTATTCAAACAAATACACTGAAAAACTATCTGGCAAATTTACTGTGTGGCTTTAAATGTACTTTGTGGCCCATCCAGGGATTACCTCCAGTATGTGTGAAACCCACACATACTGGATACTATTGATGTTGCGTGCTTTTGTAGATTGCTATATTGATAAAGAACTTTACTGATTGGATAAAACCAAAAAGTATTGTCCCCCTAAAAGCATATCTCAAGTCATGTTCTTGGGAAAAAAGCTCCATCCAGAACATTGAGAGCACTGTTGAAATTGCACACATATGCTGCTGGTGCATTTGATGGCAAAAGAAATAGCCAAAACAATTGTTTGCCTAGGGCTTCTATTTTTGCTGCCATGCCATCAGACTAGGTATTAATATAGTTTAATTTAATATGTTGAATTAAGTTGAAAATGTTTGGTTTTGAGATGAGACCAGCTCTGCCAGTACACTCATTAACATGACTGTGGTCTTTTGCAGGCTGGATCGATAACAACAGCGTTTTCACTCCACCAGGAGCCTAGAAATGTATTCATATTAGATAAAGTGATATCTGGACCAGGTTCCACAAGTAAAGCCTCAGAAACAAAAATATGCTGTTGGCCTGACCCTTGGACTAAAGACGTCCTTTCAGACAGATGCTTTTGATGAAAAGCTCAAAAGTTGGTCAGACTTACACAAATTCACAACCCTTTCATAATGTCCAACTTTATCTTATTGCATAACATATTTTCAAGCCAGGGTTGTCCAATTCTATTATAGAACAATTATAATGAGTTGTTTTTTTGTTTTGTATGAAGAGGAAATGATAACTGAAGAGGACACAAATGACAATGCTTTGGTGAAGGAAAATATCTGCACTGTAAATCTTACACCACCATTTGTTTTTGTGTCTAATAATCAACCAGACATCATGTGAAATGAATTTCATGTGCCCTCTGAGTGGCAGTTCAAACTGCCAACAGCTAACCGATGTAAAATTCTTCCTCTCTGCTTTCTTTCTCGCCCTCTTCTCGTTTTTCCCCTCATTTATTTTGGTAGGAGCAGCTTCTGGGCCATCGGCTGGCACAGAGTGGCAGCTTTATGGTAGGAGAGGAGCCAGTGGCACACCACCCTTCATCTGTTATTACTTTCTTAGAAAGATTTAGAAGTCGTGGAGGAGGGATGTGGGGCAGGAGAGCCGGTGTTAGTACAGTAGGGAAACAAGCGGAGGGCCAAAAAAGTGGAGCCAGAGGACGATGTTCCAAAAACAAAGTGGTGCAGTGATGTTTTTATATTCAGCTCTTCTTTTCCCTCTCTATTTTTTTTAGCTCTGCCGCTGCAGATCATTTATTTTAAAGCCAGAGTGCTGGTTAACTGCCTGATGAAGCAACTTAACAACAAAAGCACATTAGTACAAGCTGTAATTTTTGTGTCAAGCTTGACAAACTATACCCCTTTTTTCTACCTTCACAGCCCACCAAATGGACTGTTCAATATATTTCACTCATCCATCTGGGAAAGAGCTCATTGAAAATGCTTGGGAATGGACAGAATCTTTCAGTAGCATTTTCAGTAAGTGAGTGGACAACTGTTCTGTCAATCACATTCATTGTGGGCCAATCAGATAATGTAGTAGGCAGGTGCTTCGACTGAGGTGTAAAGGACAGAAGGCTCTGTATGTAATGTAAGGTAAAACAAACTCTCGGCAAAACATGTTGGGGTGGAGCAAAAATATTCTCTATAAAGAGGTTTGTAGTGTTGTCATTTGTTTTTCAATTGATGACAAAATGATGTCCAGATCTGATAAAACTGTCACTGAAGCTGTTAGCATCTATGCTAATCTCTGTCCCAGCAGTCACTTCTTGCTGTCGTCTCATTTGAAGCTCCAATTTCTTCCTGAAAAACGTTAATTGGGCTGTCCCGCTTTGGGCCGAACACAGTCATTGTAGACTGAAGCTTGGCAAGATGAATCTGCCTGATTATAGACATTAAATCAGGCTGACCTGATTAATAAATACTGTATTTTCCCATACTGATCAATATTGATATTTATCACAATTGTTGTTCACTGTTGAGACCAGTTCAAAGAAAATTTTGACTTGAGCCTTTAGAAACAGAGGTTAAGTAGTTCAACTTTATAATAAAGTTCATCAAATCAAACAAAATTCAGCACTAAATGTTTTTGTTACTCATTTATGTTGAACGACCTCCACAGGTCTAAGAAAGCAACGGTGACATGATGACCTTGTCTGTAATGAGGAGGTATCAAAGTGTTTACTGTCAGTGAAAATGAAGTGCCTGGTGCCAAAGTGGAGTGCTATAGAGCCGAGTATCATTGCTTCTTTGGTTTAATTAAATCTTAAATATACAGAATAGTGAACCACATTTGAGAAAGAAAGAGGGAGAAAAAACACCTCAATAAACCCTCATGGGGAAGTTTAATTTTTTTACTCTCTGTTTTTTTAAACATGCTACATTCACTCAAAGACTTAAATATAAATGCAAAGGCACATTGATGTCTGACTGCTGCTCTTAAAGAAGTACTTCCAGTGCAGTTTTAGCAGTTTAGTGCCTTGCTTAAGGGCAGTTCAACAGTACTTAGGAAGTGCGCTTACACTCCTCCAGCTACCTGGCCAAATTCCAGACGTAGTTCCATTGGACCGGGCCCCAAGACCCAAGTCCACATGGACCAAGGTATTGCTGCCCCATTCATCTGCTATGGTTTCCTTTGTGAATCACAACATGAACTGCAGAGAAGAAAAACATCCCATCATCAGTATTTTCCAGTACTTTTCAGCCATAATAGTTAACATTGTTAGACTGTAGAATCATAAAACATGCTGGCATATTAAAATAGTGCCTTTGTGCCATATTTGTAGATATGCCACAGAGTGTTGATCTAAACCCGGCTAGTTTGACGGTCAGTCCTGCCCTGTGCCGCTCGAGGTTGATGAGTCACTCCAGCATAAAATGGTTTGTATACGGTAACAATTTGTTTCTAGGATTGGAGGGGACGTGTACATTCAGAGAAGAGTAAGACCACTTCAATCTCAGACTCTTTGAAGCTTTGAAGTGAAATGTAAAGACACATGCAACTAAGCTAGCATCACTCACTTGAGACGTCACATGAAGAGTGGAGTCTAAGCAGACCATCAGATTTTCTTTATAGAAATGAGAAAGAGAAAGGCCGCAAACAGGAAACTGTTGGCTTCTGTTCCACTTTGTGCTTTGGAGGCACTCTGGAGTTCTAAATACTGGTGCAAAACTTCTGAAAAGTGGTCTTTTTTTTTTTCTTCATTTTTATTTCTTTTTTTCTCTGTACCACGGTATGTCCCCTTAAATTTGAAAGACAAACTGCTAAGTGTTGTTTCAGTTTGGAAATGGTTTGAGGTTATTGGGAAGTTGCCTGTCCTGAGTGGGTTGTGTCTCTATTTCACCGATGTCAACCAGAGAAGCAGAAAGGGACAGGAAAATACATTTAAATAAAAAATAAAAAAGCGTGGGGGAAAAACAAACTTTACGTGACCAATCCTTCAACACATTGTCCTTGGCTGTTTTCTCACAGCTCTGAAAATTGGAAACAAATTAGAAACAAAAATAGAAAGTGTGAGGGAAACAGAAGAAGGGAGTGAAATGGGGGGGGGAAAGCATTTACACAAAAGTAATTCCATGTGGAATTTTTTGCTCGATAATTGTAAAAAAGGTCCCTTGAAACTACAATAGGGCCTTTAAGGAGTGCAGGCGGAGTGCGAGTGTCAAAGCTGGCAACTCTCCAGGAAGCAGGTTTCTCTTAAAGCCAGGAGAAGAAGAGAAAGACTGTTTTATGGAGGCAAAGGAGAGAAACAGACTCACATGGGCTCACACTCATATTAGATCCCCTTTCTTATCCATATACATGAGCATTTGCAGATGCCTGCACTTAGAGATGGACAGAAACATGCATGCAGGAATGGCTCTTATCTGACATCATCTTTGTATCCTGTCCATCTTTTACCTGGACTTCCTCTCCAGCATACACATGGCAGCAATTAAGCCCCATTAGTTTTGCTCTGAGTATTTTCCTTTTTTTCTGTTGGTAAGAGGCTTAACCAGGGGGGTTTAGTCCATTTGTAGGGGTACTGAGCATCCCTGTACTAATAGGAACAATATAGATTGCTGAAAATATTTTTAGACAGTCATTTTAAGTACCTAGCCAAAAGAAAGTCGAAGTAGTTTAAATATATACATGCAAGGCCACTTGTTGTCTATTTTCACTACAAATATTATTAAAAATAAAATTTTTAGAATACTTCATCTACTGTAACTAAACCGTAGAGCTGAGAACACTGTGGCTTCAAGCCATCCATTAGAGGGTGAGTTTGGTTGCCTGTTGGATCTAAAATCCAAACATTTGGATGCCTGTAGTCAACATTCACATATTGATATTTGACTTTTTACTCTTGCAATTTTGCTGTCCCTTAATGCTCATTATGCTCACAAAGTTTAGTTCATAGCTCCATAAACAAAATAATTGTTTGGAAATAGGCATTTAGAACTATTTGCCTTTTATACAGATCATCATTCAGGAGCCACCAAAGACTAGGACTGCTTATTTCAGCAAGGCAATGCCAAGCCACATTCTGCATGTGTTACAACAGAGTGGCTTCTTAGTAAAAAAGTAAATTATGACAACAGAGACCCTGGACTGTTGTGCAACTTAAGTTGTTCATCAAGCAAGAACAGGAAAGAATTTCATCTACAAGGTTTCAACAATGGTGTCCTTAGTTCCTGTGTCGATTATTAGGTTTTGTTGAAAGGAAAGACATTGGTAAACATTCCCCTGTCCCAGATTTAATTATTGTTTCAAGCATCAAATTAAAAATGAGTGAATATTTAAAAAATAAAAAAAGAAATGAAGTTAATTAGTTTGAACATGAAATATATTGTCTTTGTAGTAAATCTAATTGAATATAGGTTGAAAAGTATTTGCAGGTCATTGTAGTCTGTTTTTATTTACATTCTGAACCACATCCCAACTTCATTAGAATTGTGGTTTGTACGTAAAGTTGCAAAAATAATATCAGGCTAAACAATGAGATGTCAAAAGGACACTTAGGCTGTGTAGTGTCTCAAGATAGTGTATAATCAAAGCAGCTTGGTAGTGGAAAAATAATTAGATGTAAAACTATTTGCAGTGTGTGAGGAACCCACGCTTTTGTTTTTGTTTTTTTTTTGCTTGTTTTCTCCCCCAAATATTTTAATAACCCAGGGAGGTTGACGCCATCTAAAGCAATGTATAGCATTAGCATCTGTCCTGGGTTTTCCTGAACAGAGAGAGAACTGAGCTGTGCCACTGTGGCACACATTCAGGCTCATGCCATGTACCTCACACAACCCCGCTTCAAGAAACCCAAACTACCCCTAAGAGCCATATTATCACACACTGAACATGAGTGCCTGAACAAATAAACAGGCATTTATTTACACATATGTATGAATGGGAGTGTTTCAAGTGTCCTGTGTTTCATGAAGTAGCAGAAATATTATCAGGTTAAACAGTAAGAGGTCAAAAAGGAGAATTGCTACTCTGTAGAGTCATTTTGGTGAGTCTGCCTTGCATGGTTTATGTGGAAAACTGATCTTTAAAGTCTAGTTATAAATGTGTCCTTTTCCTGCGGTTTGAGCTCACCGTGCATTATTGACAGTTTGGAGGGGGCACTTTGAAACTGCAGTTGTTCTGACAAAAACGATTAACTTATCATGTCTGGCATGGCAGCTCAGTTATTGTGGTCACTGGTATTTTTTTTTTCTTAAAACAATTAATGATTTAGCTGCCATAAAAGTGAAGGAAATCATGTATCTGCAGGAATCCCATTTTCCATGTTTAATTTCCCAAAAAACATCTTGTGGCGTGGAGCCCTTGTTACCACATTTTGCCATTAGTGCTGTTGATTATTAAAAAAAATGGGAAATGAGTGATTCAGTGGGAGGATCAAATACTTCCAGGGAACAGTAAGGAACACAGCCCTATAAATGTCTGACCCTTAAATCAATTCTTCCTGGACTGATTGTCTACAACATACATGCATAAGTTCACCACTCATGGAGGTAAAAAATGTGGAAGAAAAATAAAAGCCACTTGGCCTCCAGGGGGTGCATTTTTCTCCTGTTATTTTACAGAGAAGTTTCCTCTCTCTCTCTCTTAGTAAATTGATATAATAAGGCCAGCATGACATGAGTGCTGCTGTTTTATGTGTTTGATTTGTTAGCGTGGGATCATGCACAACAGCTCCCAGCTATGATCCAGGATATTTGTGTTTTTGTTGGTAGGCGTGGGTATGTGCGTGCATTCTGCATCAATCTCCTACCAGCATCGTACTTATAAACTCACAGGTGGTCAGCATGTTTATTGTGTGGGTTTGTAAACAATGTTCACCTATTAGGCTTGGACTGGTGAGTCATTCGGAGGAGTTAAATCCCTTTACAACCATAACATGAGTGTTTTTAATCATGATCTCTGTTTCCATTTTGCCTTCAGCTCACTGTTGGGGAAGAGGAATGCCAAGACCTCTCGCCACTAAAAACACACCAAATGGACTTGTGTGAACTTCTTTGGGTGGTGGTGAACTTTTGAATGCAGGAAAGTTAATCTGATGTTTTTGAAGCATTAAATGCACATTTTTTAAATTTCACTTTTATTTAAATAGGAAGTTTTGGGCTGTTGATGGTTTTGCGGTTTGATCGCGCCCCATCCACACAGGCGATGTGATCTGAGTGGGTGGCCCAGGTCATTACTGAATCCCTCTCACTGAATTTCCATTTCTGTCCATTGTCTGAACTCAAGATCTATGCATTATAAAGATACACATCAAAAAGAAACAAGTGCGGCGCATTGGTGCAGCAGGTAGAGCACATGCCTCAAAGCAAGAAGGTTGAAAGGGCCTTTCAGTGTGGAGTTTGCATGTTCTCCAGTGCATGCGTGGGTTCTCCCCAGGCACTTTGACTTCCTCCCACTGACCAAAATCATGCTCATTGGGTCAGTTGGTGACCCTAAATTGCCCTTAGGTATGAGTGCGAGCATGAATGGTTGTCTGTCTCTCTATGTAGCCCTGCTATTGGCTGGCAACCAGTTCAGGGATAAACGGTATAGAAAATGGATGGATGAGCATGTTATAAAAGGATGTATTGTTCAGCCCAAACATGGACCCCATCCTGAGATGTATCAGCTCACCTTGTTGCATGATCACTTGAAAGAGAGAAAGTAAATGATGATCAAACTCCCTCTTCCCCCTTTCCTGTCAGTGTAATCCTGTAGGAACACCAAAAAAGACAATTTGACCCACTTCATTTTTAGGATATTCATTTAATGATAATATCACTTTTCCATTTGTACAAATAGGTTCACAGAATTATAAAACAACAACAACAAATTATAAACAAAGAGCTTCCCAAAATAAACAGGGAAATATGGACAATCACACTGAAAATACTTTTGGTCATCTTCAATGTTTTATATTCCAGTTGCATTGTTTGATTGTTAAGTGTTGGTACAAAAGGCATTCTGTTAGCATGAAACTGTTATTTTTTATGCTGGGAATACTGCAGGCTGGTATCTTCACAGATGATAGCAGATGAGTCTTTGGTGTGTTTATGTTTGATTGGAGATGTTTGGGGCTTTATGTACTCCTTGGCATGTGGGCACATAGAGGGGGGTGTCTGATAGTAACGTGATGTCTGCAGGTTTTTGTACAAGACTGAGCATGCAGCAGCATTATCACTGCAGTTTACAGATCTACAGGCACACACACAAACACACACCCACACACACACTCACACACATACAGTTACTTTGAGTCCTTCTTTGCCCCATTTTCACAGATTTGGATCTCAGCACTCTGTCTCTTCATAACAGCCCTCAGACGGATCTCCCACTTTGCCTGGCGCATTTTTTGTCCAACAATTTCAACATTTTTAAGTGTTTCTGGCAATGTGCTTCAACCTTTCCACATATTTATTCGACCAAAGTAAGCAAAATTGGGACCCTCCTTACCAAAGATGAATTGTGCTCAGGCTGTTTTATGCAAGAAAATCAAAATGTCAAGCCCCCATAGAGTGATGCAGGGATGAGGTCATTTTGTTACCTGGAAGTTAGCTTCGTGTCTGTGGGATTTTTTTCAGTTGGTTTAAGAGATCTTGCTGAAAAAAGCTGCATAGGGAAAAAAGTTTACCTCTTTAAGTGTTGATGTAATCAAGCTAATATCAGGCTATTTTAAAATTGCAACATGGCTGACTTACTGCATTATGCAACCACTTAGCTTCCAACTTATTTACACTCCGACCCCCTCTGTTTAAGAGTTCATTACCTCCATTTTTAATGTTGGTCACGACAACCAAGAGAGGTCATTAAATTTTGCTGTACATTCTAATCATAACACAAATTTAGGATTTTTTTTAAAGGATTTGTTGGCATTGCAAGACAGAGAATTTTTCCGCATTTGCACAAATAACTCAAAACATTTTTGAGTTTTGAAATTTTTGGCTATGTTAATCATGGTACAAGGGGGAAGTAAATCTGGATACGAAACTTGTAATTTAAAAAGATAGGCTAAGAATGCCAGGAATGCCTTGGTCATGGTTTCTGCACTCAGAGCACTACTAGTTTGTAGAATGACCTGATATTTTTGTGGTCCTGGCTGTGTCAAACGTGTCTAACTTTGCTTAATACAAACAATCAAAATGATAATGTGTTGAGGGAACATATATTGCAAAATAAACTTTTTTTTATACAGAAGAGTGTCCCTGGCCTGTCTATTAACCCTCTCAGCATTAAAAAAAATCCAACCTTATCCCATTTGCCTGCTCCATCTTTCAGAAAATCTGTGCTCAAACAGTCCTTTTGTGAACTTTCCCTTAATGATGTCATAATAGGATATGCCACTTCCTCCAAATGGGGGACACTCCCTGAGCCAGGTATTTTTTTCAGCCCACATCTGTCTCCTAAAACATGTCTAGGTTCAAAATCCAAAACCACATCCACTTCTTTCGAGGGGCATGATGAGGATTTACTTCACAACAGCCTGTTTTGAGCAGGGACGAAACAGAGGGGTTAAGAGGCATATCCAACATCCAATATCTAAAATTATCTTTTTAATAGATACCCGAAAAATTTGTTGAAGGGACAACTATGTTTAGTGTAAACTTGTTAATAATGGTGTAAAGTATGTGACCTTCTTGTCAGACAAACTTTGTAGCCCTTGTTCGCAATTTATCAGCAATCAACATTTGTAAGACGTGATTAGGCCTTAAACTTCACAGGTAGGGCATCGCTAAATATAATATATGATGTGGAAGCAAAAGATTAAAATCTCTGAAGCATTACAACCTCAGACCTCATTTGGGGCAATTAACCAAAAATCCCATCGAGTTTAGGACAAGTACGGTGGATGATCTCAAATGCTAATTCATTTCCACGTTGTAGGACTCATTGCTGTATCACTCTATTTGCCCCTGTTGTAGACCAGCCAGTGAAAATAGTGGAGGTCAGTGGTTCTCAACTGGTTTAGCCTCAAGACCCATGACCACCTTCTTAATGAAACTTAATGAAACGAAAGCCCAAAATCATGCAAGTTTTCAGACAATCTGTCAAATTAATATAAAAAATGGAAAGATAAAATGGAACAAATGTTTGATTGAATGAGAACAGTTAAAATAAAACCATTCATTGTAGAAGCCCTGAGAGGACATACATGCATAGACTATATTTTTACTGCATCCACTATGATGGCAGATGTGTGCATCTCAATAAATTTACACATCCTCAAAGGAAACCAGGTATACTACGTCTTGGGGTAAAATGTCCAGATCTTGGGGATGCAACAACTTGATCATTTCAGTATAAAATTGGATAAACATTTAAGCACGCTTAGGGCCTTCATACATTTGGAAACATATTGCAACCAAAATGTTTGTCCAAACCAGTTAAGAACCACTTTTGTAGGTGATTTGTTATTGTTGGATATGACTTTTTATCATTGCAGGAAATATAATAATAATAATAAATAAATTAGTTGTTTTTCTTTTTATGATTTAGTATACTCTTTTGAGTGCTTAGTGTAATTAAGGTAAGCATAAACCTGTCTTACACTGAAACAGAAGAGGTTCAGTCTCAGCTTCCCTCGTACCTTTAGTAATCCTGCTTACCTTCTCCCTTTGTGATGCTAAAGCAGGCTGAGGGCCTCAGAATCGAGAGGGGGGGATTTAGTCTCGAGTCTGTCCAGACTCACATCGACTTAGACTGTCTGACATTGTGAGGGCAAAGCTCTTTGATTGACTTTGCTGGTACCAAACGAGTTTTAATCTTCAAAGATTTAATCTGCTGTTTTGTCTGTTAGTCACAAGAAGTGGGGGTGGAGAGTGTGAAGGGCTGTTAACAGTCACAATGTTGCACAATTAAAAAAAACAAAGTATAAAAAAGCATACATACAAAACAGAAAAGTCACAAGTGTTTCAGAGCCAAATAAAGCAATACAAGTATCAAATATTTTCTCAGCACAACTTCATTTGGTGTCTAAAAGATCATTCACAGCAAGCACTGATCCCTTTGGGGCCGTACTGAAGACTCACAACATGCAGCAAAACATTTTTGCTGGTAGTGTTTGGTAGGGTTCTTGTGATGAAGAAAGGCAGCGCGACCTCAAATCAGTGCACACCCCTTATAGCAAAGAAAGGAGGGCATGAGGTCATTATGTCCCTTTTCCCGAGGTTTCAGCCATTGATTCTGTTTGTCCCAGTATCATCACTCAGGATCAGAGAGGTTTCCAGTCCATCAAAGTAATTAACGAAAACTTATGATGCAGGGTGCAGAGTGTAAATGTAGAAGAGGCACGTTGATGCTTTCCAAGTAAAAGCTCATGTTCTTGACCTTGTTTAATGTCTACTCAGACAACTGAAGGACTTTGAGTTAAATAAGTGTCCAGCTCCTTAATCGTTTTTTTTCCTTTGGCTGACTGTAACCTCTTTTCCTGCAGCATCTGAACTCTGTATTTAAACACTACAGGGATCAAGTTTTTATACCTGAGTTGTCCAGGCCAGGTGTCAAAAGTATGAGGGTTTGTGTGAAGACATGTTGTTATTTGATGTGCAGTGATCTTGTAGAAGCAAGACCTCGTATTCCAGATTGCCATTCTGAACAGCAGGCTCGGGGATCATAATTTGGGGTTGTTTTTGAGGCAGCGCCCCATTGTCTATGGTGGTTTTAACTCCATCCAGCTCTAGCTGAGAGGGCTCACAGTCTAGATCCAGATGGCCTTTAGCCCTCTTTCTACGAAGATGACAAACCACCCCCACTGCTATCGCTATCAGCACCAGGAATGACAAGATGGCTACTGCAGGAACCAGCATTGTGGTCAATCTCTGGTCGTCAAACTGCGCAGCAGAACCCTTGACGCTTTCTGCTACTGTTTTAGCTTCAGTGCAGACACTGTCTACTCCACTAGGGGCGCCTAATGGACTTGCACACACACTGTAAGTGGAGTTTGGCTTTAGACCTCTGAGTCTATACTCAGGGAAGGATGCAGGAAGGCTGAGTTGAATCGGCCTGCGGTCTGGACCAGAGAGATTTCTGTAGGTAAGGCGGATCCCACGGATGTAAGGTCGCTGTTCAATGTAGCGGTGGAGGTCCAACAAGACTGAAGTTGTGGTTGCCTGATGTGAGCTAATGTCTGGTGAATCCACTGTGACAGGTTCCTGTGGGTCTTCATCCTCAGGTGGAGAATGCGGATGAGGGCTTTTGGTTTCACAATACGACCCAGAAGTACCATGTGGGCAGGTACATTCGACCTGACCATGTTGGTCCAAACGGCAGGTACCCCCATTCAGGCAGGTGTGAGGGGGGCAGAAATGCAGCTCCTCATCTGTGTCCACCTCGCTGCTGCTGCTGGGAGATGCAGGTACTGGAGGCAGGGGATCGTCTTCATCTTTGTCAGCAGGGCTGTCACTGGGTACTGGAACAGCTTTGGTGGGACTCTGTGTTGTGGGTACAGGAGCAGGCTGTGGTGTAGTTGCTTTGACCTTACTTTTGGTCACTGCAGTTGTGGTAGGACATCCAAAATCCCTGTGGTCCAGTCTTTCCAACACCTTTCCAGCATTGATGGGTGGGAAATGGCAGCGAGTCTCCTCTGTCCTCTCAAGGGTGATGCTCTGAGCCCTTAGCCACTTTGGGAACCATGCTAAGTTGCAAAGGCAATTGAAAGGATTCTCTGCAACAGTGAGCTTTCGGAGGTGGGGGAAGAACTGGGAGAACTCTTCAGGGAGGCCCTGCAGACTGAGGCTGCTTATGTCCAGTTCTTGCAGCTCTACAAGGTTTTGCAGGTCTTGAACCTTAAGAGGACCCATAGGGTTTCCAGATAGGCTCAGGTGGATCAACCCATGGTTCTCCTTTAAAACTGAAGGGAAGGATTCAAGCTGGTTTCCAGAAATGTCCAGCTCATGAAGGTTTTGTAGGCTACTTAGGAGCTCCTTATTCAGTTCTGTTAGTCCCACGCTGCCCAATTTCAGTGACTCCAGGTTTGGGGTTTTGAGATCAGAGGGACTCAAGGTTGGTAAGACATTAAAGCGAAGGTCTAGTAGAAGTAGTCGAGGCATTGTGAGAGAAGGTAATGATGTCAACCTGTTGCCTTGTAGTTTGAGCTCCAGCAGGTGCTCCAAGCCATTAAAAGCAGCCGGATGGATGTCCTCAATATAATTACTGTACAAATAAAGGCGTTCAAGCAGCACCATCCCATGAAAACAGTCCTCTGTAATGTGTGTGATCTGGTTGGATGACAAGTCCAAGTTCCTCAATGATGTCAAAGGTTCAAACACCCGGTCAGGAAGTTCAGTCAGTTTGTTTTGACTCAAATCCAGCATCTCCAGGCTCACCATGCCGTCAAAGTCCTCTTTTTTCAAGCCCTCGATGCCATTGGAAAAGAGGTAGAGGCTTTTCGTAGGTGGTGGCACTCCTGTAGGGATGGTGGAAGAGCGTCTCTGGTAACAGAGGATGGACTCCGGAGGGGAGCAGCTGCAGCCTCTTGGGCAGTGGTCGGACAAGGTGCCATCAGGGAGGATAATGAAGAGGAGAAAGGGCATCAGCGGAGCGAGAAAGAGCTTCATGATGCCGACTCTTTCTCTCTCCATGCTCAGCCTAAAAGACAGAAAAATACAAACTGTTATTACTCTACTTTATTAAACAGAAATATACACTTAATTTTGGCTGTGAAATTGCATAATACAGCGTGATTCCTTCACAAAGCATTCTCTCTCTCTCTCTGTAGTCTACTCTCCAAGCTGCTCATTCACTGTGTGGTTCTTTATTGTGTTTCATGGGGTGAGATTATTATCAAAGGTTTAACAATGCACACCCGCGGATCAAAGGCAATCTTTTGTCACAAGGTCTCTTAAACAATAGGGCTATAGTAATGACCTCAGGCTTCAGAGATTTGCTGCCATACTTGAGTAGTGGGGAATGTTGGCATAGTGGCGTCCTGCCACAGTTTTCCCGCTAAAGTTGTGCCAAAGACTTCCTGCAGTGATCTGTGTAATAGATAGTACTATGAGATGCTGAAACCTTTGTTTCCTTTTCTGGATTTGGCTTTTGGCCACAAAAAAAAACAAAAGAAACCCATAATTTTTATATATTTTTTTAATGGTATTGCTGATACATGACATACTGTATATCTATATATGTTTTTGCTGTAAAGGAATCACATTTTAAGATGTCTTTTAATAGCTTTTTGCCATTATTCCAGAGGATAGGATAGTGGAAAGATAACTGAAGAACAGATAAAGTTTTAGGACTGGATTTGCATCTAGTTTGCCCACACCAGGGACATTGCACACAGCACATGAGGCCCAGCAACATAACTGCTAACAGTGACACTAGAAATAACAAATTCTTTTCACAGAGACAGAATTATAAACATTAAATTGATTTAGGTTAGGAATGGGAATTAAGAACCTGTTCCTTTTGTGAATAATTCCAGACTTTTTTCATATATGGATATCATTCATCTCTTTGCATTACAATCATCTTGTGCTTCCTGCTTTCCCTTGTATCCACATGCCTTTAAAAACAATTATGTCATGCTCAGGAGTGGGACCAAATATGGATATTTAATAATTCCGTGTCCCAGCATGTGCAATACAATTAAAGATAAGCTGGCTCCATGCATCAATATATTTTTCAAAGTATACATGGTGTTATGGGCTGCATGCATACATGAGTGAAGCATTACATTCAAATAGTTTTGTATTATTTTTTGTCTTTATTGAAAGAAGTGTGCCTGAATTTATTTCATGTTCGTTAATGTTCAGAATTAGTGTCTAGAGGGATTATAATTGCATGTGGTGCACTCAATATCTATCAATAATATAATTTAAAATCAGTAATTTCAATTATGACTTTTGCCTCACTCAAGCAGCCCTGCCTTGGACTTTGTATCTTGTATCATAGTGTATTAGGAGCTACCATGTGATTCCCATGCTTGTGCAAGAGGCAGCCAGCGTAAATGACAGGATATAATCATAGTGGACAGTAGACAAAAGCTTCCTGAAAGGTGTGCTTTTACACAAAACTACACTAACAGCACAACATGCACTGTTTGCATATGCATAAGAATCAATCACAGAATTCATAAAGAGTTGGATCAATGATATCTATCACATTTTAACAATTCCCATCCCCGTTTCTAGTAAAAATAAAACTATATCGATGATCACTATATATTCAGGTTCTCCATAATTTGTACACTGATAAAAATGTGTGTCTTGTTTGAAAATGTACTGATTTATCTTGATGTATTTTCCAACTCTAATTCACCCGCCCACATCAGCCATTTACTGCATTTCTCACACACTGTGGTTGTAGTGGGCCACAGTCAACTGTTCCCCCCACACTGATGGCAGACTTAACAGCCTATAATACACAGAGACTACACAGCAAGGATCAACAAATCCAAATTTTTTCTTTTTCTGAACGTATCAAAGAAAACTCCAGAACACTAAAAGCTCTCTGCTGTTCAAAAGCCACTGAAACAGCAATGAGCCCCATGCACACGCCCTCTGATTGATTCACCATAAACACTGCTCTGCTCTCCTTCTCAGTTTCTTGGCTATACGTCCGCCATGCTGCACAAAGCCAGGCATCTGTGTATGATTTTCTTTGTGGCATTCTAAACTTGGAGATGAGCTTTAACAGTAGCCTCGGAGCTGCTTCCCCGACCTTAGATGTAATATAAATAACAAACACATTCTATGTTATTATTATGCGCACTGATGGCTGGAGCTGCTTGCCAGAGGGCTGTCTCTAAAACTGCATAAAGGATGAAAAATATACAAAAACCCTAGAGAGTAAATCAGCTGGAAGATTGCATACTTTGATTTAAGCCCTTTTCAGTGAAGCCAAGGCCTCACAAAACAAACCTGTCTCAGCGTCAACACTTGAAAGGGCTGGGAAGGTGGGAAAGGATGATGGAAAAAGGGGGAAGGGGGAAATGCTGTAAGAAACTCTGATTTTGTAGGAGTATAAGGAGCTACTGGTTAGGGCTGGGTGATATGACCTAAATAATGTGTCACTGTTTTTTTTCTGCTTTTTGCAGTGACGGCATTTCAACTTCTACAATCCTGATCTCAAAAGTTGGTGCTAGAAACCAAACTATGTGATGCAGCACACGCTCCAAAATTTAAAGCACCTCTTAGATCTCTGAAGAACTGAACTTTATGTGTCTTAAGTTGGTGGATCCTTTAAACAATGACCTTGCTGTTTGGTATTTACAAGAAACAACAAAAGTTGATGTGGATTCTATAAAAGGTGGAGTCAATGTCCACAATTTATGCGTATTGTGATATGTATCATATAGTTGCCTCTGTATCTTTATACAGGTCGTGAGGCTGCTGGAAATACCCTGCCCTACTAGGCTGCTGTTATTGAGACTAATATCACTTGGGTAGTTACATGGCGCTAAAAGAAGGTGGGCCAACTCAGGTTGAAAGTTATTAACTTTGCCAAGGAGGTACTATGTTTGTCCATCTGTTTGTAAAAACTACAAACAGATTTTGATGACATTTTTCCGGAAAGTTAGCCATGGCACAAGAGACACATGATTAGATTTTGGTGGTGTTCCCAATCCGGATGTGGATCCAGGAATTTTTTCAAGGGATTGGTCACAGAGAACGTCTAGTCGTCACCTCTTAAACTACTATTTTGAGCCAGAAAGGTTCACATTGCTCTTGGAAAAAAATAACTTGCTACAGATGATGTAAACAAAAATGCCTCAGAGGACTAGTAAAAGTAGAATGTTTGATATCACAAGATACAAATAACTTATCAGGAAGATGCCTTAGTCAGAGGTATAGAGCTTCTGCCTCCCATGGCAGCCTCACTACACTGTGCCTAAGCCTAGAAACATCATGCAAATTGCTCAGAAGGGTCTTTGTCGCAATTTATATTCCTCAAGTATTGACTTTGTTTTTGGAAAATTAGGCTAAAAATCTGTTTGTTCTCTGTGTCCTTGCTTTTTGATGATTTCTTCACTTCTCTTATTGCTCCTCAACTTCCCTTTGTACCCTCCCACCCCACAGAAACTCTTTAATATGTCCCAGTCATAATAGATCAATCCAAGGCCCCAGTTTTAGAGCAGATGATATCTTCATAACCTTCCTTGCACTGTATTTTGGACGTCAATGCTCCGCGAGAGAGCTCATTAAAAGGCCTTAAATGGTGCAGTTGTTGATGTCTGCTCTGCACAAATACCTAAATGAGAAGCCAACTATGTGTGACTTGCAGTTTTACACAGATGGAGAACACAAACAAGGAACACTTTGTTCCTCCAGCTCACCTAAGGTTGTGGTCTGTTGCACCAGAAATGCCCAAAAAAAAAAGCAGAGGGTGTTTTATTCTACCCACTATTCTTATTATCATGAAACTGCTCTTTTCCCAACAAGGCTTTTCTTCTCCTTAATCTTTGAATTCTAAAGTCCTCTTTGCTCTAAAAATATTTACTGTAATATTTTGGGGTCAGTGGTAAAACATGCTGGAAAATAAGTGCTGCTGCAGTTGTGTTCAGAGCTGCAGCCAAGTAAAATAAATCCTAGAATTAAATAACCTCTCTTCCTTAAATTTTATCTGTTCCGTGAAACTTTTCCTTCAAAAACAAAATGCCTCAAATGTCAGAGTGAGATCAGGAGGAAGAAGGAAGAAAGCGAGTATCACCACATCACACCAGAGCTTTAGTATTTGTTTTCCTTCTCTTGGAGCGTACTTTTCGTTCCGCTGCTCCTTGAAATCTCACCCTCCTTGGACCACTTCCCTGATCTCTTATTTACCTTCTCCTGCGCATAAATTGAAAGCAGTCCTAACATTCCCTCAGACCCCACTTCCAGTATGTTGCTCTCTTTTTTTTACACTAATAACTCTTTCAGACATGGCAGGAATGTTATTCTGCGCAGCCACATGCCAATAGAATGACCCCGCTCAGACCTCAAGACTTGAAGGAACAAATCAGCTCACTGGTTTTTATAGTCAGCATGCGCAGACACAAAAGGAAAAACTACAACAACTCTGACATGAAAGTGAGCCCACATAGAACTGTGAATGTCTACAGGGAGCCTTTTCTGGAAAATAATGATAACATCTGATTTGGAGGTTGTTCTGTTGGTTTCAGCTGACTGGGCAGCAGAGGTGAAAGGTTGCAGTTATCCCATCGTTTACACTCAGCGCCAGAGGCAGTTCACTTCAGCAGGTTAGTAATTACATGCACCTAGTGGTAAAGAATGTTCCTGTTGTGACTTGGGGAAGCTCTTACATAAAAACTGGTGCTGTCAGCTGATTGAAAATTTGGATCGGAATTGGATTTAAAAAAGTCCCAAGACTAATTATTTTTTTAATTGCATCAATAATGATTCAGTGCCTGTCATCAGGCAGATCCATCTTGCAGGGCTTCAAGCTGAAAAGGTTGTTTTTGGACCAATGACCTGGGATATCGGTGTCCTCTCAAGGGCAATGAGGCAGTAGGTATAAATGTAGATTAGTTGTACCGAGGGCCAGAAGTGACTGCAGCCCTTTAACTGGCCCGTATTGGCTGTGAAAGACAAAACAGTTGTCCAATCACCTTCCAGTGTTTCTCAAAAGGCTCTGCCCATCCCATCCCTGAGGATGTTGACATCTCTGATGGGTATGTGAAACAGTCCTTATGGTGTGTTTGGCTAAAACAGTGCTGCTCTGCTTAGGAGATTTTAGAAAGCTCAAAATTTTATCTAATCAGAAAAACATATAATTAAAAAAATCCTGTTTAGGTGGAGGGTACATCTTGTTGAGGTGGTCGCCTTAACTGCAAAGCGCTGCAGGGTGCACTGGACCCACTGCATTCCCTTGTTTAGAAATGGTTATGAGAACTAGAATTCACATTTTGCTTCATTTTCACCTCATCAAAGGACACATTTAATCCTTTTTGATGAGTTTACACTGCTCCCAGATGGCCCTAGAGCATGTTTTGGAGCTTCTTGCCAAAATATTCACTGAGCTAAAGGACTTTTTTGCACGAGCCCTGCTCAAAACAGAGTGTTTTGGAGTAAATCCACATGAGCTGTGTCCAGTCGTGCCCCTCTAAGGAAGCGACTTTGGCTTTCCCTTGCTGTGCTCTAATGTTTACTGTGGCTGCACAGACATGACAAAGCATGGCATATCCCCAAATTACATTACTAGGGGGACATATTTTTACAAAACAATAAAAAAGTGAAAAGTGGCCTCAGTAAAGCACTTATGTCTTAACTCACTTATCAGTATTTTTGGAGGACTACTTATGGCATTCCTAGATAAATAAAATAAATTAAAATTGAAACCTTTCCAAAAAAAAAACTGTTTATTGAAAATTTAAATAACAGTTAGGGCTGTCAATATTAACACGCTAAACAGGTCACAATTCAGGGTAGATGCTTTGTCTTTTTGTACTTGTATTGAAAATGAGATAAAAGAAAAATAAGGACACTGCTGTGCCTTTGAATGTCCCATTTCCCTAAATATTCCTCGATAGGCTCAATCAACAGGGCAAAAGTACATCGCAATATAAATAATTTCACTTACCATGACCTTTCTATTTCACTTTCTCTCCACAGCAAGATTATTTTTTTTCCAAAGTTGTAACTTTCAATCGACCAGAAGTTCCTTATTTTCAGGCAAAATAAAAGCATCTTTTATCTAAAAAGAAAATAAAACAATCTTTGCCAAGATAGTGGAAATTACAAAGTAAAAAACTGACAAAGAAAAGAATTCTGGCTTGATTGTTAACCTGAGCAAGGTTAATTTAACAGAGAGAGCAACTGGAGTGGAACTCTTAAAAAGTGCAAATGCTGTCCTATTAACGTGTGATCAGTGGACTTAGGTGAGTCATTTTCCACGTCTTCCTGTGTATTTCTTAATGTTTAACAGTGTTAAACATTGTATTTTACTGAGCAAGCACTTTGGAACTGTCTCTTGACTCTGTTATGGTTTCAGACTGCTGTAGCAGAGAAGCACTCATTTCAATAATTCATTTTACAGTCAAAATCATGAAGAAAGGATTATTTTGTGCAAAATACAAATAAAACAAGATAAGCTGTGGAAATACAGCGATTTTTCATGAGCTATGTATTCGACAGCCATAAGCATATAAATGAGTCAAAAATGAAAATGAATGGCTGAAGTTATTAAATAGTTTCACAATTAAATCCCTGTTTCATTACATGGCAGAGAAATGATTAAAAGTAGGTGGGAAGGTAAAAGAAAGACATTGAGGCTGCTGTGCTGTTATGTTTGCAGAGCAAGGAGAAAACAAAAGGATTTACCGAGGAGATAAAGGCAGAATCAAGCTTCAAGCTGCGGTGTTTGTGCTGATGCTCAGGTTTTCATATCATGCCTGTGTGTGGGGAGCTGCGGTTCAAACCCAGTGCAGGATCCTGCATGCCTGTGTGTCCCTAAGAGGGTGCACACACACATACTTCATGTTTAAGGGTGCCTGCTCAGAACAAACACGACATCCACTTTGGTGTTTGACTGAGAAAAGTATCAAATGTGTCTAAAGATGTTAAAGAATTCCAATCTCATTCCTTCTGGAGATCGAGAATCTTGACTTTGGCACATATCCTGCCCGGAGACGAGTATGCGGGTCCGATGCCAGAACGAACAAAAACATCAAGGCGGCCACGAGAGGCGAGCGAGCTATGCAGATAAAACCGAGAATACTTTTCTAAGAAACTCAACGTGGTGATTCCACCGTTGCTCCCTGAGGCTGAATGTTTATTTGAGCGTGCCTCATTCCAGAGTGGGACAGGCACATCTGATAACCCAGCGGAGGAGAAACTGCGGTGGAGGTGGATGGGGAGGGGTTCAAGAGTGAGTACAGGCAGATTAGAGATAAACTAGAGCTTGATAGTTCATATTCTGCTGTTTTCCTTCATTTTGGGTTCCAGCGTACTGAGTGTACTGATTGCAGGAAGAATGATTTTGAATATTGAACTATTAATTCATAAAACATCTGAGATTTCATGACTTATTTCAATCTAAACCCTGTTTTTTCCATTTGCACTACCAGAAGCACCTGGTTGTAATGCAAAATCAACAGAAGCTTTGCATAATAAGGTCTATATTGCACCCTTATTTCAAACATCTGCACCCTCAAAAGCGCAAAAAAACAGACATCACAATGCTCTCTCACTGTTTTATGAAAGCTATTGAAGATCATCCTTGGACATGCTTCCTCTGCCCTTACTGTAAACAAATGACAATTAACAGCTTTGTCTTTGTGCTGTAACAAACAACTTCTGAAAATGTAATGAGAATCTGTCGCGAACTTTCTGAATTATCTTGCTCCAACACAAACAAATAGATACACAGAAAAATGTTGGCAAAGATATGAGGGTACTGGCAGAGGTGATTAATTTTAAAAAAATGGTATCTGTATATGTAATGTATTTCAGTCAATGTTGCGAGTAGAACCGATTTTTTGTAAGTTGTTACATGCAAAGTCTCAGTCCTGAATCTGTTAGCCTGTCACTGGCAGTTTTCATATTGTTCAGGCTAACAAACTGAAATGTAAACATTTATGACACCAGTTTTGCACATGATCTGTCCTTATTGCAAGCATCTTTACTCCATTTTCTCTTTTGATTTGTCCAATTATTTCTACATTTCATTGTTTCCAGTACTTCATCACAGTTTGTACTCATCATCTTCTGGTATGAAAGGTTGCACATTATTATCCGGATATCAGTATTTGCAGAAAGTAGCCTAAAAATTTGATTATTGTAGCGGCAAATATGAAAGTGTTTGCTAAGATTTTGTCCACATTCTGTATTTCACATGTATTGGCTGTAATATTGGCAGAATTGATTGTCACAGTGAAGGAAAAAGGTGAATTTTGGTCAAGTGAAGGCTTTGTGCTTTTCACAAAAAATTAGGTATCTGCTATAAATGTCTGGAAATATCAGATACCAGCAAAAATTCTACATCATTTATCCCTGTTTAAAAGGCTAACCAAAGCGAACAAAGCTCTGTTTGTTTTCATATGAAGCTAGAAAATAGGGGCTTATGGGTGCAATAATTCAAAGATTATTTGAGGTATTGCTTGTAACTCTCTACTGCTAACTTTCTGTAAAATGACCATCCCTACTGCAGTGCTGGTTCATTACTGTAAAGCTTTAATTTAGGTATCCTGAAGTGAGTGCAGGTGGAGATGGAAGAAAGACACGCTTGTCATCCTGCACGAGGAGGAATGCCCCCCTCCCATTCTGCCTTCCTCCTTCTCTCTTGAGTTGTAATTTCCTTTTCACTCCCCTGTGCGCTTGTTGAGACATTCCTGAGACAGGCAGCAGCTGAGTTTGAAAAAGTGAGCTCGTCTGTCTCACTGGCTTGGCATTCGGAGATTAACAGGGAGTCTTTTTTTGGTTGTAAACAGACGACAGATCGGAATTAAACTGATGCCTATATGAATGGCGTATTGAAGTCTGGATTCGTTATCTAACAGTTGTTCTTACATCTGTGTTTTCATTATGGTTCAGTCTGGGTTTGTGGGTTTTGTTACAATAAAACGTGTTGGCTGATAAATATGTGGGATCACTCGAGGGCCAGGAACTATGAGGATATCTGACTAAAAAAACGTCCATGGGAACACATTTACGCAATATGAAGAGAAAAACACGATCAGCCCACTTGAAAAGAAAAATGAAAGAGGTAATAAGAAGAAAGAAAAGCATTTCCCCTTTCCCCCCGCTCTCTTTTTTTATCCCACTTTTTCTTTCATTTCAAGACAAAGAGGAAAAGAAAACACAAGCAGGGGGAACAGCAGAGACAAAAGCAGGTTTCTGTCAGCAGGGGCACCGAGGTGGAGAGGTGGATAAGGCCTGGCTTCGGGAGGGTGAAGTGGGCTCCGGCAATTAAATCCCGGCAGGCCAAGCGTCAAGAGCCCTTATCTTCAGAGCTGAAGGCCAACACTGAGGGCCAATGAAGGGTACAAGAGGGAGGTAGAAAAGTGCGGTGCGTGTATGTGTGTGGAGGAGTCGCAGGTCAGTGTGCACTTGCATAATTCAGCAGAGCAGACTGGAGACTTACGGGAGGGCACCAGGCCAAGTCACAGAGTGAGGATAAGGCTGAACACTAGGGTGCATACTCCCATTAAAGAGGCCCCTCTTTTCTTTTGGGGGTTTATCTGTTAAAGGAACAATGCTTGTGGTATGTGCATCAGAGTATGATCTACAGTGTTGAAGGTCCACAGGTTCAGTTGACTGAGGTGATCCTCTGAAATATACAGCAAAAGGAGCTCCTGGTGTATATTTACTTGAGTTGCAAACTTCGGAGATGAAGCTGATGTCGAATACTTCAGTTTTAAGTGTGCACTTAGCACTGGTTGAAAAATCCCAACAGATATTTAATACCATTTTTTTGTAGACCTTTATTGTCACTTACTGCTTGATAAGGTCAGGTTTGGGAGCACATGCTGAGGTTCTGCACTTCTGCGTTCATCATTCCTGATGACTCGTCTCCACCCCCAGCAACATTAACCAAACTTCATTTGAAGGTGTTTACATGCGATGAAGTTTAAGGGTGCAAGGGTTCGAACCCTACACCTCTGGAGGCAAGGGACACCAACCCTTACATCGGACGTTGGAAGTGCAGTGCCCCATGAAGTCAGCTTTATTTCCCTCACTATCAAGCCAACTTTTGAGTATGTTTCGATTGGGACTTGAACCCTCCACCCTCCAGTCCCCAGACTAAGCTACACTGCTGAATTGACATAGCCCCAAGTGCTGTCAGCCGTAAAAAAATACAGCTGTGGTAATGTCACCCAAAGTGCAGTTCATGAAACAATTCAAAAGCTGGAAGAAGCCAAACTGTATGATGCAGCACATGTTCCTAATTTCAGAATACTTGTAGCCCTGAAACTTAGGTTTTCTGAATCATATGATCCTTTGAATATTATCCTCGCCGTTATTGTTTTTACCAAAAATAACAAATGTTCTCAGGAATCCTGCAAAACATTTAGTCACTGTCAACAATTTATGCATATGGCTATACATATTGTATCTTAGTCTCTGTATTGGGATACCTTTTTTATCTTCACCTTGTGGGGAATACTCATCCCTATTTCCATGTATGTTCATTCCTTTTCATATCTTTTCATATCATATTAATGTTCATATTTTATATCTTTTTTGGTTTGACCTCTAAAGGTTGCTTAGGTAAGCAATTAGCTGGTGTCATTTAGACCTCATCCAATTCTTGACACATCTATAGTTTACAGATTGATTGAGTGTTGGGTAGAGGCGTCTTATTTTGGTGACTACCATCATTTGGCTTCAAAGTGCCTCTTCAGGACCCGATAGGTGATGTTGCTGAGATTACATCCATGTGTCATACAGTAAGGCTTTATTTCAGCTGTACAGTGACATGGATTTAATTCACTGTAGATGATCACTGATTGGCAGCCCCCCTAAAAAGTCTTCTACGGTTTGATGCAAGCCCCCTGACTTTCCTTTTTCCCACGTCCCCCTTTCCCCTTTCTATTCTTTTCCTTTTTTTCCTCTCTGACCGAGGCAGAGACAAAAGGCCACACCTCCCCTTGAACACACACCGTTTTCTCATCCCTCTCTACTGTCAGTGCGTGCCACAGCTGGACCCTGTTATCCACAATCCAGTGGAGATATCCTTCAACATGACAAAAGGGGTCAAGAGAGAATCAGAGAGGGGAAACAAAAGTTGAGTAGACTGTCAGAGGCCGAAAACACAACTTCAGAAGTGGCACAGGAAAGGAAAAGGGAGCCAAGAACACAAAGCCAGACTATGAGTTTAAAAATGTCAGCTATGTTACTGTTAGTCTGTTGGTACGAATGTTATGCTGTGAAGTATTTTTTTATTGCATGAGCTAAGGCTTCTCTAATGTAGTGTGTTATTGCTGGTTGTACCTGTTATACAGATTATGCTAGAGAAGTACACAAACTATGTTTGGATGAAAATGTGAGGCATGTTTAGTGATGAAAACGTGAGGAAAATAAGAACAACATTTTGCAGTTGTGTTTACACTGCGAGTGCCCATCAGTTGATTTTGTTCTGGCAGGGGATTAAGAACATTTATTGGCTTAGTTTACTAATGATGTAAAGTTTTCTGCGAGTGTTACACTGAGGAAATATGAACCTGGAAATAAATCTAAGTAAGGAAAAAGCTAAGGCTAGTGGTCTTGTGGTATTGTCTTTTTCAATTAGGCAGCAACTGTCTTAGATATTAAATCAAAAAACTCAGATTTAACAGGAAACAGGTAAGACGTCAGGGCATTAAAGTGTTTAATAAATAAATACTTTTACATATCACCTGCTTTAAATTGTATAATATCTATTATTTAAATTGTATATAACATATAAAGTATCAAAGTTGTCAAAGAAGGAACTGATTTGATGTCATAATTTAAAATCAGAGCTACTACAACTGGATAAAGGGCAACTGAAAAAGACAGACATAGTGAATCAAGTGCCACTAGTTGCAACAGTTAGAAAGATAGATAGATAGATAGATAGATAGATAGATAGATAGATAGATAGATAGATAGATAGATAGATAGATAGATAGATAGATAGATAGACGGACAGATGGACAGAAATGAGAGGTGAAATGAGAGGCCCTTCTCTGACTGTTTCACTGAAGCTAGGCTCCAGTTGTCCAAGGAACTGTCAACTTTTCCCCACAAACACACAGAAAGGAGCAGGATTCTGCTGAAATTCTACTGTAATCATGTTCCTTCATAGCTGCTTCATCTGCTGTCTTTCACAGACTACATTGTTTACTTCATGGTTCAGCAAATGGATTTTGAAAAGAGCTTTTATCATCTCATAAAAATGCACTATAAAACTTCAACATCTATGCAGACAGATAAGAGAGCTGAGGAGAGAAACAGAGTTGACAATCTGTATTTTTAATGGTAGATTTTCAGTACCAAAACTCAAACAAATGATTCCTTTGGATGAAATGGTCATGATGGGAAAGTGATTTTTATAACAGTAACCTTTAAGGTGAAGCATAATGGTGCATTTGTTCATTGTGCTTTTATTAAATCCATTATAAGTGGAGCTATTATCCACTAAAACCACACGTGCAGCTGATATTGTACATCCCTAGCGTCGTATCAGAATTCAGTTTCAAACAGACCGACTATATTCCAGAATCTGCCTAACCAGCACCACACTTAAATCCAGATCAATCAAGCACAAATGAGGGAGATGAGAACATGTGAAATGAAAATGAGATGATAGTTTTACTACATCTGTCACTGACGATGCTCATCTCCAAACCACAGCATCACTGCTATGCTTTGAGGTGGTAGAGAGGGGGATTACGGGCCATAGTTCTTAATGAATCTGCTGCACAAACAAAGCTTTCCAACTGATTTCAACCTGACCACAAGAAAAGAGCGTGCCATGGTCTGAGCCATTGTGCACCAGCTCTGCCACGACCGATTGATGTCAAAGGTTTGTTAAGCAACCACAAATCCATCATGCAGCTTATTCTGCCAAAGCTCACTTATTCTTTCATGTAAAATCTTCTATGTATGTTCTCCGTTCTTCATGTATGTTCACCGTTCTTCATATACATTTAAATAAGTTGTAAAGCAGGTCGGTGTGTCGGTGTGAAGTGTCTCTCTTTAATCTCAGGATTTATTGTTTGACCAGGCCTGCTTGTATGGACAGTGTGAAGTATTACCATTAGAGCTCACAGCTGCAGGACTTGAAAGAGAGCATAATATACAGTCTGGGGTTGAATGGGAGGGTAGTTAAACTGAGGTAGTAACCTCACAAGAACAATGTATATCTGCTGCACTACAGAAGGGGGAATGCAGTGTAATATTTGAGGCCTTATAGAGGTTTCAATTTTTTCTGTTGACTTTAATGTGGCACAAAATAAGAAATATTTAAGATTTAGAGGGGACAGGCCTGAAAAAGCTGAAGGATAGGGCTGGGAGATATAGATCATAAATCAAGTCCTGAGTTTTTTTTTTTAGCCAAATGGGGTTAGATAATGTATGTGAGGCAATAACTAACCTTGCAGTGCAGATGGATCAGCCTGATTCAATGTCAGCGATCAGGAAGATCCTTCTTGCCAAGCTCCAGTCTATTTGTGAGTGGCTCAAAGCAGCACAGCCCAATCAGCTAGAAGTGAGATAACAGCAGGAAGTGACTGCTTGTACAGAGATTAGCATAGATGCTAACAACTTCGTTTTCAGGTTTATCAGATCTGGAACACATTTCTTTATCGAATGAAAAACAAATAACAGCACTACAAATCTCTCTATAGAAGGGGCATTTCAATCCACTTCTGACATGGTTTCAGAACTTGTCCTGTACACCGCGGCAGTAGCGCCCACCTACCACATTATCTGATTGGCCTGTAATAAATATGATTGACGGAGCAATCATCCAAACACATGCCAGATATGCTTTTGAAAGATTCTGCCCATTCCCAAACACTTTCTGAGGGCAGTTGCCCTGATGGACTAGTAAAATTTATTAAACGGTCTATCTGGTGTGTCAGGTTAATGGCTGTCATAATACCAAAATCAAGAATTTTACTTGATATTTATCAAGTAAAAACCAACAAAACCTCAACACATTCTACAGCAACAAAAACAGGAGTCTTAGAAACTGACCAATATTCTTTGCTTTATGATATGAAAAATTGCAGATATTTTTCTACAAACTTTCTTAATTGCACAGAACAATTCAATATGTTGAGGCTCTTAGCGGTTTTTATACTCTTTGATACCATGTTTCAAAATCATAAATATTTTTTAAATTATTGATGATTTTAAGAAGAACAAAAACCGAATGATTTTTAGCCATATCAAGAGAGAGATAACTGAATACATAGGTAAACACAGTCCTGTCAGTGGTTCTTAGTGTAAACAATCCTTGGACTGAGCACAAGACCTTACATCTTTTTTCTTTTCTAATAAACTCATTCAGCACTGAACTCACCAGTTCGATAAAGTCAGGGGAGATTTGACTTTGGTATGTTGTTAATCTACCTCATAAACCACTGTTATAAACAATATTATCATACTCCTACCTAATTTCATACTTAATTCATCCATCTAAAACGTCTGTATTTTCCCCCACCCAACCAAGCGATCTCAGATAGCATCAGTCCAAAGACCGACAAAATCCATGAACCACTAAGACACAGAACGACTCCTGGAGGTCAGAGATCAGACTCTGGATTAGTGTTTCCACTGGTTCTCAGTATTCTGTGTCCTCGGTTGTAACCGTGTCCCAGACAACACAGATAACAGACCCTGTTTGACATGGGACACACACCCAGCTCTGGTTACCCTCACTCACACTCAGACACATGTTCACCTGAAGCTCGCTGGTTCTCCACTCCACAACAGGTGCTTTCTCTGCCCCTTGAGGGCAACATGAAACCCAAAACCCTCTGGAGTGTGTCTGGCTAAATGATGCAAACCGCAACAAAGCTCCAGGTTCAACTTCAGAGCACAGAAGAAGAGGAGAAAGCAGGTGGAGGTGGGCGGGTCGACTGAGCAGATTTTGGACTCTACAGCGGCGTGTCTGCAGTCTCGCTCTGAGTTCTCAGAAGACAAAGAGGCAAAAAGGTCAGACACGAGGAGTTCCAAGAGGAAATGTGCACCACTTCCTTTTGTTTTCTTGCTCAGGGATATAACTGATGGCGGTGTAGATGCTAGATCTGTTTTTATAGTCGCGCAGCAGGAGTCACAGGATGCACAGGCTGGGTCTCCCCCCTCTCCCTTACTTTACCTTGTGTCCTTGTTTAGCTCCATCATGAATGTCCCAACACTGACACTCGTCATTTATCGGTGCACCCTGCCCTCTGACCTCCAGGACTGATAGTCATCATGGGTCACAATCAGATTTCTTTCATTGAAGATACAATAAGATCAGTCTAGGATCTCCACCACAGGACTCTCATATTACACCGACACAAAGGACTTCAGTGAACCACCTCAACCTGTGCTTTCATGTGCTTCCTATTTCCCTCTGTTTGGACATTTCTCAGTCCTGTGACTTGTTTAAAGGAATAGTTGGGTTTTTGAAGTGGGTTTGTATGAGATGGATTTCAACAGTAAGTGCCTTAGACACTGGAGATGCCATCAAGTGTTGCCCCTTCAAAGAGAACAGACGCTGAAGCAAGGCTATATTTTACTCATTAAAAACATTTGGGTAATGTATGCTACTGTATATTGCTGTTTTTCTGCTAGCAAGCCGCTTTTTTGGCATGCAATGTACCTGCAATGCACAGATCAACTACTTTGGTCAGGTATTTATTTAATGAGGCATCACAGCAACAGCAGGCAAGTTGGTCTGCAGAGCTGAATGTGGCTAATGTTAGTCTATCAGTTTTTCCTCCTCTATGCAGGTAAAGATCCACATTAAATGTAGATACTTTTTGCTTTGGTTGAGAGGTTCTGTTCAAATCTATACTGACACAGCCTGCATATAACTTTGTACCAATCTTCTCTCTGAAAATGCTGCCATACTGTTCTGTCTGACATGATATCAATGCTATCAATTAGTTTATTGTTTTCATCCAGGTTGTAGAGCATTACAGCATGAAAGCAGTGGCCATTGACTTGGACTACAGTGGCTTCTTGTGGCAGGGACTGCATTTCAGCACAGAGAGGGTGTTTGACAGAGAACTGCTAGCCTAAAAGATTTAAAAAATCTTAAAAAAGTATGCATCCCAACTTCAAAACTCTGAACTAACCCTTTACAGCTTGTCAGACTCGAGGCTTATCACACTGCAAATGACCTAACAACAAAACCCTGCTACTTGCCAGGTCTTTTTCCAGGCTTGAAACAGTCACAGCTTTGTTGCACTGAAACACAAACACCTCTCAGTGCTCTGTTTTTCTTCTACTTTCAGCACACAACAGCAAACCACACTGCTCCAGTAGTCGCACTCTGCCTGATCCACAAACACTACCTCACCAGGAAACCAGTGAACATTACATACCAGTGACACTAAACTGGACTCCCTCCAGCTCTTGGCTTGTGCACTTGTATCCTGTGCATGACTATCAACACCTCCTCCCAGTATCAAAACTCGATTGTACTGTCTGGCTCACTCACTGACCCCGGGGAGCAGCAGAGTTGTCCAAAGATTTGTCGCTCCATCCACAGCGTCTCAGGCAGCACAGTGTTGTCTCAGAAGCGTCTGCCCGCTTCAAGGTCTTAAAAATGCTTGAGAGAGTCAGTCCTCGTGTGGGGACAAGGAAATGTTTGTGCTGTGTGTGTGCTTGCGGTTAGAGTCGGCTGGATGGACCAGTTTTATCAGTCCGACACAAGCCTGGAGTAATGTGCACACTCCGACAACATGCATACCCCTCTGACAATCAGTTCAGCTTCAACATGACTACACAGTAGGAAATGTATTTTTTAAATGAGATTAGGGTAAGAAATACAGTGTGTGTCAATGAAGAGTATGTTGATGTTGTTGATGTCAATGACAGGCTATTGTTTACTGAAAAGATGGTTCATTCTTATTGACTGTAAGAATCTTTTTGAAATGTTTGGGCTAAAGGGCGACTTGTCACCTTATTTGCTTTGTTGTGATAAATGTAAGGAGGATTTGTTTTTTCAGTCAAAAGCAAATGGTGCTGATGTCTGTTTGACAGGACATCAACAACAACAGAAGTACTTAGCACCCGTTATTATGCAAGTTACTGCTTTTAATATTAAAAAAAATGCAAACAAACTGCCACACAGTCTACCAAAACATTGACAATACTTCCTCTTGTTGATGCTGTTCAAACTTTTTATACTCAGAAAAAGCATGTTTCAAAATGCTAACAATCTCAGTATATTATATGATCATATGATGATTATGTCATGATGAGAAATATTGAAAAATAATGATCCTAAGCCATATTTGAAGCCAAAACAGAGAAAATATGGTCTCAGTTGCAACTTATCCAAATGTTGCCAACCTATTTGTGCAGTTTAGACTGGACTTTCTTATTTTTAAGGCTTGTGTCCACAACTGCAGTTTTTTACGCTGTTTAGTGTTAACACTAAACCTGACGAGCGTCAGAAAAAAGAGTGTCTTGACGCTGACAGCGCCATCAGCTGAGAACAGTTCAACTTTTGGGATGGTGCTGCACTCACTGCTGTTGCTTCTTCCCTAACAGTCTAATATCAAGAAAAGGCAATGACCAAAAGAAAAATGATGCTACTTGTGCCTTTGAGGAAACAGTTTTCTAGTTTATAATGCCAGGACATGGTTCTTTACTTTATTTTCATGTGTTCTCTGATATTTCCGTGAACGAAGGCAAATACTAAGTGCACAAAGCTATTTAAAATAACCTCACTTATTCTACCAAAGTAAACAGAGGTCAACCTTTGTAGCCTAGTGTTTGGTACATTAAACACTGAGCAGTGCTCTGAAGTGAGTTGTGAGCGCGGCGAGCAAATACCAAAAGGCAGCCGGTTAGGAATTCGACTCCAGACGATTAAGTCTCTACTTTTTGATGTCACCAATTATTAAAAAAGTGGAGAGTCTTTCATTTTGAATCACGTTTAAAAGAGAAAATCTTTGCAACCCCAGTGTTTGGAAATCCTGACGCTTTTTTGTACAATTTAGACAATGACCTCTTTAGGGATAGCTGATTTAAAGAGAAATGTATCATGCGTTTAAGTGTTGAACATCACTATTTAGCTAAAAAAACATTTTTGTGATTTTTGGTCTACCTCGGCCAGCCCTACTACACAGCTCTTTGACACCGGACCTCCTGATTTGTACCTAAGAATTAACAAAACATCCCAGCTTGGCACTTAAGCCTCACTGATGACTACATTTTACACAATACGAACACATTTAACTCTACAAGAATAAACTAGAGGGACTCAGAATACTCAAACACTCTGAATCTAAGAAAAGAACATTTCTGACGTACGCATGCTCTCCTCTTTCTCTTTGTGTGCAAAGCTTCATGTTTACACAGTTTGTACCTTAGATCTTTGTTGCAACCGCACTGTGTAAGAGTTCAGATATAAATGCAGTTGAATTAGAGGGTGTGTATGAGTCAGGCAGCAGGCAGGCACACTGACTGACTGTAAGACCGACCGACCGACCAGCACGCCGACCATCCTTGTTAGACAAACACTGTCACACATACTCAGAGAGGAAACACTTGAACATTATCCTCCTTCCTGTCTGCTCGTTTGTGTACGTTTGGATCATCTTTACATTCACTATTGACATACAGCAATTACCTGTCTGTCACTAAAGTCTCGAGACATTCAACATAAGGGAATGACTACATTTCTGTCAAGGTGCTGCTATTAAATGTGCACACACTGCTTTATGTTGAGTATCGTCATCATCTGAAAAAACATCAAGATATCATTTTCACTCCGTTCCACCTAAGCTCTAAGATGTCCCATCTAAATCAGCCAGAACGTGTTATTTTAAGACAGTTGTGACATGTGTGTGGACAAGTCATGTGAATATGGCTTAGAATAACTGTCTTCAGATATTTTTGACTAGAAACATGACAAATACACATAAAGTTCAGCTCTTGCCAGATAAACACACAAACTAAATGTGTTCATTCTTATCAGGTGACACTTGTGCGTTGGATACATTGCTCAAATATTTCTTATTTCACCATCCTGGCCTTCTCTGTCTCAGGTTTGTTCATGTTGCCAGCAGGAGTATGACAGGAATCTGACAAATGCACGTCTCCTCCACCTGCCACTACAGCCCTGCAGCAATGTGGGGTAGCTATGTAACTGTCAAAGTGTTCATTAGTGGCGAGGACTTTGTTAGGGCTTAAAGCTGGAACAGTAAACAGAAACCTGGAGCCGCTTCAGTGCTAGCAGGTAAACATGATGTTGTTTACCTTGAACACGGTACAGCGTGGAAGCGAGTCAACATGGAAATGACATGGACAAACTCAAAGCTCATTTGCGTTTGACTACATTTTCAGCTGTGTGGACATTGGACAGCGAGCTTCTGACTAAGTCTTTGTTTTGTTTAAGCTTGTAATGTTTTTGTTCTCCTTCCCAGTGTATTTCAATTTAAATAAACACTGCTGGATGTGGATGTCACTTCACACTCAACTTGTAGTTCATGGTAACATTTTAACACAATACGAGGGCAGGGTTTTGCTACTGGGGTTACAGAGAAAGAGGAGGGAAATAGAACAAAAATGTCACTGTAACATTTCATTCATTTGTGTTTTTAGGATATTTATTCCTGCATTTCAAATCTTTGAGTTGCGGCTCTATGTTGAGCTGTTTATGGACAAAGTAAAGGTTTTGCCGTTTCTGTTACTGTTGATTATTGTTGTCTTAAAAAACAGAAAACAAAAAAACACTGAATAAAATAATTGAAATCAGAACTGTTTAAAAGGTTAAAAAAAATGATAAGATGTTGCATGTTCATTGCACGTTGAACTAGACAGCACTCGCAGAGCTTAAACCTCCACCCAGGTAGCTCAAATTTTGCTGTTACATCTATGAGCAATAGTTCCAGATGAAGTGACCCTCATATGATTCCTTGACCCTAAAAACCCACCCCTAGCACTTGGAATTATATTGATGTTAAATGGACTTGACCTTCTGTAGCACTTTTATAGTTTTTGGCGACTCAAAGCAGCTTTACACCAGTCACATCTACCCATTCACACCCATTTACTCTCACATTCACTCACTGATGGTTCAGAGTTGCTATGTATGTTATCCATGAGTGTTGGCTGACACATTCACACCCTTTCATATCCATTTATGTGCCACTGGAGCAGCAGTGGGTGCAACTTAGGGTTAAGTGTCTTGCCCAAGGACACATTGCCATGTGACCGCTGGGCATGAACCTGTAACCTTGGGATAACCAACAGAGTGCATAATCAGACTGTGCCACCAGCGGCCAATTTCAGCGAAATCCACTCTGCATTTTCTGTGTAATCTTGCAAACAAACAAATGCAGGCAAAATCATAACCTCCTTGGTGGAGCGTATTACAGTTTTGTATGATGGGGGTGCCTAGCGTCGGTCAGTGCCACATTGCAGCCCTTTGCATGGTAAAGATTTAGAGCTCATTGATTTATATGGCCTCAGGCGCCTTGTGAAAAGGGAATTTTTAAGCAAAAAAGACAAATTACATTGAATCCCACAGCCATCTGTAATCAGTTCCCTACTAGATTTGGTTTTTCATCCCCATCCTTAGTTGTAGGCAAATTTGAGTGGGGGCTAGAGGAATCAGCTGTTTCAGGCAGCTACTGGTGCTGTTTACAAGAGGAGAGGGGGAAGCCCTAATGCCACAGACTTTGATGTCTTGATGTAGAAGTACTGTATCACGCAGAGGAGACATGTAAAACAAACTGAAAGGTGTATGAAATTAGACAAAACACAAAATGACATCTCTGAAAGCCTGTGTTAATCCCTGATCTTATTTTAGGCATCCAAACAAAAACTTGTTCCAAGATCCTTTTGAGTCTGAGACAAGAGGGAAGCCATAAGCATGAACTCACTTCCATGTTTTATGACTCATTACTGCTTCACTTTACTAGAATCACTGTCAGTTAGCCTCGAGAAAAACTGATTTAAAGAGGATCTTTATTTTCACCTCCCCTTTTGGCAAGGTGAAACTGCCATGAGTGTCTTAACAAAACTGAAAACTGACAGCTGTGTCCGGTGGGGGTAGGGGGGTGGGGTGATATATGAGTGCTGTGATTGCCTAATGAGTGATTAATTGGCTGTTGTTTACATCTGCTCATCACCTGCTGAGACATTGGTGTTGTCTCTTCTTTAGTTTGATCTGTCATTCAGGTTGAGTCATGTAAGTTATCTGTCAGTGTCTTTCAGTTTATGCACACATAACTCCCACACTAGTTTATCTTTCCTCATTTTTTTCTACACAACAATCTTCATTTAACTGCAGGCGCTGTCAGTGCTACCTGTTTTTCAGGCCCCAAACCCCAACAGAGTTACCGTTTGTGATTTTTCAAGTCGCTCTGCCCCCGAGGGTTTTTCTTTCCTCTTATTAAAAAAACACCTCAGACATGTGCCACACACAAGATCAATGTGAAATGGAGATGGCGGTGCTGATTAGGATGTCACAAAAGAATTTGTTGTAAAGCCCCAGCTGAGGTTAAAGAGGCTGGCAGCCAACCGGCGCAGCACCTCCCCCCCCAACAACAGGCCTTTCCTGGTTGGCCTCGGGTGCCCTATATGTACCTTCTTCACCTGCAACGGGAATGTATGCATGAGTACATTACTAGAAATGTACACCGTTGCCAAATTGGTGTCTTGGACTAAAGAGTTGGGAGGTTGTTTTTTTTCTTATTAGGAAGACAAGCAGACTACAGTGATTGGCAAACCCTTTTCAACCTATATTCAAGTTTATACATCAACGAGTTATTCAGTCTTAAAACTGATTATCTTACTATTTAGTTGGAAATACGCACACATTCTGAAATTGATACCTGTAGCACATTCCAAAACAGTTGGAAGAGGGTAAAAGAAAGACTGGGAATATTGTGGAATGCTCAAAACTCACCAAAAACATCATATAGAGGAAAAAGTCTGGAATGTATTGGCTTTTTTTGATTCAAGCTTATTTATTGTCCTCAAATGTTTTATTTTTTGGGTGCTGGTTTGGCAGAGTTGGTTGCAACAGAGCACATACCATATATTTAGGCCAGCTTTTGTCCAGAGTTTAAATTTTATGGTACCACTTTTTCCGAGACATGTCTGCAAACCCTTTCATGTCTATTAGCTTCATACCTCGATATATATATCTTTGTGCGGATTTGGCTGTTCAAGTGACAATTTACTACAACCGAGGCAGCGTTTACAGCAGAGTGTTATGTAAGCATTCCTCAAGTTTTACTGGAGGAGAATGGAAATGTGAGCTCAAGGAACTTTGTCTTCAAGATAAATTTACAGGAAATTTGGTGAACAGGGATATTGAACTAAAATGTAAAAAAACTTCCAAAGTGGACAATGAAATTACATGTAATTTAGGCCAACATAAAATCCAAACAGTATGAGACCATGCAGAGCAAAAATTTGAATAGTTTTTCTTAGTTTTCTCCAGAGAAGGTCTTGAAAAGTCTTGCATTTGATGAAAACGGTGCATCTACTCTTCCTTAAAGACTCATTCAGACTTAATGATGTCAGGAGGTTCTCCACTTAGTTAAGATTGCATGTGAGAAGAGTTCAACAGTTATAAACAGCAGCTTATAACAAGCAGTTACACAGACTTGGATTATACCATTTCTATATCTCCATATTATCATAAAAAACGTCAGACAATCTGGGGAAATCTGTGCACACAAAAGGTAAGGCCTAAAGCCAACAATGAATGCCCTGTGACCTTTGACCCCTGAAGAGATACTTTATTAAAAAACACAATGATTTTGTGATGGAAATAACAAAATCGGCACAAGAATACATCAGTTAACACAGTATATCTCTACACCTACAAATGTGGATGGCTAATGAAGAAAAGGAAAATCATGATTGCTATCAACACAAAGATCAAAAATCAGCCTGTTTTTATTCTTGGACTGTATGTCATCTATATTGTTGCTTTGTCTTTTAATATGCTCTGTCTGCTTTATTCCTATCTTTGATGTTTGTTTTGGTTTTATGTGTTGACACCAACCTGCTAATGGGACTGGGGATGGAAATTAGCTGCTTGGCTTTAATCCCATGCATTTACATGGAAATGTTCATCAATGCATATTGTCCCATTTTTAAAAAAATAAATAAATCCTAATCCTAAATCCTAGGGGTATTGGCACCCATGGCATAGGTAACTTGTATCCTCCCAATCATGTCTTTTTGAGGGACATCCCTGCTTATTTTAGTCAGTGGATGCCAAGTCACTCTCTGAGGAGTTACAACAGCATGGCTTCATTGTAAGAGTGCAGGAAACAGGCCGACCTGTATGCAGCCCAGTCTCTCATTGAAGATGTATGGCAGATTTTAAAGCACAAAGCATAAAGAACAAAACCCCACACAGTGTAGTGGATAAACTTCAATAAAAAACGGAAATAATTTCTCTCGCAGTACTTAGACAACTATGTCTTTGGTTCTGAGATGCTTGCAGAGTGTTGACAGGAGAAAAGAAACAGTGGTGAACATGCTCTTGTCCTGACTGTTTTTGGAGCGTGCTGCAGGCATTAAAGTTGGAATGTGTGTACATTTCCAAAGAGTATCGGTTAATCAGTTTGAACATTAAATATTTTGTACTTGTGTTATGTTCAAAAAAAATGAAAAAAAAAAAAGTTGTGGAACGATTTGGAAATCACTGTATTATGCCTTAATTCACATATTTCTCAATGTGCCAAATCTTTTGGAATAAGGGCAAGTACTTTTCAAACTGTGTAATTATCTTTTTTTTAAATTATTAGATGCTGTTATCCTTAAATAGCACAGGTAATGACATGATCTTGAGGGCCAACGTTATCCCTTAACACCCTGTTTGATTAGTCAAATCAGCTGCACCTTCTGATCAAACAGGTGAGCCTCATCCCTGCACGAGCTCAGACATCAGTCAGCAGCTCTCTATTTAGACATCAACATCCAAACTCACCGCCACAATTTGCCTGCAGCAGGTGCGTACAAACCACAAGGTCCCTCACATCAAGTGCAAACAAGTCAAAGAGGGAGAAGACAGAGAGGAGGAGGGTAGTGACAGAAGTGAGAGGATGAAAAACTGAGCCCATTGTAACCTCCTCTCCCCTCACAGGACACTGATGTGTTAACTGTAGCTGTGAACTTCCTTAAGGAATAAACTGTGCTTGGTGTGTTACAAAAACAATGTAAAGGAACTACACATCACTCTAAAAATGAGAATCAGTTCAAAGAGGTTTTCCATCAAACACTCGGCCAAGAGATATGCTCAAACTAATCTATTAACTGTTCCTAAGTAAAGGGCAGTTTCAATGTTTTTGCATGTTTTAGCCTTTACCCAACAGGAAGTCCTTTTTATAACGCTTGGATTCATACTTTGATGTACAGTCATTGACAGCCTTTGGTTTCGGTTCATTCAACACCGTTGCAAAATGTATTTGCAGACTTGTTTGACCTGCTGGAGTTGCGTAACACATCACACATATTGGATTAGTATTTACCTCATTGTTACAACATAGAAAAGAGGGTCAAGTTCAGGTAATATGGGAACACTGCCATACATCTCCTTAAACAAGTTTATTTGGGCTAAAATTAGTGCAGACTTTATGAACAAATAAAGATTATTCCTGATCAAATGTTAAAGATAACTTTTGTCCTGATTTAACCTTGAAACATTGTGGAGTATGTAACGAAGGTCCAGTTCACTGTATCACTTAATTGATATGAATGTTAATTAGTTCATGTTTGGGATGGGTATGGATTTTTTTTTTTAATGTAAAATTGGTCATGTGACTATCATCTCATCTTAGAAATACACATTTTCTTCTGTTTTCATCTACCTGACCACCACTATGTGTTGACAGGCCAGCTGAAACCTCTTGCTCACCACCATTGAAGTGATTTTCAGTTTGTTTACATGCGGTTATGAAGGTACACATCATTGTGTTTATGGAACTTAAAATGTCCAACTATAAATTTTCCAAATTCTGTCCAGCTCGTCCAGACAATGCTAGAGATGTACTTCTTTTGCATGTGTATATCAGTTGGACCAACAATAGGCTAAGCTTTCTGTATGTGTGCCACAGGTTTCACACTAAACTAACCCCATAATGATCAGCATAGCAAAAGTAATACAGTGTCTCCTGTCAAATATCATCAAAACCGAGAGCAGTGGTTTTCAGATTATTTCATCTCACACATACCTCAAACCAAACCAAAATCTCAAGGCAATACTTATTTATATCCAAATAAAATATACACTTTAATGCCTGTTTTACTACCTTATTAGTTGGTCCACATCAGACACCTTATAGCTTATGGAAATATGTGTATAACTGATGAAATATTTATTTTAGAAGAATCAATACAGTATCTGTATTCAGAGTACATTCAGAGTTATTAGAGTTATTAGTTGTATTAATCCCTTTTTGTTGTACAGATTTCCAATGCATACCAAAACTCACGTCAAAGCACACTAGTGTGTATCTGGTTTGATTTTATCCATGTAATATACTATTTTATATTTTGTGATCTCAAAATTTGTAAAATTAAAAGTATTTTTGTGTAAATTTACAAGCATACACACAAAAAAACAACGAGGTTGGTTCCTAAATTTACAGCATTGTAATTTTTAGAAATAGTTTTACAGTAGCGCTGAGGCAGAAGTGCCTCTGTCAATGAATTATTTCTACACCCTTCGTACATGTAGACTTGGAAAAGTGAAGTAGCTTTTAGCATAGTTTGAATTTACTGGGCATTTCAATGCACTGACAGTTAACTAAACAGTCAGTTAATCAAACTTTTGGAATAACTTTTGTAGTTTTTTTTTTGTTTAATTCTGCATTGTGATGCTAAAATCTATTAGCCCCTTAACAGTAAGTTCAAATATGTGTTAGCCTCAAGCTGATTCATTCAGATTGACGTCACAGTCCATCTGTGTTCTTTAAAATTTACTTCTGACTGGAACATGCCATCGGTGGCGCAGTCTGATAGTGTGCTTGGTTGGTGATCAGGTTGCAGGTTCACATGAGAATGTGTCCTTGGGCAAGATACTTAACCCAAATTTAATTTTACTATTGTGTAACTGGGCATGAAAGGGCATGAAGGTGTTAGCTGATACTGTTGGACAACTGAGGTAGATACTCCAACCATCAGTGAGTGAATGTGAGAGCGAATGGGTGTGAATGGGTAGATGTGACCTGCGGCGTGAAGCTGCTTTGAGTAGTCAAAGAGACTAGAAAAGCATTATATATGCTCAAGTTCATTCACTGTTTAGTTTGCCTTGAACTACCAAGTCCAAGTTGAAGCAGAATGATTTCTACACTAATGAACTATAACTGCATTGAAGTTTGACTCTACATGCAAACACTGCTCTCCTCTAAAGGTCCACCTCCTTGACGCTGACGTGCCCCAATCATTGACTAAAGAAAAGCGGGTTGTTTGTTGTGATCAGAAAGGAGCTCAGACCTCTATCTCCAGGGTCCCTCTGTCTGTCTGTCAGTCAGTCTGTCATACACAGAGATCCTGGGATGACCTGACTGTCTGCCACAGAGACACGGGGAGGGAATGAAGGATGCTTTGTTATTGTAGCAGCTCGTAGCAATTTGTCTAAAAAAAGAGGCGTTTGTTTGCTCTCACATCCGCTCATGCGCGTCATTAAGAGAGTACGGCAGATTCCTGAGCTGACCTGTTATACACAGAACAATGCCTACCTGTGTGTGTGTTTGCTCACACATGTGCCTTTGGCCGCTTTGTGTGTGTCCTAGAGTTTGTGTACATGAATTTTACAGAGCGGCACCTTTGTTTGCGCTCTGGTGTTTGCTTTCAATTTGAAATATTAACATTATTAACTGACTTGTGCTTTTGTATCAGGGAGTTAATGAGCAGCTCAGTGAGAAGGGAAAGCTCCGGTGTTTTCTACATTTTTGGTTGTCTGTTCAAGTGTTCAGGTCCGAGCGCTGTATCTCAAGATGCCTTTTAAGGAGTTTGTTTTAGCTGTGCAGAAATGTCCTCTCTGACTTGTGGATTAACAAGACCTAAGAAGTGATGGGCTGAAGGTCAAGGTCACTGGGCCTCATGTTCATCCTTTGCTTTGCTTTGAGATTGCTCTTATTGATTTCCTTTGAATGATTTACAATTGTCTATTCTTGACTTTGAAAGACTTGTAGTCCTTTAAAATTTGGACCCCATAATCACCCCTTGCTTGTGAGTGCATCATCTTGAGGGTGCTATGGGTGCATCCTGATAAACTCAGTACATCTTGAAGAACTAAGTCATTGTCACTGTTCTTGGGGGTGGGCAATTGGCAGCCTGGGGACTATATGCAGCCCCCTTTCTCTCTTAATGTGACCTGTCAGCCAATTTCAAATAAAATATATAAACAGAAGGGAAAGTTGACAAACTTGTTCATAACAATCTTGAATATAGAAACATTTCTGCAGCTTTATTTGACAGTTATTGTTCATGTAAGCTCTTTTATATGCATTCATAAATGCATTTATGAAAATAAATAGTAATGTCAGTAAAATTCACTTAAATAACCAGTGATAAAGTTTTCACTCGCACTGAAAACAATAACTTGTTTAACTTCTGTGTTTTGCTCATTATAACTAGTTTTAGTATTGTATTTGAGTTTGAATATATATTATATTGATATAACAGAACCTTGTGAAAGTTTTAAATCTGTTCCCTTTTTTAAACATAAGTTATTGTTAGAGGCAGTAATTCCAGTATTTCTCAAAGAGGTTCATTAGGCTCATGTAAAATTGCACTGATAGGGAATCCAGACAGACTTTTGGCTTCGATTCAGGGCCCTGTCAAACACTCACGCTCAATTTTACAACATACCTAAATGTATACATTAGAGGTGCTGGAGATGTGTAGTCAGCACTCAGGAAAGAGGCAGGTAAAGCACACACAGGATGTCAGAGCAGGCTGTAAGTCATCGCTGTGTGTTTAAGCTTTGATGCTGAGACTCCAGGATTAAGGCAGTAACTGAGCCGGTGTGTGCTGACACCAAAGAACCGCCTGCATAGAGAATAATTTACAGGGAGCACAAATTCCTTCACATGAGAAGTAAGTACACCTGTAATGGAGAATGAGCCCAATAATAAGAGCGACGTAACTTCCTTTTCCTTATTCTCTGGTTTCCCCTGAGGGGGAGTGACCGGGCAGCTCAGGGAGAGTCAGAGGAACTGTAAGGCAATTAGTGAGAGTAGCGGTGTGCGTCCAGAGCCCCGAGGCCGCAGTCTAGTCCTGGTGTGTGTGTGTGTGTGCCTTTACAAGCCCACACAGTCCCTGTCACAGCTCATTGACGACAAGCACAACACAGGAGTGAGGCAGGACAGAAGGTGAGAGGTCAGCAGGGGTAAGAAAAGTAAGAGGGAGAATCGGAGTGACAGTTTCCACCTGTGACGCAACCATTGGTGAACCTCAGCTCATACAGGAAGGTTATGTGGAGATATTCATATTTACACCATAAAACCATTAAATTTAAAGTCTTCAGAGATTGAAGAAGTAATTCTAAATTTGGCAACTGTTCTGCATTATATGGTTTACTTACTACTGTGGCATTTTGAACTGTACCTTGTACAGTATTACCAAAGGTGTATTTAATATGACAATACATCACCATATTTTTATTTAAGCTCAAGCCTTAGGGCTGGGTATTCAACCAACATCTAGATCAGATACATATCCTGATACTGAGGCCATGACACACTATGTTTGTAAACTGTGGACATTTACAACACCTTTAACAGAATTCCTAACAACTTTTTTCTTTTTTGCGAGTACAAAAAGAGCAAGGACAAGATTTAAAAGATTCTACAACTCAATGTACTTGAATTTCAGATCCTCAAAGATCTAAAAAGTAATTTAACATTTTGACCGTGTGCAGCATAACGTAGTTTGACTTCTCCTGCCATCTTTGAACTGCACCTTTGATAACATTACCCAAGGTGTATTTAACAACTGCTTTGGGGACATACTGATTCTGTAGAATCCATATCGATACACGCATCGGTATGGAAAGGAGGAAAATCAAAGTGCCGCAATCAGCCATAGCTTTTGTTGTGAATGTACCTCGGGGATATAAGTTTGGACATCCCTTGATCTAAACTGACAGTGACCATTGTAACAGACAAGAACATCCTGAAGTCTGACTTCTGCATAAGTTACCATCACTTCATAACCTGACTGATTCGTCCTCTCCAGAGAATCTCAAAACTTTCCCCAAAGACTCTCTAAACAACAAGCCTCACACAGCTCTCGTGTCCTAAGTTGCTGAACTCCAGACTCCCTCCATCTGTAACCCTACACAGCCTCACTGTATCTACTAAACTCAGTGTGTGCGTTAAGAAAGCCGCTCTTGTTCTCCTGCCAGTCTTGTTAAGAGGCTCAGAGTTGTGTGAAAGGACCCTATTGAGGAGGCAGGGTGTTATGGTTAATACAATAAGGACCGCCAGCAGCGTGCGGTTTGGGCTTCCGGCATACACATATTCAAAGGAGTTCATTATTATGACACGTGTCAAAATGACGGAGCCACTGATGTAATTTATCCTACAGCCAACAGAACTCTGATGGTAACAGACTGTTTATATTAAAGAATTTGGCCTCTTCTTCTTCCTAATGACACTGATTACCAATAAAACTGTCAGATTTCATTTCATGCCTTACTCACCCTGTGGAGACGCCTCCTCTTCTTCTCTCACTCCACTTTTAGGTCCCCTGTCCCTGGAGAAAGCACACACATTTACCTGTTAGTTACTTTTTTAGGATTCAACCTCCTGTCAGGCATTGTAACACGTCCACAAGCGAAACAGGAAGTGTTTTTTCTTCCTGTTAATTGGTCGGATTCCAGCTGTGTGTGGGAGCGTGCTGAGTGCTGGCAGGCCGTGTGGCAGCAACAAGAGAATGACAGAGCGGGAGAGGAAGAATGCAGGCCGACCACTCTGCGCTCAGTCAGCTCCTCGTCCTGCGGTATCATCCCATCAGCCACGGACAGGGAGTGTGTGTGTTGACTTAGGCATGAAATAGACGCGGCTCTATTTGAGCCCCTATTCTGTGTCTTCTTATTAGCACGGTTTCTGGTTTGATCTGGCAGATTATTGAGTTTCACCCTCTTGAGGTGGTCATGAATGAGCTCTTGTCTCAGGACCAGGAATGTCACAACAACAGAAATTGTAATTTATTAAACAGTAATTTTTTTTTTTGCCTCACATCTGTTTCTAACACAAGAGGACTGTAAACATGGAAGAAACAGGTAAAATATAGTCAAGTAGAGCCTGTGCTCTATGTTTTGGTAACAATGAGTTTAGAAATACTGGCATATATGATATTGGCAAAAATCCAGTACCATGCATCCCTAAATATTTATTATCAGTTTTTTTTCCTTATCTGATTCATTTTTATGTCCAAAATCTGAATCTGACTTGGTGATTGCCCAGTGTGGATTTTGTTGGAAAACGTGACATTGGTGTATCCCTGATTTAAATTTAGTTAATTATAACTGTAACTGATTAGTTCATGTGCAGAAAGACAGCATGAACTTATTTTAAATGTTATTCTTTAGCGTGGTTATGGGATTGTAATCATGAGTCATTTTTGGGAAAACCCAACCACAGAGTGAACACTTGATAGATATTTTATTGATGGGCTACTTTGGCCAAGAACAACTCTCCAATTCCTCCTTAATGACGGGCTATTTTATTTTATTTAGATTTAATGGATTTAAAGCATGTTGGTCTTATTAGCTGAGAGAGCACAGTGTTTTATTTCTTTGCTTTTTCTTGCTCTTTCCTTCAGCACACACAGACTTTTAACTGTACACCTATTCATCTCGCTGCTCCAGTACATTTCCACTGAGCAGTGTTTTGGAGCCATACTTCATATTCCTGAGTTATGAGTCAAACAGTCTGAGGAGGTCAAACAAACCACATGTTTTACCTGATTGAGTAACACCTTAAACACTTCTTACTTTGCATTCAGCAGCTCTGTGTTGCCCTGCAGCAGCAGCAGCACGCGCTTCCCTCCACAAACATACTGCAGTGTGTTTACATCTGAAAATAACCTGTGACAGACAGACGGCGCTCGCTCGGTTTGGCTCTGTGACCCGCAGTGAGGCCTTCGCTGCCCTCTGCATCCATGTGTTTATTTGTCTGCGGGAGTGTTTGCACGGCTGCACGGAGCCCTTTGTGGATGTTGTTATTGTGTTTGCTCACTCAGAGCATGTTTTTTTGTTTTCCTGTGTCACTGATCTGAGCAGAAAAAAAGCAACAATGCGTGCTGGCTGGTGTTGCAGAGTTACTACAATGTGTGGGGACGCCCGCTCATAGACGGTGCGGTCAGTTTCTGGAGGTCACGGTGTCTCCCTCTCAGACAATCCCTTTGGCTGCATCGTAAATATTTTGCTTTCAAAGTCGAGTTTGGAACTCAAAATAGACACAAATCATTGTCACTGATGCTTCAGACTCTAGGGCTGGGCAACATGGAACAAAAATTCTGTTTTTATTTTGTTGTGTTGAATAGGAATACACTCTATCTACAACTTTTTAGTTTGTCAAGAAATAATCAAACAGAAAACACTGCTTCTACAAAATTAAACAGATCAGAGGTTGTTCCCCATTTAGACTAGAAATTTCAAATAGATTATCTTGTAGTTTATCAGCACATGATTGGATTGTCAGTGGTTCTTATTGTAGGGCATTGTTAGATACCAACAGGGCAAATTAATGTTTTGAACACAGGCAGAAAACCAAATAATTAAAAATGTCGGATACTTTTCATTATCTAGGCAACATCCCATAGATCAGTGATCATCAACTGGAGGCCCCAGGGCCATATCAGGCCCCCCACAGCTTCCCATCCACCCCCCAAAGTTTTCAAATTCAGAAAATGTGAGGAGGAAAACATGCTGTAGTTTTACAGATATCTTTTTAAAATCAAAACCCTGCAGATTTGGAGCAGGGATGGGAATTAATAAGATTTTATTGTTACCAATTCCATTATTGATTCTTTTTATCAATTCAATTATTTGATGATTCTTGTGGGATTTTCTTGGTGAACAAAAGTCGGTCCACAAAGCTTTTCAGTGGCAGCAATGTCAAACATGTCACTTTTGTTGTTCAATGCTGTGCTGTATAGATAAATGCTTCTGTGAGTTGCTGGTGTGTCCACCCGCTAAACATTGTGCAATAAGTACTTTTTTGTCAAAAACTAAGCCACCTTTTTTGCCATGGTTTTGTTTTTGACTTTTTTGTTCTGATATTTGCCGACTGACTCTGATAAGAGTGTGGCAAACATGATTTATAGGGCATGCAAAACAAGATAGGAGGAACTGATAAGGGAATTGTCAAGCAAAAACACTAATGACTTTATTCCATGAGGAAATTGTTATTGATTTTTAACCTTAACCTCTTCCCCTGTAAGAAGAGAGAATGGAGGCATGGTTATATATTGGTGCAGATGGGGCCAGGTAGGCTATGCAGTGTGGTGAAGTGGTGCCAAATAAGAGGGGCCTGCCAGTGGAAATGTTAAGTTTATGTAAATGTGTTCAATGCAGCATACAGTCACTCCAAAGCTTCTTTGTGTTTGTTGCTTTTTTCCACCTGAAATTAATAAATTACACAGAGCTTTTGGCCCCAGCTGCTACACTGTATAGCTTAGCTTCTGTACCAGTTCTCATTACAAGTGCATATTTGATCAAAATCAGTGCACCAATGTATTTCCTATTAAAGCTAACCTCATACAGCCCCACTTAAAAATAACTGCACCGTGCCTTTATGTTAGAACAATCAACACGTCAGGGCAGTCTGAACTTTTCAAAGTAAATGTCATTTTTTTTATGTGGGGAAGCAAAATTTTTCTGGTATAATAGCTCTGCTTTTACACCTTTTCATGCAGTCAGATGAGGCTAAAGCTGACAATAAGTTTCTTACTTTGTATAAAACAGAAAGATTTTCACAGGTTAGGATGTTAAGTTATTGCTCATACGCACTCTATAGCTTCTGTTACATGACAGCATTCAGTATTATTATTGCAATACTGAACAATGTTACTATATGTTGCATTATTTAAGCATAATGTGCAGGCCTAACTGACATCAACATGCTATAGATATAAACACTTTTGTCTTACTCTATATATTATTTGAAGATTTATTGATATATCTTAAAAACTGTACATAATGCCCAGCCCTACTACAGTCCGTAAATGACAGTTGAACTTTTTTAAAAGACAAACTCACCCCTGTGTCCGCTTCCACATCTGTCCCTGAGACGTTTGCTCTCTAATTTGTGCTCTTCTAATCACTGGTTGTATCTTTTATCTTTTATATTCCCCCTCTTTCAGCATTATTGGTTTGAGTTTGAACGTAATCTCTTTTGAAGGATATATTTTTATCATCCCTTTTTTAGAGCGCTGATACTTTTCAGCCTCTCGGTCCACTGTAATTTTCTTTGCTCCTCTGTGTTCATGTCTTTAACAAAAATATCGCCTCACCCTTCTCTCCCCTCTCTGTTTCCTTCTTTTACCCTCTGGGTCACTCCCTTTCTCTTCCTCATCTGTTTTTATCTCCGAGTGGAGCAAGTCTTTGTAGTTGCATTATCTTTAACATGCAACAATTAGTTCAAATTATTGCTCAATCAAACTTGAAACCTGCAGGGAGGATGGTTGGAGAAACAGAACGTAGCGTCATGTTCTGCTGCAGTTGTGCATTGATTTTACTCTCTGATTTTTACATGTTAAATCAGCACAGCGGTGACAAGCCGTGACTTGTGGCACTGTCACAGCCCCTCTGTTGACGATAGCAGCGTTGAGTGATTAGACTCGAGCTGATACACTGTGGCATTCAGATTCACACATGCAGGTATTTGCACGTATACATGCGCTGATTTTCTCTCACAGGCCGCCTCTCGCTCCCCTAGCGTGCAGGAAGCAGCAGATAACGACACTATTTGAGGCCTCGCAGGGACAGAAATAGACATTAAGTAAAGGTAGACCAGAAAACTCCATCGTCCAGCTATGTGATGCTGAAGAGCGGCCCGGCGTGTACGTGTCAGCCTGGACGTATGAGTGTGTGATCATCATGCTCTGCGACAAACAAGGTCTGAGAAGCATGGTGGCTTTTCACGGATTCAAGCTCTGACTCTGAGGAGGGGTGGGCAAAACAAGGCTGTCAAGATAAATTAACACATTTTCAAATAAGATAAAAGAAAGAAACTTCACTCATGATGAAACAGTTAGTGATGATGTTCATTAAAAAGGCTTGATGCTCAGTAAGAAAATGATTCAAAGTAAAAGCTACTGATCGTCATATGCTAACTGACCACAGATCATCTATTTGAAATGTTCAGCCTACACTGAACATTTTATGTGTTTTATTTAACTGGAGAAGATACATCTCTGTCATTGGGGGGCAAACAGTCCAGGGTGTCCATTATAAACTACAACACTGAAAGGTATTAATCGGTGAAGAAAAGAGTTTAGAATGGCAAGAAAAGCAACATAATAACTGAAATTCTAACAATATGGACACTTGTTTGAGACCAAATCAACAAAATAGAGGCCTGAAACACCCAGTGCTGGGTAATTTCTGCTTTCATTTTATTAAAGAGTGCAGGCAAACTTCTAATTTTCTGACTTGAACAAAAACATGTGTCGCACCATTTGTTAAGCTATGATCAAATATCCATTGTTTTACTGATCAGTGGAGACAAACTAAACAGAATGATGTCATATTTTGAGCCAAAGGTGATAAAACTCTATTTAAAGAGGTCATATGAGAATGTTCACTTCTGCTAATGTTCAAAAAAGACTTTCTGTTTGAGCTCCTGCCTCTAAGGCTCCTTTACCATCCGCTCTGATTGGTTCACAGGTCGCCTCCATGGTTATTTGTTTGTTTGTTTGTTTGTTAGTGCTGCTTGGCATTGTCAACAACTCTGCAGTCAGTCTACCATCACTGCTCTGCAAAGGGCTGAAACTGAGGACTGAACAATGGCAGGACATCACAGTGGTAGGTCTAATCGGGAGTCGGGGAAATAACATGTTTTAGTCAACTAGTAGCAAAGAGGAGGGGGGGGAGTTCTGCTGCAGCTGACTTTTTGCTTTGAATACAGAAGTAAAGTCACATAGAGGAGACACTCAAGAGCAAAAATAATTCAGAAAAGCACAATATGGGCTCTTCAATAAAAATATCATTCATTCAAAATTGTTTAATCAAGGTAAACCATCTGAGCATTAAACTTGCTGTGCAGCTGGATCTGCCTTATTACCTCCAAAAGCTGGTTTTGTTTTTGACTGTGTCTGTCTGTCTGTCTCTTTGCCAGATAACTTGAAAATTACAGATTTTGATACAGTTTTCTGAGAATGTTGGTCATGGCACAAGGAGGACGTCTTAATGGTGATCCCAGTATCTGTGGTGATCCAGGATGCGGATCTGGGAATTTTTTTAGAGATTTTTTCCAGGGATTAGCATAAATACTAACAGCTGCAGTAGCAGTTTTGTCAGATCTGGACTGCATTTCCTCATTGATGAAAAAAAAATAACTACACTGAGAGCATTTCTCAGTAGAAGAGATATTAACGCTGCACTTCTGACATACGTTAGCGAGAACTTACTGTTCTAAAGGTTCTGCCCTCCCTAAACACTGTCAATGAGCTGCTACCCAGATAGAAAACTAAAAATATATTCTGAATAGTAAGTATATACTGAACTGTCTATCGAGCATGTTAGGTGATCAGGTAATGGCACAGAGTAATAATTTCATCTGGACCAGGGCTTGAGCCTTGTTAGCCAGCCCCTGGATCATTTTCTTCCTAAAACCTTATCAGTGATTATAATTCAGGTACTGTTACAACTATGTTTTTATTCTTTACAGGAAAAATATGGAGATAGGTGTCCTGCATCACGACTCAGCTGAAAAAGATGAAAATATGTTTTTTTTTGTTATATCACCCAGCCCTAACCCTGGGTCACGCACACTTCTTTTAGGATTGTTAGATTTTCTTGATCATCTTATCATAAATCCTGATTCAGTTAAGCAGAGTTATCCTTCAATCTGTGGTTTAATTTTTGGCCTCACTATCGATATGAGATCCGTCTTTTCCATCTCTGGTTTTGGTCAGACCGTGTAGGTATGTGCGGTGTGTGTCTGTGTATGTGCTTCAGTTTGTGTGTGTGTGTATTTGCTCTTGTGTTGCTCTTGCTCGATCTGTTTCAAGGCTCATTTCCTAATTACAGTGCCGGCCAGAGGTAATTACAACCTTAGATTAAGAGTCGTTTCTCTCTTTTTTTTTACAGCTCTGCTGAAATGCAGCAATTTGTGGTGTCTTTCTGGGATGAGCATCCTCCCTCTCATCCCCCTCTATGTCCCTCTCTGTCTTGTTTTCCATCTGTCTCCCCCTTCGCTCCCCTCCTTCAAGAATTCATTTTAGTTGTTTTTGTGAATTTGTGGGATTTGGGGCCTTTTTGCAGCTATTTAGCATCTAATTGTTGGATTGTTGTTCCATTCGTGCCATATTTAATTCAGAGGATCATCTGCATAGAGATGGATCAACTGACAGCTAACATGTGTGTCCACGTGTGGATGTGGACACGGGAGGACAGCAGTTATTTGGGGTTTGAGCTCAAGCTGGGGCACTCTGAAGCCCTGAGATCCTCTTCACATGTGTGTGTGTGTATATTTATGCAAGGGTTTTCAAGTGGTTCTTCTGAACGCATCATTTGGCTGCTCCGGCAAGCTCTTCTTCAATTTAGCTTGGCAGGCGGACGGGCTGAGGTCTGCCTGCGCATACCGCTCGGTCAGCATTGATGTGTGAGGCTGAGGCCTTTGAAGCCGGGGATTTTATTTAAGACGGCTTGACAGGAAGGCAGCTTTGGTTCTTGGTTGTCAACCACAAGGCTGGGCAATGTTACAAGTTCGTTACATATCATTATATTTTCAAATGAGTTGTAGGGAAGGACAATGTCATTTATGCTGATAGAGTTATGTCACTTAAGCAGATCAAGGGAGGGTGCCAAGGTGCCAGTGATCTCCTCTGTCAGTGCTGATTATCATTGTCTCTGGCATTATTCTGTCTGCTGTTTGTTTGTCAGTGCATGTATAGTCTTGTAGACCACAAAAGACAAATAGCCCCTCAGGATCAATTAGGCCCAAATGAGGAATAATATAAATATTTTTGTCATTGATCTTATTTAAGAGGTATTTATTCTCTTACTAAAAATCAAATAACACTGATTCCTGTTTAATACTGTAGCAGTAGAGGCAGAGGTCCTAACACCCAATGATGGGTCATTTATTTACCTCCACCAAAGACATATATCTCAAAATGTTATTGACAGATTTGATTTTCAGGGAATGTTGGACATAACACAAGGAAGGAGTTGTTTGATGTTGATAGCCTAGGTATACACCTTGGATCCAGGATTTTTTTTACAGGATTTGTTAATCTTGCGCCATCGAGCAGTTTCTATATTTTCCAGAATAACTTGGCTAAGAATGTCAGAAAAGGCCTTGGCAGAGGTTTTTGCTCTCAGGGCATTTCTGCTTTAGTTATCGAAAATTGTAGGAAGACTCCCATTCAGTGTCTAAATTGCACAAATAAGTGAGTGATCTTTAGAGAAGTCGATCGAACTGGCATTTTCCTGCCAGGGAGCACTCTCTCTTTTTTTGTCCAAAATGTGCCTGAACATCATTCAGTTTCTGTACTTTTTGAAGCCACCATCAATTAAAACAGGAGATTTTAGCATTTTTTAAACACGTGGTTTTTAGGAGTATGGAACATTTAGACAACCTTAATGAACAGAAGTGTTGGAGATGTTTTTGTCCAACTTTGACAACTATTGTATGTTTTTATTCAATCTCCGATAGTTTAAAACAAGTGTTGATGTGTGATGTACCAGTTGAATTGCATGTAGTTAACCATTGAATATTAAAGGTCTTATATTATGCAAAAAAACACCTCTTTAATGGTTTTATCGGAAAGCATGTGTCCATGGCCTGTCTACAACACGCCCTCCCATCATTAGAAAATCCCTCCTCTCTTCCTTGTCCCACCTTAAACAGCCTGTTTGGGAAAAAAAACTCCCCTGATGGTGTCCTGAAGGGAAAATGCCTCCAAGATGGGAGTACTTCCCTGAGCCGATGTTTGCTCAGCTCACAGCTGGCTCCAGTGGAAGAAACCGGCTTAGGCAGGTAATGTAAACATTGGAGCACAGGCCTGGAAAGCTGAAGCCAGAACTGTTTCCTGAGAGGAGTGTGGTTCGACAGCTCATGTGTTCATGTCTGACGTTTTATGGGACAAATGTAATCATGTGGAAAAGTCATCAAATGTGGGACTTTTCAGGAAACACTTTATAGGTAGTCCAAATTAGCACTGCTTATTCAACAGGACTCGAAGCCTGAGGCTGTAGTTAAGTTGGTGTGATGTGGAGATGGTTTGTAGGGTGAAGGGTTGCTAATGTTAGCAGTGGCAGCACCTCTGGCCTCTTTGCAGGTTGATGTCTGTGCTGACTGTAAGTTCACATTATTTCAGTCAAGTGGTTCTTCCTGAGTATAACCTGAGACAGCCCACATATAACTTTAATTCTTCTGTCTATTGAATCACAGCTTTTCTGCCTTTGTGCTATTGATGCCGTCTGATTGCTCAACATCCTTTGTTTACATCTGCAACAAAGAGCATTTCAGCAGAACGGCTACTAGCTATAGCTTTAGTGGCTACTATTGGGTAACAGATCTGTAATTTGTATTTTATATGGACTGATTCAAGTCTGAAATAAAGATTGATTGATTGTAACAGCCTGAACAAGGTGTTTGATCAGAACTTTAGGTATAGGTAAAAGAAAATGTATATGTATATATAAAGATTAGCCTTTAATGACTGGTAAATCCTGTGCTAACTACTTTGTTATACTCCTGTGAACATTTAGCCAGCAGATAGCACGCAATCCTAATTAAAACCAACAATGTCATGGGTGTATTGAAATGATTTGATTTTGACATGAGTTATGTCAGAGTTTATAATTTTGGTATGGAGACAACCATTCTCATTTTTCACAAAAGAAAAACAATCAAGTCGTAGTCTGTGTGCACCTAAGTTGATTTTTGGTCAGAATCACACCGCCTTAATCGACCAAAATACATCTTTCTCCTTCGTTTCTGTTTCTCTCTGGAGTACCTAACTTAAAGCCTGAGTTGCGATTCTGCACATCTTGAGTTCTTCCTTACTAATCACAGTGTGCCCCCGCTCTCACGTGTCCTTGAGAAAAACAAACACACACACTGATTCCAACTTTCTGCTCCGTCGACTCCCCTCTCTCTGCCTGCTGGGTGAGTGCCTGACTCCTGCCTGCCTCCTCTACCTCCACCTCCTCCTCATCTCCCTTCCCCAGGCCTCCTCGCCTCTCCACCTGACTTTTAACCCTCTAATCCCTCTGATGCAAAAGCGAAGATGCTCCAGGCTCTGCCCCTAATTGGAATAAAACTAAGCTTAACTTTCAGTTAGTTTGGAGGAAGGAGAGTGGTAACTTTGGGTGTGGAAAAGTTTGCTGTCCTCATGATTTTAATGTCCTGAAGAGCAATTCACGTCAGCGTAGAGCTGGACATGATGGACCAAGCATCCTATGAAGGTATTCTGCAGATGCTGCAAATCCTGGAAAATACCTGCAGTATAAGTGACATTTCAAGGTTTTAAAGCGCTGGTAAAGTCTTGGATTGCAAATAGGGTGCTTGTAAGTGCTTAAAATTGTAACATATCATGTATTTGGGAAGCTGTGTTATATGCATTTAAACAAGCTAGAAAGGATTTCAAGTCAACAGGTGACACATTTCGAAGCATGAAACTTGTTTTATTTTACTGTATTTTGCAATCCTTATATTTTACTGCCATGACAAAATACAGTTTCAGTCGTATATGTCCTAGTGTTGTGTGTAGAATTCATTACACAATGTTAAGAACGCAAGGTACTCCTTTGAGCTTAGCATTTGTTTGAATAGATTTACATTTTTCAACAGCAATAAAATGCTGTAAAATCTTGAATGTCCTTCTAAAAAGTGCTTAAAAAGTGCTTGAATTGGACCTTTGAAAGTGTGTGCTAACCCCCCATTTCCCATGATACATCCATCCATTACCGGTACCACTCCTCCAGTTGGAAAATGAAAATGTTTTTTTTTTTTTAAGGACTTCTTAATATGGACGTTTTTTTTCCACATTTTTGCTCATAACTTGACTAAGGATGTCAGAAATGCATTGGCAGAGGTTTGTGCTTTCAGAGCACTTCTAGTTTTACTTTAAATGTATAAACTTTATCTTATTTTCGGCTTTTTTTTTTGGTCTTTTCTACTGCGGCTGAGGGGGTATCTTCTGAGGTAGCCCCCTATCTGTAAAGCCCTGTGGGAAACACTGCATGTCATTTGATTTTTACTGATAATATGAATGGTCTTCGTAAAGAGTATACTGTTGTATTTCACCGTTTAGAATTAAAAATTTGAATAGATTACCTTGTACTCAATAAGCATAGAACAGTTAGTGTTTAAGTGTCAATTATCCTTATAACAAGCATTAGACATTGCCTGTACTTCATTTTAATATCAACATTCAGTGTCATTATAAACGTTATTGTCTTACCCTATGTGTCCTTTGAAAATATATTAATATAGCTTTAAAATATGATACATTGTCCATCCCTAACAGCTACTGGTGTGTTTGTTCAGCCACTTGCTGATGCATGAAGTGTGAGAGGAAGTCTGAATAAGTCCAAGTTTAAATGAGGACAACAGTGGAGACAGAATAGGAATAAAAGGGGTTCCTATAAGAACTCTTCAGTTTTCATGTTAGGTCAAACTCACAGGTGATTAAGACATTAGTATCAGAAACACTCTGCTCTTTCATTTTAAAATGTGTAATGGCGCGTGCTGCTGTGAGCCTTAAGTGAGACTCGTATGCACATTGGGAGGATTATCCCAACCCCACGGGATTTTTCTTACCCTTAAATGTCGGTTTGTGGACGAGGAAGCATGACTAAGAAGATGAGCCCTCTGCCATAAAACCCAATTAAAACAGTTTAACACAGACCACTGTGACATTTCTGTGAAAACCTCAGAATCTGCCCCAGATCTGAAACTAACTCTGAGTCAGTGTCAACTTTTATTTGTCAGTTTCTTAGAAAATCAAGGCTGGTGTCAAAGAGCGCTGATGTCTGCATGTGCAGTTCATGACTGACAGATGCATCAGTTTGCTTTGTGCTGACATAGGGCTGCGAAAATATGTTTTAGAGATATTTTAGGGAACTTTCTAAAGAGAGCTATTATCAAGTAATGTTCGATGATTCTTCTGACCTCATCTAGTGATGAAGCTGGGGTTTTTTTCACTCCCTGCAGCTGCTGCTGCTGTTTTGCATGGCTGAAAATTGCCGTAGTTAAAGTTCATCGTGCACCTTTTCAGAATCTAATTTTTGCACTCATGAAGCTCTTCAAGGTACATTTCCAAGCTTTTCCAGCACTTAACAGCTATGATAACAGATGTATTCATATATACTCAAAATGAATATTTAACCTCCCTATCACACCAAATCAGATATTATATAAATAACCAGTTCTTTAAGCCAGTGCTGGGCAACTGGCAGATTGGGTCCACATGCCACCTTCCCTGTCTTTCTCAATGCAGTCCACCAGTCACTGAAGTATCAAAAGAGAAGAGCTATATTTACTGCAATATGGATGCATAATTGTCTGTCATCGTTTCTGTAAAATTACATTACTAACTGTATTTATAAAAAGCAAAAGAAATGTAAGTAAAATATACTTTAATAACCAGTAAATGTTCTGTCAGTGGATTGAAAAAGTGTCTGAAACAATAGTAAATTCTGTGTTTTCTCAAACTTATTGGTTATTTCAACTTGTATTTTAGTTATAATATGTAAACAATTACATAAAAATTTCTTATGATGGATATAAATTTGTTCCTTTTGCTGAATATAATTGATTTTTATCCTTTTTATGTGAGTATCCTTACTCACGGAGACAATTAGGCCAAAAACGACACTTTAATGTGGCTCTCTTGGAAACCAGTGTTGCCCATCCCTGCTCTAAGCAAACTGTTTGGTCAGATGTTTTTTTATCATGAGAAAGAGACTTAAGTATTAAATATATATTTGAAACAAAGCATCTCTGAACCTTGAAAACACACATTATTGAAATTCAAATGTTTTAAAGGAATTAAGCACCATGCAAACCTTGGTTCATTTAGGACAACCTTTATGTTAACTGTAAAGAAAGCATCAGTGCTAGTTTATTTATTTACACATAAAACCCTGAGAACATTCCCAGTCACATCTACCTGTTTGAAAATTCTACCCTTTGCCTTAGATGCTTACTTCATTTAAGACCAGTCTTCTGACCACAATCCCTCCAGCTTTCAGCCAGATTACCATCTTTAACACGGCCCCCACAAACAGGCACAGAAAGTCGCCCTAATCTCTCCTGGGGGCAAAACAGGCGGTGTAAAACTGCTACAATAGCCCCGTTATTAACCCCTACACCGGTGTTCCGCTTGTTTCCTCGCCATGTGTTTCCTCACAGGCAGCCTGTCATTATGCTAAAGGAGAAGCTACTGTGTCAGTGACGGTGCATAATGGTTGTAATTGGTTTGTATTAGGCTGGCAGACACAGCAGAGCAGCCACAGGAGGCCAATTATCCGTCACTAATGTGGACAAGTTTTCAGGCTGTGGATCGTTACAGTTACAATACAGGAGACAGGGGAGTGGAGCTGTGCAACGAAAAGAGCTTTCTGCTGCAGCGCTGTGCTCCAAGGCTGAGCAAAAACATAGAGAAACATATCATTAGATTTTACAAACATCCCAACTTTTTTGGAAATAGGGTTTGTGTAAGGAATTTACCAGATGTTGTAGTCCCAGTTTAAAGCAGAAGACGGTTTAATCTGTCTTGTCTATCTTTACGTTAGAGATAGTCCAGAGCGTGTTGAGTCATGTCACTTTATTGGATGCTAGTTTATTGTTGGAGCAGGTCACTCACTCTGAGATTTAATCTTCCAGGAATTTGACCTCATCGTTCAATGCTCTGCAGCTCGCAAGCCAGAAGAAAGTGATGTCTGCCTAATTATTGTGTGCACCTTCTTATTCTTACAACTGGTGCAGTTAGCTCTCTCATAAACTGTGGTGCCTTCAGGTAGATTTTAAATGACGGGGCTGCTCGACTCTAAATCTGACTTTGGATTCAAAAACTGCAGCTCAGTCAAATGTGGAGGCTTTTCTCTGCCAGCGGATGAAATTATTAAAATAGGGATGCACAAAATTTGATTTTTTGCTGGTGTTCAATATGCCGATATTTACAAATTCATTTTCATTTAAGAGCACAAAGCCTCCACTTGACAGAAATTGACCTGTTTTTTCATGGGGGCAGTCTGTTCGTGTTAGACACAGAAGTGAAGCCGGAAGAACATTTTATTCTTTAATAAATTATCATTTTGATTTATAAAAGTGGACATTCAGTGAAGATGAGGTAAAATATTAGGAACATTTGTACATCCTACCAGTATAACATATGACCAATATGTGCATATCAGCAAAAATTATACATCTGTCATTATTGATAATCAACTTTTTAGGCAATTATCTGCTGATACGGATCTTGTTTTGAAAATAACATGCATCCCTAATGAAAAAGATAAAAAAAAGATTCTTGATCATAGCAAAGGATGGCGTTTTATTTTATTATAAAGTTTTTATTAATAATCCATAATGATGCTAATCCTTACCAGCACTCCTGTCTATACCTTTCTTGTAATATTGTTGCTTAATTAACGATAAATTTGCTTGCACATTAGTCTTACATCAGTTTGAATAAGCTAAAAAAAAACACATTTCACCTCCAAACAACTGTATTAAAAAAGTTTTCTCTCAAAACCTAAATTTCCATTTTTAAGAGATGCATTTGGACACATCCTCTTTTATTTTATTTACCTTTGCCTTACAGCACTTTCACCGCTCTGACCTTAAACTCTCCAGAACTTCATGTCGTCTTTTTTGCTATAAAACTTCAATCGTGCCACTTTTGACACACTTTTCAGCTTTGGTTTGGGAAGTTGTGTGACTTTTATCACGCTGCTTTCATTGAAGAAGAAATAACTGACAGCAGCAGTCGTGTTGCTAAGCTCAACAGCAGCATCCTTTATTATGAAATCGCTGGCCGAGTTGTTTTATGATGTTATTTGAGGAGTCTTTTGAGTTCCTCTGGATTTGTTTTGGATGTGAGTGATCATGACACTGCATCAACTCATTCAATTACAGATTAAAGTCGGTATCGACTGTTGAGTTAAAGAGCTGCTTTCAGGGGTTCAAGAACATGTGCATTTAATAAAAAAAACTGAGGCAAAACCTCTGCAGTGAGGTTTCTTTTAACTATTTTTTTGAGTGGTTTCAATGTGCTCTTAAAGAACTGAATGGAAACACTGCAAATTCAAACAAAACTTGAAATACCATAAAAATGTTTGGTACTCTGAGGAGGTCTAAAAGTTAACATATCAATAAAAGGAGAATTCAGCTTCCTGCAGTGTCAGCAGATTGAGTGGATGAAAGGACATTCAGGAAATTACTGCTCTTTTTTCCATCTCTGCATCAAAACTAGACGGATCAGAACTGTTACTACGGGCAGGGTCAGAAAAAGGTGCTCAAAACTCGTAATTTAAGCAGATAAAATCCTTTGTTTGGTTAATCTCTTCTCTGATTTCTTTAAATGTTAAACACAAGAAATTCAGAACCTGCAAGTGGACTAAAACACTGTTTTATTTCACTTTTCTGTTGATTCTGTCTGTTTTCTGAAAGACTTTAAGTAGTTTTTTAGTTTTCTCTAAAGGCAGCAGAGGTCGACTATGTTTAATATCTGTGGATCTCAAACAAAGCTGTTGGGAGTGTAAATGTTCTCCTGGAATTAAGACATGCATGGATAGGATTTCTGCCATGATGCACCATCTTACATTCAAACTGTGACAGTTATCTTTAAAGAGCCCAAAAATGGCCTGTGGAGCTTTTTCAGTGGGTGATTAATGTGTGATCGGAGAAGATATGAGGCAGAATATGATGAAGCCTTTAATATTATTGTCCTGTGATCAGTTGTACGTTTTAATTTCTAAAGATGTACAGGGATGACAAAGCTGGATGTTGCCTTCACTTCATGAGATCTCTAAACAAAACAGACAATATTTGCATGACATGATGGTCAAAGGAGTAACAGTGAATGTGCATGTATGTCTTCCGAGGGCTTTTGTGATGATGTACTTTTTTTTGTTCGATTTGCCCGGTCTCTGAAAAATTAACTCATTTTTTTTTAATTTCACTGTTACTGAAGTATTTTGAGGAAGTGATGAGTTCATCACTTCGATTCAATAAAATCTAATCAGGCATTGAATATTATTTTATTAGACTAATAAGTTTGACTGTTTTTATTGTTTTTCATTGCTTTAACCAAATTTATGAATCATTCTCATATCAGTGTTTGCTTTTAGTCTTTGCTTTTGGATTTTAAGCCTCATGTATCTTTTGTTTGTACTCTATATCTCAGTTTTCTTTTTTTTATACAAGCTGTTTCAAACAGCTTTATAAATAGAGGAATTTTTTTTTAGATAAAGTTGGCTGAACTGTTAAGAAAGGAGGGCGAGCTTTCATTAATAGAAACAGAGCAATTATTTAGATTCTGCTGTCACGGGACATTCAGTGCACAAAGCAAGAGAATGATCCAACTACACATCCAGAGGTTGTTGTTGCATTCATTAAACCTTTGCTATACTGGTAATCTTTTAATTAAATAACTTGGTAGATTAGTATTGCTAATGAGGGAAAAAACATGTATTTGTCCAAGTAGCAATACTTAATGGACTTGGGTAAACTTTAGATAAATTACTTTTCACTTTCACTGGAGAAAAGATTAGACCAAGGATTTTACACACCCTTATTAAATTTCAATCAAAGTGTCAGTGCTTTAACTAAATTGCATTATTCTAATACTTTTGCCCAAGATAGTTTTGAGCGGTCAAACTTTTCAAAATGTGTGCTTTTCCATCTAAAGGAGGTGGACGTGGGTCCTGAGGTTAGACCTCTTGAGAGACAACGACAGATCATCATCATTTAAATGAGACTTATTCTTCCTTAACTTATTTCCTCTGTAGTTTTGATCCTCAGGTGAAGAAGATGTGACTTACAACGTGTGCCAAATGCAGGCTACAATCCTCAAAATGCTGACATTATGGACATCACGACCCTTTTATTATCTCCACATATGATTCAAACAGGGTCATCTGCGTGCTGCCTAATGTTTTGACTCTGCTGTCGGACTCCAGCTCTCTGTGTCTGCTGAACCCTCAATGGTGTTGCTCCAAAATCAGCTGTCCTCTCCTCTTCCCCCCTCTGCTGTGCCCCTGACCACTGCCCGGTGCGGTCTAGACACTCGGCGCTGCTCTTGCGTGCTGCGCGGCGTCCTGCGGTCCCACACCAGGCCGCCTCATTACCGCGTCCACGGCTCCCTCTGCTCCGCGCACCCGGCTCGCATTTTACGCTTTTACCCAAATACAGATGAGCTGTGTTTCATAGTCACGGCTCGATGATGTGAGGTATTAGGGGTGACCATGGTGCTAATAAAACCTTCTGGGTCCAGTATGCGTAAATGCTCACTTCTAATCCATTATGCCGCGTCCATGCGTAATTTAGGTGTTTTATGTGGATTTTTTTACGCATTTGCAGCCACCTGAGGGAAGCATTGAAATCGTTGCTTATTTTGCAGGATAGTAAGAGATCGGTTCTTGTGATAGAGCTGCTGTTTTCTGGATTTTTAATCATGATATGGATGAAAAAGTTTGCAAATATTGGATTTTGCACCTAATATGAAAGCTAAGGCAGTTTTTTAACGTACTCGTCTTATTCCACCTCCACGCATTTGTCAGCGTGTTCGTCAACAAGCTGTTTACGCGTCTTTACGCACTCTTGCCCCAAGCGCCAGAAGTGGACATGATCAGATCTTTACCCTTATTTTTTCACTCAAAGCTTTAAAGTCTTACCCTGAAGTTCGAAGAAGTGAAATGGGAAGCACACTCGCGCGTAAGTCTGTGTCCAAACGGAGCAGTCCACCGATATAACTCCACTCCTCGTAGTTTTGCCGTCTGCGCGCTCTCTCCGTCCACACGCATAAAAAAGTTTCAGTGAACTTATTAAACTTGTGAACAAACGGGATTCATCAAATCCTTGGAGAGTTACACCGACCTCCACGTCAAGGAATGTGCTCAAGTGCCGACTCCCCTGGACAAAAAGCGCTTTATTGGTGAGCACAGAGGAGAGTTAAAGCGGAGGGATGGGAGGGGCGAGGAGAAGGAGAGGAGAGGTGGAGAGAGGAGAGGCGCACCGCAGCAGAGCGCGCGCCAGCAGGGAGAGGAGGGCAGAGAGAAACTCACCTTTACTGCCTGACTGAGAGTGCAGAGAGGAACAGTGGCCTGCAGTTTACTTCATCAAACACCGACCTGCTTAAAGAAGGAATCACCACTGCTCTTTAAAATAGAGCCAGTCAGTCTGAATCACTGCAACCCTCACACAGGGGTTTGTTTAATGTTGATTTGTACAAACACCAAAACCAGTGAAGTTGGGACGCTGTGGTAAACGGAAAAAACAGAATACAGTGATATGCATATTATTTTCGACCTATATTGAATTGAATACACAGCAAATACAAGATATTTAATGTTCAAACGGGTACACTTCTTTTGCAAATATTCTCTCATTTAAAATTTGATGCCTTCAGCACCTTTCAAAAAAGCTTGGACAAGGGTGAGAAAGACTGGGCAAGTTGAGGATTGCTCAAAAACACCTGTTTGGAAGATTCTACAGGTGAACAGGATAACTGGCAACAGGTGAGTCATGATTGGGTATAAAAGGAGCATCCCTGGTTTGGATGGGATGAGGTTCACCACTTGGTCAACAACTGTGTGATCAGATAGTCCAACAGTTTAAAACAACGTACGTTTGCAAGAAGTTTAGGGATTTATCATCTACAGTCCATCATTAATAATTATTACTAATAATTAATTATTACTAATTATTAATTATGGACTATAGATAATTAATTATTCCTAATTTCCAGAGGAAGCCTTCCCAAGGGATTAAGAAAGATCTGTTTTATCTAATCTAATCTAATCTAATCTAATATCATCACAAGATTCAGAGAATCTCTGCATGTAAGCAGCAACGCTGAAAACCAACTCTGAATGCATGTGACCTTTGATCCCTCAGGTGGCACTGCAACAGAAACCAACATCGTTCTATAAAGGATGCCACCACGTGGGCTCAGGAACACTTCAGAAAACCATTGTCAATTTACACAGTTTACCGCTACATCTACAAGAGCAACTTAAAACTATACCATACAGAGCCAAAGCCATATATGAACAACACCCAGAAACTGGGTGTCTCTGGGTCTGATCTCATCTCAGATCGACTGAGGAAAAGTGGAAAAGTCTGCTGTGGTCTGACGAGATGACATCACAGATTGTTTTTGGAAATCCTGGACGTTGTGTCCTTCAGGCTGAAGTAATAGAACCATCCACATTGTTATTACTGAAAAGTTCAAAAGCCAGCATCTGTGATGGTATGGGGATGTGTTAGTGCCAATGGCATGGATAACTTGCACATCTGTAAAAGCACCATTAATCCTGAAAGGTGCATACAGGTTTTGGAGCAACATATGCTGCCATCCAAGTGATGTCTTCTTCAGGGACATCCCTGTTTATTCCAGCAAGACAAAGACAAGTCACATTCTGCACATGTTACAACAGCTGACTTCAGAGCAAAAGAGTGAAGGTACTCAGCTGACCGGCTGCAGTCTAGAACTGTCTCCCATTGAAAATGTGTTGCACATTATGAAGCACAAAGTACGAAAATGGAGACCCTGGACTCTTAAGACACTGAAGTCATACATTAGTGGTAAAGAACTCCAACTACAAAGCTTCAAAAATGAGTGTCCTGAGTTTCCAAATGCTTATTCAGTGTTGTTGAATGGAAAGGTGATGTAACGCAGAGGTTAAGTGGTTTTTCGAAGTGTTGCAGGTATCAAAATCAAAATGAGTGAATATCTTGTCTTTGTAGTGCATTCAGCTGAATATAAGTTGGAAAGGATTCGTACATCATTTTTCTCTGTTTATTTTAAAGTTTTACACAACTTCATTTAAAGTGGGGTTTGTATGCGGGACAGTCTATGCTCCTCACGGTGCACATGCAGTGTTTGTTTGCACATATGGTCACTTCATTCATGGAGCCATCCCCCAGCTGAGAAAGCTATTGAATTTTTCCTAACCTAAGTGACAAACTACCCCTTGGCAGCTGGCCGCCCTCTTCAGCGTCAGCCGTTGGTCCTAAACAAGGTAGAGTAAGACGATAGCTCTCAGGAACTGTGTCACCTCAGATGTTTACTTTTAGCCACATGTCACAGAATCGACCAGGGCACCGAAGACTCCTGTGCACCCTGCTCTTGACCTGCTGTGCTCCTGCTCTTGTTGACAAGGATAAATTACAAGACCCAGGTTTTATTTTTCTTTGTGCAGTGGGCCAACATATCTCCAACTCCACCTGCAGTCTCCTTGGAAAAATGGGCGTTAAAGTCCTGCTTATTTAGGCATGGTGACATCTTTTGCACAGTTTACCTTTGAATAGTCTCCACAAAGTCTTCCTTCTTGTCCTGCTCCTACTGCAGGAGTTACAACATGTAATACACACCTACACACACGCACTCAGGCACTGTACCATCTGCAAGGCATTATAGTAAATTGCAGGAATAGAGAAAAGATTTCACGCATGTCCCACAGGGTCCAGATGTGGCTCCTCAGTTTTACGTGTTTTGGACGGATAAAAAAAAGGAGTAAGAGATATAAATCTTACCATGTTTCACTTTATCCCAAGTGCATGAGGCTCACAAAATCAGCTCCTAAGCTCTTATATACCTCGGTCTCTCCCCTAATCCTCTGCCTCACTCACTACCTAAATAAACTGGACCCTCTGTGCCCAACCACTGCTCCAGAGCTGCACCTCTGCAGGTAAAACTGAGCAGGAGTTATTTATCTTAGTCATTCAGATGTGTGTCTTGGATGGTGAGAAAGGCGAGTGTCTTGAGAGCTAAGGTACCCAAGGTCCCAAACTGGAAACTGGCAGCTGTCTGTTATTTTTCTGTAGGTGCTCATCCATTCCCTAACGTCAACTTCTTCTAAAAATCCTACATCCAATTTCATATTTATACAAGAGTTAAAATGTTGAAAAAGGAAAAATAATCAGAAAGGTACAGTTGAAATCTTCCTTCACTTGTTTTTTCACACATGCACCTCAAAGTCTGAGACTGTCCGTTTCCGGTAGGGCTCATGGTACAAATGACAAAAAACTGGGCAGTGATATGGGCGTTGTGTTTTATGGTTGTCTGCCCATTAGATACTTGCAAACAAGATGCTTCGAAGGTGCTATAATTCAAACTTTGCACAAATGTCCACTCTGAATCAAGTAGTAGTGACTTGAGCATGAGCATGTCTGGCACTAATGACCATGCCATGCTCAGAGTTACGTAAATCACATTTTTTAACCATTCTGATGCTAAGTTTGAACTTCAACATATTTTCTAGACCATTTCTACATGCCTAAGTGCTGGTTGTACCTTTACAAAGGTTCAGTAAAGCCAGAGTATTGTATTTCCACTTGTTTTCATAAAGCAATGTTCTTTGTTCTTTGCACCAACACATCAAGGCAAATTTCATGTTAAGTATATGGCACCAACTCTAATTCAGAATCTTATTTTGATGTTAACAACCAAAAAAGAGGTTCCCATTATTCAATTACATGTATTTATTTAACCTGTGACTTCAACATACTGAATAAATGCTGCGTGTTTCCTCCTGCTTGGATCTGATCCTCCCTGACAAACATAAAGCACAAGCCCATTTCTGATTTCACAGCTATGACAAAAACAACCACAATCATCTGAGCTCACTGAACACAGCAGTCTGTTGCTTGACAAATAATGCGTGGAGAACCCTTCATTTAATTATCCAACCAAACACACTGTTTTCATCTTCCTTCCCTCTCTATCAAGTTTGACGTCTTGAGTCCTCAGTTCAGCAGTAAAATGACCACAACAGGAAAGCCCTATTATAGTCCGTTCCACACATTTGTACATAAAAAAGGTCTCTCAGTGTTGTAAATCACAGTCCAGTTGCTCTAACAGTATTACTGCATATGCCGTCAGCACGCTGGCCTCCTGATCACCATGGTTCAGTAATAGATGGTGAGGCGGCACACAGCCTGCCCAATAACACCGCCCAGGGGACCCAGTAAAAGTCTGCTCTGATGCTGAGCCTACCACAGACTGCTAGCTGTTTAGAGCTGAGGGCATTTAGCTGAGCAGCACCAAGAGGAGCTGACAGGGATTACTGCTTAACAGTTAAAGGCCGGACTTTGATCCTCTTGTTGCTTCTTCTTCTTCTTTTTGGTTTTATTTTATTCCTTTAGAGGTCTGATTGAGAAGGTGCAGAGGGGCATTAGTGGCTTAGACTGGAGATGCTCTCCACCATCAGTCAGAAGGTTGAGGGATTTGGCCCAGCATATGTGCCTCACAGCGTGAAGGTTGCTGGTTTGAACCCCGTGTCAGTCAGGGCCTTTCTGTGTGGAGTTTACATGTTCTCCCTGTGCTTGTGTGGGGTCTCTCTGGGCCCTCCTGCTTCCTCCCACTGGCCAAAAACATGCTCATTCGGTTAATTGGTGACTGAATGCCCTTGGGTATGAGTGTGAGTGTTAAAGGTTGTCTGTCCCTCTATGTGGCCCTGTGATTGGCTGGCAAAGGCTTCAAGGTGCACAATGTCAGCTTGGATAGGCTGTAGTCCCCTGCCACTCCCAAGAGGATAAGTGCTGTGGGTAATGGATGGATGATTTAAATTATGCAGTTTGGAGTGATGAATTTAACGAGTTATTGAAATTGTTCTTGAACTGAATAAAAAAATGAACAAACATTTTGACACAACAATGTGATATTACATAAAACAGATGTTTGTTCAGAAATAAATCCTGCTGTATAAAGTTTAAAGTGTATTAGATCAACAATGTCAGAAAAACCTGTGTAACAATTGTAACTTATCTGAGTTAAGGTGTGCCATTTCATCATGATAGAGGGAGAATGACACTGGTGATGGAGAGAGGAAGCAAGGATGGACAAATTGATGTAATGAGAAACACCCATTTCATAACATTGTGTGTACTCAAGTAAAAATTGGACTGAAAAGCTTCCATTTACATTACAGTATTTATTTGCCATGAATCTACATTTTGACTCTAGTAATGAAGTTGGGTTTTTGTCTACTGTCCTCAGCAGTATTGTTTTCTTCCAATCATCAATTATATATTGGTATTTCATTAGAGATGGAAGGTTTTCACTTTGTTTTAAGTCATTTATCTTGGTCACTCAGAGAGTAAAATTTCAGTCAGTGGCTCGGGCTTTTTATTTATTTGTTTTTAGTGAATACTACACTGCATGAATATTTCTGTGGGAACATCTGCTCACCAACACAAGCGCTTTTCATGGTTTGAGGTAATTGTGTTTTATTGTTTACAACATGCCTGTGGGTTTTTACTTTAAGGACAACAAGGACCTGGTCAGATCAGCCAACAACAAACAAGAGCAGTGTCCCTGCAGAAGAGTTGTGAGGGAGTGAGTCAAATAGAATTAGAGCATGTTTTAGTAAATTGTACACCACAAGGACTTTTCATTTACCCCCACGATTCCATTCTTCAGTGGTCTTTGTAGCTCCATGAAATGAACAAAGCTGCATTTAAAACAGTTCTCAGAGCTCATTTTGAAACCAAATGTGACCACTTTTTATCCAGGAACACAGGTCTTTATTGCTCCTCCTTCCTTTCTCTTTTGCTCCGTTAGCGTAGATAATTTCAGCAAAAAACAGCCCTGTTAATTTATCTCACATTGTTGATGATCTTACTGCATGTTGTTACTGTTTTTATATTACTCTGTCTGTGGATTAAGGCTGTCAGCTTTAGTAAACTCCTTATCATAATATTTTGACATAATTTAAACAGACTTACGGTGGATTTAACGACAGCTACTTGGTGCTTTAACCAGCCATGAGTCTGCACCAAGATGAGGTGCATTCCATTGCCTTGGATTTGGAGGCTGTACTCAAAGAATACTTTTTTCTATTTGGACAAATTAAATTAAACGTCATACCTGTGACAATATTTTGTTCAGTTTACACTCTACTACTTAAGAGGAACCTGACATTTCCTTGGTGCAACCAAACCGAGACATAACACAAGTTAGAACTTAACTACTTTCAAGGCAGGGTTAAGTGTGGACTTTACACATGAACTTAAAGGGATAGTTCAGGTTTTTAGAATTGGGGTTACGTGAGGTACATGGCATTACCCTGAAAGTGTGCCACAGTGTCACAGCTCAGTTTTCTCTCTGCTCAAAAAAAACTCTGGACAGGCGCTAATGCTATATATTGCTGTATATGGTACCAAACTCACCGTGTTATTAAAAGAATCATGGGAGAAAACAAGCCACAATAACAGCATGGGGTCAAAATATGCTACAAACAGTTTGTTTACATCTTCACAAATGTCCACTACCAAGCTGCTTTGATTGGGCACTGTTTCGAGACACAACACAGCCTATTTGACCTTCTGCCAGCAGCGCCGACAAGCTTGCTTCACAAGAGGAATCAACAGCGACCAAAGTGGTTAAACTGTCGACTTGTGCAGCGCTGATTACTTTGGATACTTTGGAATACTTGTATGAGCTGGAGTGAACACAGGAGAAACTTTTGTAGATGGAGGATCAACTGGTCTCAATTGAAAATGGAGGAATCTGCTATAGGAGCTGAGAGACCGGAGAAAAAGAACAGTTTATCTGTCTCTCTATGTGGCCCTGTGATTGCCTGGGGACCAGTTTAAGGTGTACCCCGCCTGAAGCCCAATGTCAGGTGGGATAGGCTCTAACTCCCCACGACCCCAAAAGGAATAAGCTGATGGGATACAGATGATTATGAAAGCTTGAAGCAAAGTCCGCTCATTGTCTTAATGGCACAAACATGGCAGTATTTGGGAAAAGTGCTAGAAAGTAACTGAGTACACCTGCTTTTTTCAAATTTTTGCAATATATTTGTACAGTTTTGACAGTGCATTAAAGATCTATCTTGTTTTAAGAAACTGTGCGAGTTTTCCTAATAGTTTTTTAATTAAAAACCTGAAAGTTGTCGATATTATTTATTCCATTAAGCCAAAAACCATTAGAGAAGGACTTTGCTCCTTCCCCCCTCATCCTTTGCTTCGAGGGTGCTGCATATTTTTTTCTTGAGCTCATTTAAAAAGATGTCGAGCATTTTTGCTCCTTCTCAGAGCTTTAAACAGCATCCAGATTTTGTGGGAACATCACTGAGTTTGAAGTTTATGTGTGGTGGGATAGATTATGATTGTATTTCAAATCTGAGTTAGCCTTCCCTCTATGGTAGCTCATTATAAGCAGAATAAGAATGTACATCATTAGTTATATTTCAGCACAGAATAGAATTAAGGAGCACAAACAGGGCGCTGATCTCCCTGGGAATTATCATCCAGGGTCCTGACTCAACCCTCACTCATTATTCTCTCAGCCACTATGCGTCCTTAAGGGGCTGAGGTTAGACTGCGCTCTTTGTTGGCATATTATCTGCATATGTATCGGCATCTGTGTTCATGTGTGTTTTGTGCACATGCATGCAATCCCCCTCCATCCACGACCCCGTCTCTGCCGTCACACGTAAATCCACTCTGACGGCAGAATGTGTGGGCTGCCGCGAGACACAACCGGGTATTTCTTTCTTCAAAACATCCGTGGGAAGGAGGGAACTTCGCGCAGAAGAAACCTGTGAAGAGAGAAGAGAGGAGGGATTGAACCAAGGAACGCCCACGGTCAATTAGTGGCTGCTATGGGAACCTGGATGCAACAGAAGAAATATGGCTGACAGAGCAGGGGAGTGTGTTCAAAGCAGAAGTTGTCACTGTTAGTGTGAGAGCAAACACGTAATGCTATCATCAAATACACTGGATCTGATAAAAGACAAATGTTGACTCTTCCCACCTGTCCCGTCTTGCTAGTTTTTACACACAAGTCAATCTGTTTCTCATGAAGCTGTCTGCCATAGAGGAACCTTTCATGTATGTATGACAATATTAAAACCAGGGCATGTTTATGGCCTTGTTTACCTTCCAAAAGTTACTCATTGGAGAATATTTACCCCATATTTGAGTCAATTTAAGGGTCCAGAGGGGCTCAGGACTGCTTGGCAAAACATATTTTTGCCCCATCTCTCCATTTTTCTGTCTTTGAGTGAGACAGGGCTGTAGGCATTATGTAGTAAATCTATCTATCTGTCCCAGTTTGACTTCTCTTGTTGACTTAGTATCTTAAATATGCTTTGAGGGGTTTTCTCAGGTCTTTGCACTTAAAACACATTGGCTCAAGGATGATCTGACTTGATTTTGTTCTTCTTTGGTCAAAGGTCAAGGTCATCAATAACTTTGTAAACTCGATACCTCAGAAATCATTTAAGAGATTTACTTTCCAAAATTTGCACAAAGATCCCTTCCAGCACAAGGATGAATTGACTGAATTCTGGAGGACGTGGGACCTGTCATATCCTATCGCAAAGCATGTTGGCATGCTGTGCAGGGCTCTCCTGTAACTTTGGCATGATGCAGGTATCATTTTACACCAAGTGAAAATGCTGTTGATCAGCAAATGATCCTTTTTGCAGTGGTAAGGTGCAAGGCAGGTGTGTTGCTACCTCGAGGATGCAGAAAATGACAGCTCCTTAGACCACCTAAAACCTGGTCCTAAGGCTATTCTGTGGCACCAGGTGTTAGGTCTATTTTGAGGACACATTAGATGCCAGATGGACCGCTCAATATATTTCACTAATTCATCTGGGAAAGAGCCCATAGAAAGTGTTTTGAGATGTGCAGAACCTTTTAAAGCATACCCGAAAGGTGTTTGGACATTCGTTTAGTCAATCACATTTATTACAGGCCATTCAAATAATGCAACAGGCGGGCGCTACTGTGGTGGTGTTAAGGAGAGAATGTAAGCCACTTCATAAACAAACTCTCGCAAAACATGTATGAAGTGGGATTAAATTTAAAAAAGAAATGTGGTCCAGATCTGACAAAACTGCTACAGAAACTGTCACATCCATGCTAATCTCTGTTTGAGCAGTCACTTCCTGCTGTTGTCTTGCTCTTAGCTCCCACCACTCCCTGCTCCAAAAGACTTGAATTGGGCTGTCGCCCTTTGGGTTGCTCACAATCATTGTAGATTGGAGGATCTTCCTGATTACAGACATTGAAACGAACAGATCCATCTGCTCAGCAAGTTTAGGGAGATGGACCCAAATCTGCAATCAGAACACACTTTACTGAGCTTGGTTTATGCGTACAGGAGCAGCACATGCTCCAATATCAGAGCATTTATATAACACATTGCTGCATTCATTTTATTTGCGCACTGTACATGCTAATGAATGCCACCACTATCTACATTATGCTTACAGATATTAAAACAGGCTGTCCTGTGTGTTTAATGCATGCAATGAAGTATAGAGCCAATGATTCCTGCAGGGACAATGATAAAATAAATAATTTGAAGACAATTGGTATTTGATGCACAGTCTAAATCATCTTTTTTGGCTGTTTATGCTATGAAAGGCTTTAATATAGAAAATATTAATGAGAGCATTAACATATTTAATACAGTTTCCTGTGTAAGTCTTCTGAGTATAGTCTCACAACAAAAGGGGGAGGATTTAAATGATCCAGGAGAAATTCAGACAGAACATTGAAATCTGCCATGAAGCAAAATGCCAGCTGTCCAGCATGGACGGATTTAGAGGAGGTGAGAGCTGAAACTCTGATTAGTTTGATCTGTTGTGCCAAAAACACACTCGTGTAATCAAGGCACAGAATCCTTGTGCCCCTTACCCGGCTTTGCGGAGAGAATTTACTTCATAAAGATAACAATGTTAAGACTGACGTGTCCCATACTGCCATGCACCATGTGTGGTTAGACAATACGCTTCACGTAATCAAAATAGGGCCCATATGTCAAAGGTCAAAGCTTTATGTTGATCCCTCATTTGTGAATGAGATAGGTCTTGATACTTGGAGGGATTTACTTGTATTTTTGCACAAATGTCCACCCTGATTCAAGGATGATCTGATAAGATTTTGAGGTTATTATTCAATGGTCAAGGTCATTGGGCCTCATGTTTATCCCTTCCATTTGAATTCATTATCTTTTCAATGTTTTGAGGGATTTCTATAACACTTTGCTATTATGTCTACTGTAACTTAAGTATCAATCGATGAAAACCTGGAGTTCACTGGTGTAAGGTGAAGTCCGTAGGTGTCATGTTCTTTCCTTTTCAGTGCATCCTTCACTGTTTGCATGTTTGAGGTCTAAAGGTCAAGGTCAGCACACCCATCCCAGACCCTCTTTTTTACCCACCACTAAACCTAAACCATCCATGTGGAGGCATAACCACCAGGCAGAGGTTCTTGCTGGAATACGGAGTGTGAATAGCCCGTTTTTAACAAAACACAGATGGAGCATCATCACTTAGCAAACCCCTGGCTCCTGTATGTCGCCTCTTTATTGTTTTGCTTTTGTGTTTGTTATTGCTATGATGATTTTTAACCCTTCTGTTGCTGTCTTTTAGCTTTGGCCCTAATAGGAGCGTTCTGAGGGCCTTATGTGAGCTTGTTATGTTGCAACATGAAACTACCCTCAACACAAAGACCTCAAGAATCCGTACACAGAACATTTAATGATTTCAGGGGTTCATTTGACGCGGAGGAGGGAGAGACGGCGCGCACACAGAGTCCTGGAGAGGTCAGAGCTTAGTTCACTTTGAGGTTTACTACGCTGTTGACTCTGCACACGCTGGCACTTCTCATTAAGGAGAGAGAGAGAGTGAGACAGACGGCACAGCTGGGCCACGCATGCCTCAGAGCTGGACAGGCCATTAGTGCGCTTTTTATTGTTGAAAGATGGAGGAATCCATCATGGAAACAATCCGCGGTGTACCAACTTTTGTTATCGAGCTGACCGAGAACATGTCCCCTGAATTGTTGTATGATTTTAATTTGTCAGAGCTGTTTAGCCCTTAAATTTACATGTACACATGTAGGCACCCCTTGTCCATAGGGAGTTGTTTCAGGTTGAGCTTCTAGTCGTTTGTCTAAAGGTAAAAGTGAAGGATTTATACTTATCACTGAAGCTCTGATAAGGCTGATAGGAGAGGAGAGAGTGCAGAGAGGCTAAAGGAGAGGGGTGAGATCCACAGGGGGAGAGGTTGGGCTTAAGGGGGAGTGTGGTTGACCTCCCATCCCCCCTTTACTCAAGGGTCATCCAGAAGTGACGGTTTCCCATGATCATCACTGGCCTAGGTGAGCCAGTGGAGGGATTTGTCTTTGCATTTTCTCATCATGTCTCTTTAATATTTGTATTTCTGTTCATTATTTGATTCTGTTAAACTGCCCCTTAGATCAAAAATAAAATCCTCAGTGTTTTTCATATACATTTTTAGAAAATTTTTAAGCAAGCTTGAGTATAATCCTTTAAGCTGAATAGTTTTCTGTTGGTATTTGCTCGAATTCCTAAGTAGCCTCTACCATTTTATTAATACTTCTTTTTAAGTAGACTGGACATAAAAATAAATCAGATACAATCTTGATATTCTCAAATGAAGACTCATTTTTCAATAAAAAAAAACTCCCTCACTGTAATTTTATGTAACTCTCTGAAATGTGACTTTAAGTTTTTCAGCAAAAGCCTTGTTCCCAGTAAGATGACAAAATTTCTTTAAATATTGTAGTTGTGATTTCAAGTTAAGCCTTACGTCTCTCTATCTTCTGCAGTCAAAATTTTCTGAGACTCCACCTAAAAGTCTCAAAGTCTGGCATGTGGTTTATTGTGTGACATCAAAAGGTTCGAAGCCAATTAGAAACAAATCTTCAGTGAAGCTGAGGGTTTAAAGTCTTATCTACAGGGTGAAGGGGAGAGGTCAGTTTGAGTAATACATCAAATTATGGACCTCCACCTTTTTGACATTGAATCATCAGGCTGAAGTGACTCCTCAGAAAACTGCACATAAAGTCTTTGTCCACGTTGGCAGAGAAACGTGCACTACAGCAGGGCACAGAGTCAGGCAGAGGCCTTGAAGAGGCTGTCTGATTGCATTGTAACAAATCAAGCAGGCTGATGATTTAGTGATTGACTCTGCTGCTGTTTGAAGCAATTTTCTAGAAATAAAAGTGTCATTGTTTAAAAAAAAAAAAAAAAACTCAGCAGAGCATCTTCCTCATCATTTATTTCCTTCATTCTTTCCACTGAGTGAAACTCCCAGCTTACTCCTGGTATGTCAGGTATTGAGTAACAGCAGCATGCCTGTGGTTCAGTGAAAAATGACTGCAGCTCAGCTACAGTATGTTCACTATGAATTCCCTGCTTTGACAGTTCTACTGTAGAAACTTCAGAAGGAAGATATGAACATCTTGGTTAAAAAGCCAAGTCACATCGAGTTAACATGGTGGTGAAGACTAGTAACAAGCAGACCAAGCACTGCATCTGTAGCTCTTTTCACAGCGTCTTTACGCAAAAGTGCCAGAATGAAGCCCTGTCATCTTTACACTACAAGACATTCACAGTTATTCTGAGAAGATGTCACTTCTGTCTGTTCACACTGCAATATGGCTGCTTGGATGAGCCCAACATGGCCCACATACACACTGATTCTCTCGACTAAAAGCCAGTGGGATTTTTTACTGTGTTCTTGGATCCCTGTTGATAAAAAGGTCTGTCGCGAACAAAAAAATGACATAATGTACATGTTCTCTTCTTTGTGGAAGTCTTGATGAATGAATCTTCCTTTCATCATTTTTTAAGCTAAAATGTAAACGTCTTGTTTGAGAATTTCATCATAATCAAGTGACCTAAACAAGTTGGTCCTCATGGTCGTGGCAATGGTGTTTGAATCACTGATCACAGAAAACGATCAGAAATGCTTGCACTGGGGTCCCCAGCTATTTTTGTAGTCCTTAATACCAGTTTGTTAGCGACTGTCATTTTAAACACCCAATGCTTTTAAATTTAAAAGCCTGCAATATCAGATGTTTTTTTTTAATATAAATTCAGAGTAAACATTAAAATCTTGTGTGCATATGTTAATCACGAACCATAACTCAAGTATTTATCCATTATGCACTCTAAATCCAATATACTTTAAGCCTTGGGGACCAGGTGGTGCTAAATGCTAACTCATTTCTATGCTTCAACTCATTCCTGCACCACTCTATTCAGTCTCTTTAATGTTCATATTGGAGGTGAAGCATCACAGTGGTGTAAATATTATTGCTTGAAATGGCAGCATGAATGGGGCCTGTGTATGCACTAAGTACTGTTTGACCTTTAATAAAATTTGACCTTTGACAGCAGTTAAAACATTAATGTTGGATCAGCCAAAATTTAGCAACCTCTCTGAACGTAAGTGCAAAAATGAAATCAATAAATCTGTATTATTTTGGAAAACATAGTTTAAAGTTTTTTGCCACATGCTGGAGCTGCATGTGGGGTGGCATGGTGGTGCACCAGGTAGTGCATGTGCCTCACAGCAAGAAGGTTGCCAGTTCGATCCTTGGGTCGTTCAGGGCCTGTCTGTAAGGAGCTGGAATGTTCTCTCCTGGCACTTTGGCTTCCTCTCACAGTCCAAAAACATGCTCATTAGGTTAACTGATAACTCCAAATTGCCCTTCCGTATAAGCGAGAGCATGAATGGTTGTCCGTCTCTATGTGTAACCCTGCGATTGGCTGGCGACCAGTTCAGGGTGTACCCCGCCTCTTGCCCAATGCTGGGATAGGCTCCAGCCCCCCTACAACTCTGAAAGGGATAAGCGGAATAGATAACTGATGGATGGAAGGAGATACATGCATGTGGAAGAATAACTACGACTCAGATTCTCAGATACAGTTTTTGTGTTTTGGAGCATGTTAGCCTGTGGGGATGCAAAAAACTGAGATCCTTAAAATAAGAAACATAAAAACAATTAAACACACTAAAAATGTGATGATAATGCTAAAGCCCTGAGCTCAGCTTACCCTAAATAACCCTTCACATAGACAGACTCAGACAGATATTCCCTCCCTCTGCAATTCTGACTTGTTTTCTGTTTTTAACATATCATAATACCTTATTGATATGATGCACCATGTTTTGTAACTAACTGTGTGGTCCTGCCTCTGATTCATTGTTTCCAAAGTTTTGTGGTGCTTCTTCTCTTGTTTTCCATTTAGGTTTAATTTCCTCTAATCCCGCTGGTCTATGTTCTGTTCTTATGACTTTACCGCAGCATCTCAGTTAAAGGACTGGTTTTGTGATAAAATCATTAAGTAATTTGGCTCAAACATGACCTGCCTAGTTAAAAAACAGGAGGTTTGACAAAAGTAAACAGAAAAGCACATGCAGTCAGATAACAAGCCTTTCTTCAGAGCTGATAACTCTGAAAAATGGATGTCGAGGCCTTGACTTAAGGAACAGATCAAATAGAAGTTGAGGAGTGCTCACAACCTCAGATTTTGAGCACTCCTGAAACAACTTCACTGTTGCTAGTTCATAAATGTGTTCTGCAGCACTTCTTGGTAGAGACAGTGTAGTTTGGGCTTTCTCTGTTTGCCCAATATTTTTTTTTTCATTTTCACATGCTTCCAAGCTGTATTGCAGAATTGACAGATATCACAGCCTTGTGGAATAACTGTGGATGGATTGATGTTTAAATATAACAAAGCCTTGTTGCAGCTATTTTGCATAGAGGCACTGTGAATAAGGCTACAGAGAACATGCAAACTCCACACAGAAAGACCCCAGATGGCCGAGCAGTTGAACCTGCAACCTTCTTGCTGTGAGGCTATAACACTCCCTGTAATTAAAACAGAATTATAAAGAAAAATTGAAACCCATGTGTTTAGAAGACATTAATACTGTTACTTTCAGGTCTAAGTCATCTTTTGAGCCAGACTGCAAATATTTTTACCTGTACTGTAAAAATCAGGAGTTTACCATGGACTGTTTATTTGGCTACTGATGTTTCTGCAGCCTGCCTCAAGTGGAAATTTGAGGAGCTGCAGTTTTTGTGCCTTCACATTGGCTTAAAGGATAAGTTCGGTTTTTTGACACCTGGACCTTATTTTTAGGTTTAAATATGCTCATAGACTCACCCAGACAATTTTGCGGATCTCGGAGCCGTTTTCGAGCAATTTAGATCTATCCAACGGCGTTTTTTCTCATGCCACAGTAGCAGACGGGGCCAGAAATCGTATTTTGGGGGGCATCAATACGTGTTTCCTCTGGTCTCAAGTCCCACTCTGAGCAGCAAAGGCACTCCTCCTCTGTTGCCATTGCCATGCAGTGTCCACAACAACACCACCAGTTAGCCCCCATTCGTGGATGTGCAGTGGTTGCTTGTTCTCTGGCCAGCTGTTCGGCTCTTTCCCTCTGCATCCTCCTTTCAAATAGCTCCTCGTCGGTATATTCTGGCTCCAAATGATACGGGCATCCATTATACTCAAAGTCGTCGTCAGACACTTCTACATCGGATAAATATTCCGCCATGTTGCACAAAAATAGCCGTGTAGCCATGTAGCCTAGCAACAACAGCAGCTCTGCTCATGTTCTTGTCTATGACGTCACCAAAAGTTACCCATCCTTGTAAAGCCCTGGATGACCATAACAAAAAAGTGGAGCTGACATGGTGATAACATTGGCCATTCATTTATAAAATGTAGCTGAAATGAGCGAGTTTCGCAGCAGATAATGTCTAATTTAGGGGCTTCGATTTCTGGCCCCGTCTGCTACTGTGGCATGAGAAAAAACGCCGTTGGAAAGATCTAAACTGCTCGAAAACAGCTCCGAGCTCCGCCAAAATTGTCTGGGTGAGTCTACGATCGTACCTTAAAAATAAGGTCCAGGTGTCAAAAAACCGAACTTATCCTTTAATTTTTCAATACCAGAAGTTCTGCCTGGTTACACTTCAGAAAATTGTTTGTGGGTATCTGATACTGACATTTAAAGCTTTTTAGTTCGCTTTAACCATAGAGAAAACCATCGAGGAAAATGTCGATAACAGATTAGGACAGTTGTATTTGATACCTCCACTGAGGAGGCTGTTTTATGAGGATTCCTAAGTTTCTTTGCTTAAACAGGATACTTCAAAAACCAATGAACAGATTTGGATGACATTTTCAGGGAATGTTGTTATTGGCACAAGGGAGAAGTGGTTAGATTTTGGTGGTTATCCGAATCTGGATGTGGATCCAGGAATTTTTTCGAAGGATTTGTTAACAGTGCAAGATAGGAGCATTTTTTTTTTTTTTTTTTTTACATTTTTGATAATACCTTGCACAACAATGTTGGAAATGTCTTGGTGGAGGTTTGTGCTCTAGGACTTCTGCAAGTTTTGTGTAGATATCTTGTAACCTGACACACCAGATGAACCGTTCAATAAATCTTACTTGTCTATCTGGGAAAGAGCCGTAGGAGGTGTTAGGAAAAGGGACAAAACTCTGAAAAGCATATCTGGCAGGTGATTGGACGATAGTTCTGTCAATCACGTTTATTACAGGCCAATCAGATAATGTAGTAGGTGGGTGCTACTGCCGCCACGGTGTAAAGGACAGAACGTAAGCCACTTCATTGAACAAAATCTCTGCAAAACATGTCGAAAGTATTGATGTCATATGTTTTACATGTAAAAAAGAAATGCATTCTAGATCTGATAAAACTGCTACTGAAGCTGTTAGCATCTATGCTAGTCTCTATATGAGCAGTCAGTTTCTGCTGTTGTCTCAATCGTAGCTCCCACCTCTTCCTTCCTAAAGGACGCTGATTGGGCCATTCACAATCATATTAGATTGGAGTTTGACAAGATGGATCTGATTACAGACACTGACTCAGGCTGATCTATCTGCACTGCGAGGTTAATCTACCAGATGAGTTTAATAAATACACTTTTGCAGAATCAATAGAGCCCAAATGCTATGACAGCAGTTGAAAAATACACGTTTTTAACTTTACCTATGGTGCAGAACACAAAAAATCCAAGGGTAGCAAATTTTTAAATACTTGTAAGATCTCGAAACACCTCAAATTTAAGTGTGTCAAGTTGTAGGATCCTTTATAACATCCTCTGACTGTTTTTGTTTTTACTTGGAGTAACAGACGTTGTTAGAAATTCTGTAAAAGATGTCAGTGTCCATAATTTATGTCTATCATGGTTGGTATTGTATGATGAGGTTGCAGGAAATACCCAGCCCGACTATTAAGCATATGATATGTCTTACTTGCCGTCCAGGCAGGGGCAGGACAGACTTGTGACACGTATGATAGAGTAGTATGATTAGAGGGATCAAGTGAGTAAGCTGCAGTAGTGCAGCGGGTAGTGCTGGTGGCACACAGCAGGAAGGCTTCTGGTTTAACTCTCCCCATTCATGCATGAGTTTTCTCCACAAACTCTGGCGACTACACTAGGGTATACCCAGACCCTTGCCTGATGACAGCAGGGATATGCTCCAGCCCCCTGTATTCCTGAACAGGATATGAAGTATTGTGTATGGATGGATGGATCAAATTAGAAAGAAAGTGAACAAAATGAATGAAATAAAAGACAAATCAAATTAATACATACCTTAAATTCTTCAACTACATTAGTTTTTATATAATATGGTCACTGCCAGTACAGAAATTGTTAGCAGAGGACACAGGCGCTAAATGACATCGATTCAGGCTCAGACATTTTTTTTTTCATGTTTGTATCCGAAATTCATGCAACACTTTACCATCTTAGCTGTTTCTTTATATTCAGTGAAGGTCCAACTTGTGTTTTGGGCTACACCTCCCAATAAAGTGAAATTTAATGCAACTAAAACTCCACACAGCTTCTTCCTCTTTTAGAGAATGTGTAACTGCTGTGTTAACAAATTGCTCAGAGTTGCCTTGTCATGCAGCGGCAGAAGGACCCGAGCTGAGGCTGGATGTGGGCTTGTAAACGTCTGGTCAGCACTGTTTATTGTTCAGAGTTGGTGGCTACAAAGACGACAATAAAAGTGTGTTTCTTTGTGTTTATTCCTGTGACATGAATTATTTTTATTTTCTCTTTGACCTGTAATCTTGTATAAAGTTTACACACATGAAAGGTTTCAGCACTGTCGGCGTCATATGACAGGAATACTAAACTCTGCATTAGCGATGGTTCCTCTGTATGGGTGGTCACAAATTTTGGTTTCTGTCTGCACAAAAGAGTGTATGTTGTTGTTGAGGGGGATGTTAGAAGAAGCGGTGGAGTGAGTCTCATCGTACCAGCTCATCAAGGTCACCAAGTCAAGGCTTCATGGTCTCTGTAACAATCTCTTGCTTTCTCTTTCTTCCCGTCTGTGCCATAACTCTCCCAGATGTACTCTGATTAAGCTCAAAGCATTCCTGTATGCACACACAGGTATGAGGACTCGTATAGCTGCGGTGATTTACCTCGTGGATGTGATAGTGATCTTATCTCTTTACTACTCTCGGTCTTTCTCTCTTCATTTTCTCCCCCTCCCTCCGTTTTTCACCATCGCCCTTACAGTAAATCAGCTCCGTTCTGTGAGGTTTTTATTGGTTTTCACCGTCTGTATCCCTGCTACGGTCATTAAAGCAGATGATTTAGTGAGGCAGAGTTAAACATGCGAACAGTAAAATATTTTGCGTGTAGACGGTCCACCCCGAACTGAAGGGAAAAGGGTGAGGCCAAGGATTGGGGCCACATTAAGGCCTGGGATGTGAAGCTGGAAAGGTGGTCAGATCCACACCATGATGCAGATGTAAGGTGAATAACATTAGTGTACAACCGGGCTTTCAGACAAAGGGGACTTTTCCATGTTTCTTGTGTTTACACTGCAAGAACTGGGGAAAGTAAATGTCCTCAGAACGCTGGAGAGAGGGCTGTCTTTGTTCCCACTTCAAATGGATCCTCTAGTACACTAGGAACTTTGAATAAGGCTGGCAACACACCACAAAACTTTCCAGAATTAACCAATTTTAAAAACACTGGAGACCCCAGACATCAGGACAGTTTGAACTTATTTTACTGTAAATTTATAATCCTGTGGACACTCACTAGATGATTCAGCCGGACCTTGAGACCACACACGCCTGCTGTTTTTTCAGTGATTCCACAATGGTGATTCTACAGAAATGAAATTTCACAGAATCTCAGCTGATCAGGTGTAGCTTTAAAAAGGAAGTAAATAAAAGGGGGGTGAGTAGACGGTAGAGCTGTCACTTTTCCCAAAAATCAAACTCAATCGGTTTTTGAGCATACAAGTTAATAACAGTATTTAAAATATCCATTTATTAATGTGTATGCTGTAACACACATGAGGCATTTCCATTAGATCAATTCGATTTGCCTCACCTGGGACCAGATGGGCTACATATCCTTCCATGCTAAGCTTGCAATCTTGTCTGTGATGGCCTTGCCTCTGGTGGGGGAGCCTGCCAATTAGGACTCTGAAGTACTAGGCTAAGCATTTGAAAAGGCCCTGCTGGACTACGATGGGGGAAAGGCCAACAAATGGGTCCATGGATTTGTCATAGTGGGCTAATTACCTTGCACACACAGAAGAGCCCAAAGTGCTTCCACATGGCACTCCTCAAATGTTACAGTGTTGTTGTTGTCTGCTCAGAGTGGCTTGGTTTCCAGCAGACTAGATGCAGGTGATTACTGAGGTCAAGAATGCACTGTTGGATTGGGTTTGTGCTGGGAGTGTCCTCTGCAGGATCAGGTGATTCACTGCTCCAGGCGTCCTAATGTTCTGTTCAGCTGTTGACTTGGTTACTAAAAACATCACAACTACATCTGGCACAGACCCATTGGCAGTAGTATCAAACATTAATCACTACCATATTGATGGGGTGAGTCTGCTGGCTCTTTGGTTTGCAACCTGGGGTAAACTAATCTAGATAGTTGATATATATTATCTTAATAAAAGCTCACTCCGAGCATTTTTTTCAAGGTCTTTGCAGGTCTAAGCCCATTTTATTTTTAATTTATTCATGAAAACAATCAGAGCTGGAGGTTATTTTGTATCAGTTTGCCTTCATGTCGGTCTCTGCAGGTGGCGACTGTTGTGGTACAAGTATGGAGGATCTCTGAGTAAAACAGTTTGGGAACCACTGCTCTATCTGATGTTTAACTGTCTTTTTAAGGCTGTAGAAGGGCGTTATTATAAAGTTCAGTCTCAATACTGACCATTTCAAACCTTCTCACTGGAGCTTTCGGTGTTTTTAATGATTGCCCAGATTTAAAGACCTGTGAATGTGGTTTCAGTGGTAGCCATGAATAATGGACTGATTGAAGATATATGAAGGAAAGCCGAGCATCCAACCATTTAGGCATGTCTACTGTGGCGCCAAAGTAGAGGTAAATCACGCGGCAATTCTGGAAGCCTGCACTAGAAAAAGGAGTTGGACTGGGCCACAGCTATGGAGGTGAAGCTGCGAGGACCCTGTTTTTTCAATGAATTCTTCCTTAAAGACCTAAAATAATGCCTTTTTAAGTTGCATTTGCCCTTTGTTATGTATTGATATCATTATCAGCTTAAATAAGTTTTGAATAATCAGTATATCGGATATCGTAAAAAAAGAAAATCCAATATCATTCATCCCCAGTTTTAGCATATTGCTGGTGTTTTCAAGGTCACAGACATATCTCATTGTTGGCATAGCTTTACTTAAGATTTAAGCCAGACCTAAAACTTCTGTCTCTTTGTCTCCATTATTACTTCTCAGCACCTTCGTTGTCACTCGTGCTGATGGCCTCTTGCAAGTTTGAGACATCATTATTTTGCAAGGTATGCAAAACTTGTTGGAAAGGAATTGATAAGGAAATTGCAAAGCATAAGGCAAACAATATTAATGCCTCTAACTTAAAACAGAATTTCCAGTTCTTAACGCCCCTTGCACCTTACTTTGTAGTTTTTCAAGGACCTGAAGTGCCTTTTTTTCTTTCAACAGGTAAAGATACAAGTTTTTAGTCCAAGTTGAGTGAAATTCCTCTTTGTGATAAAGAGTATGAGACATCATTTTCGTGGATAAGGGTGATAAGAACACATTTTAGTTTGATTATAAAGAGCAAGTATGGACACAGTTGCAGCCATCAAGATGTGTGTCACTGGGAGATTGGAGACTTACAGGGTGGCAGACACACAGAGGGTCTGATAAACTCTGCTAACAGACTCTGATAAAGCAGAGCTAGAAGACACTGAGGAGTCAAAACACGAGCAAGCGACGATCGATGAAAGGCGCTCTGTTAAACACCTCAAGAATGTTATTGTAGCTCTACTCCAGCAGCAATGGAAAAAAAGACAGCCTGAAAGAGATGTTTTAGGGTTTGTGTTTCTCTCTTTATTTTTCTCCTTCCCTCTTTCAAGTTGACCCTCTCACACACGTGCTAAGACCTGAAGGAAAAACAAACATCAAACGTCATGTTTTTTTTTGTCTGTAAATTGCTCGGTCTTATGGTTCTAGCATTTCCAATAATTCCATCTTGGCAGTCCATGAAGAGAAGTCATACAATCTCTGTCATACATGTTAATCTGTTGAGTGATTTGGATTATTCATTGTGAGTTTTGTTTTGAGGTCAAGCAGTGCCACTGTTAGAGAAAACTGTGGCTAATAACCTGAGCAACATTCGCCTGAAATTTTGAGCAATAAATAACCAGATCATGTGAAGGCATGGTTCCACTTTGGCATCTGAAAAGCGCTCCTAAAGAGGGGGGTTAACCAAGGTCTGATAAACTGGACAGGGTTTCATCATAGCAGTAAGCTATTCATTGAGTCTATTATTAGTGGGTTGTGTTTTCAAAGTGCTACAGTGCGTGCATGCGTGGACCTTTACAGTAGGAAAATAGACAAAAATGCATCTAAGACTGATGTTATCTTCTGTTTATTCACAGAGTAAAAATCAATTCAAAGTCAGGGCCAAACATAAGATCATAACTTTGAAGTTGCACTCCTGGTATGCAGATAATCACTGTGCAATTCTTGATATCAAGAGCATGAGATTTCTATTTTGTGGTTTACTCACTGAATATAAATGGATTATATGGGGGTATTTTAAGACTGGATACTGATACAGCTGAAGGGCAGTGGAGATTTCCAGAAACCAGTGAATCAGTTTATATTCATTATACCATAAAAGTTCCTCTCCATTATTCCTGTTATACTTTTATTTTATCATCTATGGTTTGTTTGTGAAATCCAGTTTTATTACCAGAATTTACAATCATGACTCATTGTAAATTGGTGAAACAATATGTGTGCTTTATTGCTTGCATGTGAAAGAAAAAGAGGTTACACTGGTCCCAGTTGTCACCAAAATAAAATTTGAGGTTTATTGTCTAAAAATGTTGAATCTTACCATAATTCACTTCACCATTTTATCTTGTAAACAAAGCAAGGGTTGTACTGAAGGAAAAAGTCAGACTAACTTATCAAGGTTCTTGGCGACACTACATAACTGAATATATTCTAAAAGCTCTTATGACGGATCCTAAGCTTGTTATGAAAGCCTAAAATTATTGCTGATGCCTCTCTATGACCTTCAAAAGAAAACAAGACCAACAGCGACGACTGAATATTTCTTCATAGTTATTTGTAATGTCTATAACTGCTGCTGCCTGGTAGGCGTCAGAAAAGTGAGTTACAGTGGACTGCAGAGACGGCCTTTGTTTACATTTTACACTGCAGATCTTCATAGTAAGTTATATGTTAAGTTTCTGAAAAGAAAGCAGAAATTTTCAGACATACGACCTATACATTAATGAGATAGGACTAGCAATAAGATGTGATATACAGCTTTATCCACAAGAAGAACCAAATAAAAATAAAAATGCAATTTTTTTGTAGACAAGTTTCTGATGTGAACTTAAAAGCAATATACCTCTGTTTAAAAAAAAGATACATGTGTTTTTTTTTTGTTTTCTGCCTTGTAGCATCTTGAGATGCATGTAATTTTTCAACCTTGCTTTGTCATTAAAAGTCTTAACAGATTTGAATATAAATATTGAGAAAATAACTGATAAACAGTATAATTGTGCTTAATGAGCCTTGATGCACATGCAAGAAAAAACATCCCTACAGAGAGGAAAAATCTAGCTTTCTAATTAAGGGATGTGTATAGATAGTTGCCTAAATATTTAATTCAGGGTAACAAAAAAGCCAAAAGCAGATTCAGAAGTTGTTTATATCAAGTCTTGATATCAGCACAGCCCCAAAATCTCAGTCAAATGCTTTGTCAAAACTGTAATACAGCTGCTCACCACTGGTTACCTCTGTAGTTTAACATAATAGCTGCTGCCTTGGCGCCAAATGTACTCTGACCCAGAAAAGAAGAGACATTGAATAATTGAGTGGATACCATCAAATGTGTTTATTAGAAGCAGCATGGTTTAAGTTGTTTTGAGGCTTTGACAGGTTATTCTCACATACAGTCACTGGACTGAACAGGTTTGGTTCGGGATTTTGAAGTGGTGTTTCTAGTGGCCCATGGCACTAGAGACATGGGCACATTAGTGCCAATAAGGACCTTTCTGAGCTTTGTCCTTGAGGGGAGATATCCGGGGATGGACAGTTGCCAGTACATAGCAGTACATGGTTCCAACAAAAGCCCCCATAATCAAACCACTTATAGGTCAAAACTACTCAAAAAACTATGATGGCTCAACAGTATGCTACAGTAAGGTTCTTTACAGCATTTAACTTTTCCTTGACAAAGCCCCTGTGTTACAGCCCTATTTCTTACATCAGTGTTGTGGCATTCAGAAATCAAATTCCTCCATGATGTTGGATGAGGGCCGAGTTTTTGCTGTTCAAAGTACATCTATGACATGCTGATTTTGGTGGATAATACATCACCTGCTGCTCGACAGTTCAAAACAGGTCTCTCTGTCCTCACTTCCTCTTCACATGTGTAACTCTGTCTGTGTTATGCATTAAAATGCAACTGTGACAAGAGCTGTACTTTACTCCGGTGGGCAAACAGCAGTGAGGGTCGTTTTGGTCGTGACCCTCACCTCTGTTCTTGGTGTTGTCTGTGCCTCACTTCCTCTTTGGTCTCATCTTTGAGCCATTTAGGCTGGTGATCGGTTCCCAGGCCCCCGCCGACAGGTCATATAATGGTCATCTGGCACCAGCCCTTGATGCTGAACCCTGGGGTTAACGCGGAACGCATCTCTTCCTGAGCTTAGCAGTCGTCAACAAGCTGCCACAAGAACCAAAGAGACACAAATCCTTCATCACACAGACTAAAACACAGTCCTTAACACATGCCAAAATCTGAGCAACTCACCATTTTTTCATCAGCATCCACAGAGCTGTGTATTTTTGAGCGTTTCAGGATTTATGTTCCCTCATAGTTCTTTCACATCCTTACCTCCACTTCACTCCCATGCCCACCCACATATAACAACAAACCCAACCCACCACATCCCCCCTGAACCCTCCTGGTCTGTGGAGCAGCACCGGGTGTCGAGCGTCTTTATGACCTGAGACCTGGCTGCTTTATGGCTCAGCCTGTCTGGACCAGTTAACCAAGCATTTATGGGCCCTCCTGAGTGTTTGTTAGTGTTTGAATAGACATGACTGAGTGTGATTTGAGAGGAGTTTTAAGTTTAAATAAGAAGCACCACAGTTGTCTGAGTGTTCTTGGAGACTATTTGTTGTGGTGTAGTTCTTTCTCAGTAGTTTCTATGAAATGAAGATGGTGATATTCATTTAAATGCCTTCACTCTGGCTAGTCAGGGCCTGGGACATTATGTTTCTCAGATGTCAGTCCAGTTATGCTATGAAAGCCCATTTGTCCTTCAGAGCCATTTTAAGAGGCAATATCTCAGAAATTGTCGGGGGGATTTTCTTTTAACTGTGCCAAAATGTGACTGAAGAGTGTAATGATAGAGTTTTGTAGGTCAAAGGTCAAGATTCTTGGGCCTCATGACTATTCATTGCTGGTGAAGGCAATATCTTAAGAACACCTCAAAGTATTTTCTATGAACTTTGAGCAGTTGTCCAGTTTGACTCAAGGATGAACTGATTCGAAGTTTAGGGTCTAAGTCTCAAGGCTTGCCCTTAGGTATGAGTGTGAGCGTGAATAGGTGTCTGTCTCTCTATGTGGCCCTGCGATCGGCTGGTGATCAGTCCAGGGTGTACCCCTCCTTTCACCCACTGACAGCCGGGAAAGGCTCCAGCCCCCTGTGACAGGGATAAGCAGTATAGATAGCCTTGGACATTTTATTCATGTTCACCCATTGCTGATAAACAAAGTATCTTCAGAACACTTTGAGCCTTAGTTTTAAAACTTTGCACATGACGTCCAGTTTGATTCAAGGATGAACAGATTCAATACTGTGAGTCAAAGTTCAAAGATGTCTTTTTGCTTCATGTTTATCCCTCTCTAGAGAATGCAATATCTCCAGGAAACTATGACGGATCCTTTAGACCACACACACATGAATGTCAACTCCAGCTCGAGGTGATCTGTGTAGATTTTGGAGATCTAAGATCTCTGCATCATCACGCTACTACAAAAACAACCTCTGCCTTTTTTCTTTACCCTTCACTGTCTGACGATTGCATAATCTCCTGAAGGAATATCACAACCTGGCAGTAGTTCTAGGTTAAGTTTATTTGTGTTTGTGGTTTTCTCTTGCTGCATCCCCTCTTGTAAAAATAAAGAAGTTGGCTTTCATTATTCATCTCAACAATACGCAAAACAGCTGTGCATCCATCCTGTGGTCACACTACAGAATGTGTTAAGTTGTCCTGACATGAATTCAAGTGTCTGAGGTTGTATTTCAGGCACATTCTTGATATTTACATTGATCTGACGTGGCTGATGTTGAGGGACTGTCTTTTTGTGGACTCACTGTTTTCTTCAACAGAGAGGGATAAACAGAGGGCCGAAGAGCCTTTTTTCAGTCTGCTTGTGCCAATGTGAAGATGAAGCTGTTGTGATGACAAGTCTGAAGGGTCACAATGTGTTTTTCTTTTCTGAAGACGAGGAGTCAATCTGAGTTTTTCCACTTTGGGATAGATGCCTGTGGTCGTAGGTCATTGTATTATGTTTTATGATACGATGGCTGATTGATAAGTTGTGAGCCTTGTATTGAAGAAGATAATTAGGGATGTTCTTTTTCAGCTCTACTATTCTCTGACTATTTAAGGCTGCGTACCTGAAAACTGGTGTCATTTGGTCAGTTTATGTCGAAGAGGTAGTATCTAAAGTAAACAAGGCAAGTGACATTTGCAAAATGGACAAAATGCCCCTGTTCACAAGTCTGTCATTGCCATGGCTGCCATTAAAGATTGTGGCTTTGAATTGATTGAGCATCCGCCTTATTCGCCTGATCTTGCTCCATCAGACTTTCATCTATTTCCAAAATGGAAAAAGGCCATTTCCGGTACCCACTTTCAGTCAGATGATGACGTCATACATACAGTGGAGGACTTTCTGAACGGCCAAGAAAAGGACTTCTTTAAAAGTGGCATTGAGGCCCTTAAGCATCGCTGGCAAAAGTGTATGGATACTAAAGGGGATTATGTTGAAAAATAATGCAATATGTCTGCCAAAAGTCAAACCCTTAAACATGAGGCTCACTACTTATCAATCAGCCCTCGTATATCCATATATTTTCAAGGTAGATGGAATGAGTAAAATATCATTAATGTTAGTATAACTTATATTGACATGGACTACATAAAATATGGAAGGTTTAACAGTCAGTTAAAAATAATATCTGCTGTAAGAATTGTATTGACAACAACATAATCTATCTGAATTGTTAAGGGTAAATGGACCAACTCCATACTAGAAAGGTGTACCTCTCAAAGCGGCCGGTGAGTGTATCTTTGCAGAAGAAAAAGTCAAGATGTACGTTATATCTTGTGTGACCATTCAGCTAAAAAAAAAATCATTGATTTGGTTCCGTATCACCCAGCCTTTCGTGGTCGTGTGTTATGTTAGGAGCTTACTTTGTGTGGGGTGTCAGAAAGGTCACTGTAGACCTGTTGACATGGGTCTGAGTAAGTTTAATTAAACCCAGAGCATGAGTGTATGCACATGTGTGTTGGCCGTCAGGGGCCAGGGGACGGGGCCCGGTGAAGCGGAGAGAGAGGGGAAAGCCGCCACTTGGCAGCCTATCTGAGAGTCTCGTCACCGGGGCTAAGACGTGGCCACAGCTGGCCCCCTTCACCAACAATCCTGGCTTTTCTTCCTCTCTTGGGATTGAGCGCGTCAGCTCTAATTCCCTTCTAATGAACTGGCTACTGGAAGTGGAGGCAAGCATACCAACAGTTTTATTAAATACACACACTGGCAACAGAACACTCAAACACGGCAGAGAAAGTATGTTCTTCTTAAGTACATTTCCCCGCTCAGGAGGGTGTCTGAGCAGTTTGACGGAGGCACCTGCCGAGGATCACTGAACTCGTCATGACTGAAAGGTGCATCCAGGACCACCCATCCCAGAGCTGCGTTTTAGCTGTTAAGACACAGAAGAATGTACAATACTCTCACTGTGTCTCCTCTCTGTCATTCAGTCTAACCCACAGAGCAAAGGATCAGCTCTGAAGAATGTTTTTAAGACCTAATGATGTCTGGAAGTGGCTCATAAGAACACTTGGTGAACAAAGACTCTTTAAATGATCTGCTGAATTTAGACCAGGTTTGTCAAAATACCAGAATTGAAAACTTAGATATTAAACCTTTAAAATAAACAGATTTCAGTGCAAGTGTTGATACCTCAGGAACAGTAACATCTTGAGACCACTATTGAGAAAGTGTAAAAAACTGTAGTTCCTCAGGCTGGCTCCAGAGGCACCAGGGGTCAAATACATACCTCACATCAGATTGCTCATGTTGACAGCAAAAATCATTTCCAGCCTTCTTAATGTAATGATATTAATGTGAGAAGCTCATGTTTTTATTTTGGGAGCGTTTGTCATGGGTTTTTTTTTCTGCAACTCGTCCATTCTGATTAGTGAGGTTAGGAGTTATGCATAATTTGAGGCTTAACTGATATGTCTCCTGGCCAGTGTGTTGTAGCTCTCTGTCAGGAGGCATAAAGCAATAACGCCATTTTCCCAACATTAAGATGTCAACATCAAGGTTGATTTTACTGGGAGGATAGTGCTCAGAGCAAGGGGTTTCTGATTTAACTCCTGTGTCCGTCAGCGCCGCTCTTGTTAGAGTTTGTATTGGAGTGCTCTATTAACCTTCGAACCCAGAATTACATCACATCCCAGTGAAGCGTGCTCCAGGTACAAGCTTGTAAAGTCTGGGTACCAAAGGTTTCATTCCTGGTGATGTGTCTAATTTGCAACTCGGAGAATCTGATCAAATGGAACGCACCATATGTTACCCTGTGCATGAGTGAGTTTTCTCCAGGTACTCCTGTTTCCCACAAACCCACAGACCAAAAACATTCATTCAGTCAACTGGTGAATATAAATTGCTCTTTGGTGTGATTGTATGTGTTTATGGTTGTCTGTCTCTCTATGTTGGCCCTGTGATTGGCTGGCAACCAGTCCAGGGTGTACCCTACCCTTGCCCATTGTCAGCTGGGACAGTCTCCAGCCCCAGCAGTCCTGAAATGGGTAAGTGGTACAAATAATGGATGGATGGATGACTTTCTACAATAGGGGAACAGCATTTAATCCTTTTTCACTGTTCAAGCTGGTCCGGTGAACTTGTAAATTTGGCAGTGGACTGTTGTTTTCTTATTCATTATTATTTTTCTAGGATTCAGCCTAGAAGAAGCCAGTCAGAAATTTTGACTGAAGTTAATATACATTTTTGACCACAGTCTGGAACTTAATCATAAATTGCTTCCAAAATTAACACTGTGTTCAAAACTCATGATGGGACTCATAAGGTCACCCATTGGTGGATGAACTAAAACTCTAGTGGTCACCAGGATTTTCATATTTACTTATTTGTACTCATCTGAATTGTACTAAGACCCAGGAGACTAAACCTTTGCAACCAATGACTGCTAGAGCATGTTCTCAATCACTAATGTTCAAAAACCCTTCTTGTTTTTATGCACTTATGCACTTTTATTTTCAATCTGTCTCACTGTTGGAGCTTCTGTTCTCATGTAGAGCTGTAGTGTACTCTTAATCCACCTAAAATGTAACATGCTTGCAGAATTAGTGTGAATGTCTTGCTTGGGGTTGCTGGCTTGCTGTAAACCCTGAATATCTCCCCTTTTCTCAGCTCTGGCTGATAAAATAAACAGATGTATTTAGTATTTTCCTCCATCTCTGTTGCTCCTTGACATTACAACAAAGAGAATACAGGGTGTGCTTAAAGAAGAGGTCATGCTTTTCTCTCAGCTGTGTCCAGATACAAACAAGAGAAACAGGGACTTCCATTTATATTAAGTAAGACTAATTCTAAAACTCTGCTCCCCTCATGTCAATAAAATTAACTCCGACAGTCTTAAGTGAAGACAGTCAACTAAATTAGAAACGCAGCTTTCCACTATTGTGAGCTGAAACCTGAGATGTGAGCTGCCCTCGCTCTGACCCTGTGGTTTGGATTCTGTGGTTCGTGCTTTGGAGCACCGATGCTGCTAATGAAAACATTTATATACAAAGAGACAGCACGAGTGTAGAGGTTTGATTCATCTGGGAATCCAGTGAGTTTATGAAGGTGACAAAGTTCATCTGCTGTGATAGACTGTTTGTTTACTTGCATTTACCACATTTTGGTCGCATTTGTTGGATTGTTAACACACAGCATTTGAAAGGACTGACTGCTGCCAAAGCGTGTTTTTGCTTTTCTCAAAGCCTTTTGCAAATTCTCATGACTACCAGTGCTGTATACAAAGTTCAGCTTCATTACTTGAGTTAAAGCATAGGCAACTACGGGTCAAAGATTTCTCCAATACAAGAGGAAGTTGCTCCGACAAATTTCTACTTGAGTTGGAACACTGGAGTACTTGCTTTAAAAACAAGAATGAGTGAAGTCAAGAAACATACGTGAGATTAGAATATAAGGTTAGAGAAGATAATATTGTCCACACAGAGAGAATTTGTCTTGAACTAATTTCATCATGGAGCTTCACAGTGACGGTCCAAATTTTTGCACCTCGGCCTCATTCAGAGCCTCCAATGACATTTTTGAACATCCTGATTCACCTCCTCAATAACTTGAATCTTAGAATCAAGATAACCAGCTACTGGAATACTCTTAACTATAACAGAACAGATCGTTTAATCTGAATGTGTGTTGGCTGTGTAACAGCTTTTCGTTCTGATGACCAAGTGAAGAAGTGCCTTTTCTCTTGAGCAGAAAATCTAGAGAATAGAAGATTGCCATTTTTAACTGTGAGTCACAAACATATCTCAACTAAATATACAGGAAATGATGACTGGAGTGCCATATTTACCTTATTTAGTGAGGATGCACAATATTGGATTTTTAAAACTGATATTTCCAAACTTAATATACATGCCCACAATGTACAACCAAAATGTCAGCTGTAAATATTGGCAAAAATTTCATATCTACTGATACCAGTGATCAACTTTTGCAGATAGCAATATTGTTACAGTAATGATTTGTGTCCCTTCTTATTTGGCATAAATGTCTGTTCACACTGGTCAAATATACCACAGAGATGATGAAATCAGAGTTTTTCTTTTAAATATGGTGGAGTTAAGGTTGTAGGTTTTCAGACCAAATACTCAAGTAAAGGACCACAACATTATGCTCACTTTTTAATCCCTCATGGACACTTTATTTTTACTCCACATATTTGCAGAACATCAGAAAGAAACCAAGGATTTACCATCCTGGAGACAGCAGTAAAGTCCAGTGTTGCTCTGTTATGAATCTCATTTAATCACCACTGGATTATTCTGCACCAGTCCCTCTATTGTCAGTGTAATGCTAACATCCATGGGCCTGCAGAGAGAGTGTGCCTAAAACCATTAGCTGTGTCTAAGCCCCTCACACAAGAGCAATACTACCGAAACAGAGAGAGTGTTTTCTGTCACGGCGAACAATACAGACAGGAAGGGAGAGCCTGGTCTTCAAAAGCATAAACAGATAATCTGCTGGTCATATGAACTGTCATCATCAGACTGTGATTAAGGAAATAACTCAATGAAAGAGCATGTGCTTATATGGTCATAGTTTGAGAGGGAAGACACAGCTGCTTAGTTACAGCTAACTCTATAGCATTTTCACTGATTAAGTTTATACTTCAACACAACCACTAATAGTTAATGTCATGCCTATTGTGATTTTGTGTGGAGGAGAATATGAGGGTGGTAACGTTTTAACAATGAATTTATTGTATTAAAGGATCAAATGCTAAACATCTCAGCAGATTATGCATTAAGAATACTGGATTCATTTTCTCTTAGTTTTGTGGGGACATTAAAAAGCCAAAGAGAGTGAATCAAACAGTCATGAGTGTGGCTGAGATTTTTAAGTTTTTGTGTGAACAGTGGTCAGATGGGTTATGTTTTTTCAGTAGGGATGCATGATATTGGACTTTTCTCAATATCTGATATGCCGATATTTCTGGAGTCATTACTGCTAATACTGATATTGTTATTGTTTGCCAACAGCAAAAAAAACGTATTTAATTAAATAACCAATTCCTTTTAAGCTGATAGTCTATTTGTGTTGGGAGCACAACTTAAGGCAAGAAAAACATTTTATTCTCTAATAAATTGCACTTGTGATTTATAAAATTGGCCATGATGATGAGATGAGTCAATTTATGGGATTTTTTCCAAACAAAATTTTCACTCTTACTCAAGCAAAGCTGGGTGAGTCATTGACTTGCAATTCAAATTACGATTACAGCATCGTACAACCATGAAAAACTGATAATTGGCATGAGACAATTACTGTGCTGCATGTCTGTTCAATGAAATACTGATCACTCCCTCTCCTCACAGAGACCCATCCACTATGCAGTATTTAGCCTGTTCTCACTAAGACAACACACTCATGTTTTCTTTGAGCGGTGAATAAAACAGACAAATTTTACAGTCATGAGTGAAGTGGGTGCAGTTCCCTCTGTAGAGAAATACAAGTGCTTGTGCTTCAAGCAATACAGTCTTAGCTCTGGGTGCTGAGGGGGCTTCCCTGGAGCCGGTTCTGTGTTTCAATACATATAAAATGCTACCTCTGTTAGCATTTCAAAGTAAAAGTCTTGTTGGTATTATTTAGTTGTGAGACTTCTGTTGTTTCCACATAATTTTTTATTCTAGATATGTACCCGGATTGGTTATCCAATGGTCCCATGCTACTTACAAAGTTGTTGAGCATTTTCCCTTCATCTCCTCTAAACTTTCTTCACCAAAAAACACTTTTTAAATCACAAAAGTGTTTTTCAGTGTATGATAATTGAAGACGTCCTTTTTGAGGCAGGTGCAGAAAAAAATGTAGCTACAATATTTGTTTATAATCGCTAGTCTGTTTCTATCAAGGCCATTTACATTCTGGAAACAAACTGGCTTTTAGAAAAATTTCCAGAGGTTTTGATTCAAATGAAAAACCATGATCAATGTGATACTGTCAATTAAAATGTTCTCACTAGAGTTTAAAAGCCAGGATTTCATCTGAATTCACAGTTACAGTGAGTGTTATGAATGTGAACTGGCCCATCAGAGTGACTGGAGTAACTAATATGCACATTTACTCTTAAACTCTATTAGAATAACACCCCCACTGCTCTGTTTCTCCATGACTCTGTGTGATAATAAAAACATTATTTTATGCTCTTGGCAGCTCTAACTGCAGTCTAAGATACCAACAGCCAGCAGAGGGACAGCTGAGGCCGGGGGACGGGACAGTTTGACAAGCTGCAGGCGCTCAGTCTCTACTGATAAAGGGACAGTTCGCAGTTCAGCAGACCCCTCCTGACCTGCAGTGATAATAAAGGACCACTCACTCACTCCCGTATGACATAAGCAGAGAGCTGATTAAAGATGAGGAGGGGGTGGAAAAGGATTAAAGAGAACAAGAATTATCTGTGAATGTAGCTGTTCATTAAAATAATTAGAAACTTAATCACACTTAATTTGACCACAATCCAAACTTGGATTTATGAGTCAGTCTGCGTAGGGAAAGTTATTCAAACATTGTAAATCTTACTTTTTACTTCATTTATTTTCACTTTTAAGTAGACACAGGGTTAAAAAAAAAACACAGAAATGCGTGATGACGTCATTTGTGGAAGATTTATCTAAAGATGTGTTTGAGCACGCACTGTCTGAAAAGTGCTGCAAGAAAAACAGGAAGATAAGGAATTTTCTCATGTTGGAGGTTCGTAAAAGGCCATGGACACATGTTTTTTTTTTTTTTTTTAAATCGGAAGTGTGATTTGAATGATATTGGGCTTTTAGTATGCCTACAGCCTGACAATGAATTGAGTTGAGGCATACAGTATAACTCCCAGCTGTTACAATTAAAACAAAACATTATTGTCACTGTTTTCCCAAGATATAATGAAATGTGAACATTTCCAAAATAAATGCTGCTCTCATTACATCCCACTAGCTGTATTAGCAAGCTTTGCCGGGCCACTGACGCAGCTGTGTTTACCTTTCAACAGGAAGGACAGAAAAGGGAACTGTGAAAGTGCTTCAGTCATTTTTTGCTTTGGTTTTTTTTTTAACAAAAGCGAGAAGGCCCTAGTGCAGCGTCTTCCCAAGTAACACATTACGTTAATGAAAGGAATCTGATTTAGTACAATTTGAATTGAAAGTCTTGCGTGTTTTGTCACTTGTTGCAACAAAAGTCATCTGAGTCCTATAAAAAAAGTTTTAAGCATAATCCCAAACATCGATCACTACATAATAGAAAGTCTTCTTTGTGCAAATAAAAAATTATAATATAGAAAACACCTTCTATAATTAAACTCTTGATTTGTGTACAAAAAAATCTTTAATTTTAGAAAAGAGGTGGACCTTACTGACTGTAATAAATATTATACTAATACAGACCAATACACATCCATTACAATATGAAAAACAAAAAATAATACAGTTAATTGCAGGAAAATATGACTCTAGACTGTTATCTCTGTAAGTGGTTCATTTTGGTCTTTTCTTAGCTTTACCCCATCATAGAAAAACTAAGAGTGATCCTGGGTAAGCTGGAAAGAAAACTCTTAACTTAAGAGGCAGACAACCAGCTGCTTTGTTTTGGTTTCATATTCCTCAAAGGCCTCCTGTCTCTTTCTTCTCGGCTCTGTTGCCAGCTCCTACCTGTCGACTGGAGCTTATTGTGCTGTCTAATGTGTGTTTTTAGCAGGAAGGCTGGCCTAGCTTAAGGCCATGATCTCACAGAGCAGAGAAAGGTCCCTTTGACTGATACTGATCTGGTCATAGTCCAACCCATAACCTTATACCTCTGCAGGCTGTTTCCATTAGCTTCACCTATGTATGTACAGTATATAATACTGTACTGTGCGTGTGATGCTATCAGTGCCTCTGGACGTACCTGTATGTGCTCATGGAGGCATTACGCTGGCATATTTCTCATGTTCTTAAGTAGGGATGGGCTGTGCATTTTGAGGTTTTTCTTTTTTTTCAATGAAACTATATATTTCAAAGAGTTTAAGGGTAAGAGTTTATTTTGCAATAAAAAAATAGATTGTCATAATTAAGAATTATTGATGGAATGTTCAGTTAAAAGATTGTTTACAGTTATAACCAGGTACAGTGATCTGCTTAGCAACTACATCATAGTATAATGCATTTACTTTCCTGTGTCTACAAAATCTAAATAAGATTAATCATTTATCTGTATTAAGGAGCATTAGCAGTATATAATTTGTTTCAATTAACTGATTTTGATACCTGTTTGATACCATAAGTAAAGGCCAAAGCACCCAATATTGGGTAAATTTGCAGTTTTAATGGCTCAAATACTTTGACAAACATTTGGAAAGTTCAGTACCATACACTTTTCCAAACTTTGCAAATGTATTTGTGCGGTTTAGATGGTGCCCTCTCTCTTTCTTTTTTCTTGAAAATATGACTTAGGATCACAAAGTTATCTACCAGCAATCATTCAACCAATGAAGGTCGTTTTGAAACTCGTGGTTTCTTAGTAATAACATTTAGCATTACAGAAGTGTTGCCTATATTTTTGTGCAATTGAAGTTGTGTGTAGGAGTTAATTTTTAATTCTTGATAATGCTAAATAAAATTAAAAAATACAAGGTGTGTTGAATTCTGTCTTTGTAGCTGCTCTATCAAACTGGAATCTAAATAGTTTGCATTTTACCAGAATTGAGTTCACAATTCTTCTATTGAGACTTTCATTTGTATATATTTTTTTTCAGAATATTTAAGACACATGTAATTTATTACCATTCAGCTTATAGAGATGATATATTTGGTCAGTATAGCCCAGTCCTACTCCTAAGCACAAACATGCAAATGCTGACAGTATTTAATCTAGTATTTTTTCTGCATGATTTCTTTTTTTCAACTGAAATGATTTTGTGAGCATGCTGAAACCAAATCTGGTTTCAGAGCCCACTCCTTTACTTTTTTCTTATTTAGCTGTTGTTGCACAATGTTATTGTTATGCAAAAAGACACTGATTAGGTATCTAATCAATCAATCAATCAATCTTTATTTGTACAGTGCCAAAATGGAACAAATGTTAATCCAAGACACTTTACAAAAGAGTAGGTCAATGCCATACTCCTCAGTTTATAAATAAATATATTTTATTGACTTTTTTGATTTAATTTATTTTATTATCAAATTTATTCCAAACCCAACAGGAATCCACTATGACTACAGCAGTTTGCCCCAATAGGGAACAGTTACAGTGTGTCCGAAAGCCCACGTCTGTCCAGTGAAAGCACTTGTTGTCACAGTCAGTCCAAATATTTAACATGGTGGCCAGCTTGATCTGATGTTATTTCAGAGCTTCCTGTTTGAATCGACCAAAACTGATGAAGATAATGAGTTTGAAGCTAATATCTGGAGGAGGTTCGTATGGAGTTGCGGTAGGATGATAGTGTATTTACGCTCAAGCTTTGACTGTTGTGAACATCTGGTCTTAAAGCAGCTGTGGTACACTTCAAGCTTGTGTATGAAACAGTGAAACATTAAGCAATTATGAACTGTTTTTAATGTGTGTAGAAAAGCGAAAAATTCCTTCGAAATATTTGCAATTTCATGCAATTTGTTGGCATCACCCTAGATATGCAGGCCTTTAATCTGTATAGTCAAAAAAACAAGTTGGGGCTGGTTGGGAGGACTGTCACCACTGGGCAGCTGGAAAATGAGCTGGTCATGGCATGAATAAAGCTTTGTAGCTGTGAGAAACAAACATAACCCCAACAGGTTGGGATGTTTTGCACACATGCAGGGAAGCTTAGGTAACATTGTCATGTTCGATGTGTTACATGCAGAGACAATATGTTACAGGCTCACTAACTTAGAGCAATGGAAGAAAGCATTTGTGTAGCAGCATAACAACATTTACACACACTCACAACAATACACTATGACTCTATTTGTCTGTCATCCCCATACCCATTTGCGTGGTCCTCCATTAGATAGTTATTCCACTGATTTACAGTATCTCCCACATTATCAAATGACAACACATTCTCATAATCATAATATACCTGGACTGACTCAGACCCTTTCATACCCGCATGCACATCAAGTAGTAATGTAGTCGTCATATCTGCTGGTGCTGAAGGCTGCTGTCACAGGCAGAAGGTCATTTTCTGACGTGTGTTTGGGTTCTGTGCAAGAGAGCGATGGCAGACGAGGCGGGAGGCGTGTCCTCTCTCTGCTCTCTGTTTTGTGTAAACTCTTGATATGAGCAGCGAGTCAGTGACAGACAGAAGCCAGGGGGATTTTCTGCAGCATCAGGCTGCTCAGTGCACAATGTCAGAGGAGCTGGAAAGGTGTTGAGATGATAGTGGGTGCAGAGAGAGCTGAGAGTGTGAGACCTGGCTGCTGTTTTGTGAAGTGAAATCACTGAGGGAGGAGATATTTAATCTTTTTTAGAAGGTTTACAGCCTTTCTGGGCACTTTTGTTGAGGTGAGGATCATTCTAGTGTTGATGGATGGAGTTTAATGGAGCCAACATGATTTAAATGTAAGAAAATGAAATACATTTCATTTGTTGAGTGACACATGTTGGCATGCATACACATTAGCTGCCAGTGTGAGACCAAAAAAGTACCGGTTCTAGTTCATACTAACCCGTGAAAGCTGGGATTTTCTCTTGATGGTGGTTCTGCTGCCTCTCAGTGTCCATGAAGTAAATTTGTGGCTGTAATTTGCACAAATGTGTGAGGCAATGCATAAGATGTTGTCTGTGTCCATATGTAAGCTCTGAGATTGGCTTACAACATTTTTATGGCTGACACCCAACAGCCAAATGGGTTAATAGAAGGACAGATGAATGAATAAAGAGACTGACTGATGGAGAGGAGGGGAAGGGGTTGTACAGAGCTCATGTTTTAGACATATTAACCATGACACACAGAGTCTGTATAAAATTATACTGCAGCACAAACTGTGATTTTTTTTCTTTAAGCGAGAGGGGATTGTTTGTTCCAAATGAGTTTAACTTCTCAGTATTACAGTATTTTCAGCATGTAAAACTGAGCATGTAAAGTCCTCCCTTTTAAAATAAAGCTGCATCAAATAGACAGCAAATTGAATTGATATTTTGACTTTTAATCAATCTGATTGGATCATTGATCAGCAAATCGACATACATCAGTGTGTGTTTAAACCCCTACTTATTGGTCTACACTTGAAATTTCAACTAATGTCAGAAGATCCTGTTCTGATAAGAACGCCACTACAGCAGGTGGCATCTATGTTAATCTTTGTATGAGTAGCCACTGTTTACAAGCTTACAGCCTCTTCTCATTTGGTTCATGTTTTTAGCTCCCACCTCTGTTTCCTCAAAGGATGCTGATTGGAGTGAGGCTTTACAAGATGGATCTGCATTTATAACAAATATGGAAAAAGGTGAATCCAACTGTGCTGCAAGGTATCAGTAAAAGTGCAGAACACTGCAAAAACACATTTGCAAAAACAAACAGTTTTGCAAAAGGTGCATGGGCTCCTCCATGAGTGTCATTCTTTGATGATTGTCTGTCGTTACCTCTCATAAAGCAGTTAACATTCTACAACAGTATAGTGCTTACTGATTAATTAGCATTAGAGTGTGTGCCTGAAGCTGTTTGAGTCACACACACCTAACAGTGAAAGAGCTTACGTCTGGATCAGTGTGTCAGCCGGGGTTCAGCTCTGCATACGCACATTTGTTCACAGCCTCTCATGAATGAAGGCTGTAATAGTTTATCTTTCATTCATAATCACCCCATGTGATCGTGATCTGCACTACAAACCCACTCGCTCCCACAGTTCACCCCTTCTTAACTGTCATCACCCACTCATATTAATGCAAGAGCACATACATCATTAAGCTGCTCTGTCATTAGCACATGTACTTCTTGTGCATTTATGTTCTGAATATGCAGAAGCATGCGTGTGTGTGTTTTCCTGTGTGGGAAAATGGGCTGTTGGTGAGGTGAAGCATGGAAGCGATAGTAAACACAGCCCATAATCAGTGATAAAGCTCCACTTCTGTAATGAAGCTGTTTGAATTGTTGTGCGTTCACTGTGAGAAAAATAGAGATAAGGTCGCAGGGAGAGTGAAGGCAGTTTGAGGGAAATAGTTGTGAAGAGAGGCACAAAGAGACGGCAGGGTGCAAGGTCGTAGTGTTGTTGAACAGGAAAGGAGAGAGAGAGAAAGAAAGAGGGATGTGGGAATGGAGGTGTTTAAGGGCTCCCTGCTGATTAAGTTTAACATGGGAACACAAAATCGCCCCTAACAAAGTGTGGACACCCCTCGTTGACTTCACAAGCTGAGGATAAAAGGAGATTTGAGAGGAGAGGAGCTACAAGTCCATGCTGTTAATACAGAAATACAGACACAGCCGCTTCAATTTTCCCCTCCCAGCCAAATGCCAGCGTAGTACCAGCCAGTCACCAGCCAATCATCAGCCACTGAGTGTCTAAATACGCTTTTTTATCCAGTTTGTTTTTGTTTTTAATTTCTCTATACAGTGGCATTTTCCATGCTAATTAATTTCTTTATTTATGTATTTAGTTAAATATAAGTAGGAAGGGCTACATGTTTATCACATCATTGTAGGGATCTTACTATAGCCATGAAGGTGGGCAGATATTAGCACTTTCCTGTGATGGACCAGCCAAGACAGCCAAGGAAACAGGGAAATAGGTAGCTCCATCTGTAATAAATAGGCTACATGAAGTAATTTTGAAGACCCAGAGAGTGCAGTAGTGTAAGAAAACAGGGAAAGATGCAATTAGATAACATCTTACAATTGCTGCAGATTTTTAGGCTGCATATCATAGGTGCCATTCTACTATTCCACCTCATCCCAAAGGTGCTCTATTGGGTCGCGATCTGGTGACTGTAGAGGCCACTGCAGTACAGCAAACTCATTGTCATGTTTAATGTTTCCACCAAGCAGTCTGTTTCAGTTTGGCTCAGTACAGTACACAATTGCAGGTGTTTCCATTGTCAAATATAGGGAAAGGTTCCCAAATAACAAATCAGTGCTGTCCTACTTTTTTGGCACCCTTCTGTGTGGTACCAAGTGTACTGAGCTGACCCCAAAGGATTGAGCTAAAAATACTGCAGTCTGTTGATTAGACATAAAATCGTCACTTCTTGTGTATCAGCAAAAAAAAAATCAACCTATCGCGCCATGTTTTAATCACCTGTGGATCAAACTGCGTGACTTTTCTACTTTTGCTATAAGAAATGCCTGTTCAGGACAATGCCGCATGAAGTTCTTCCGAGGTGCACACCTTCCTCACCATTGTTAGAGAGGAGGAAGTGCAGATAGAGTTGGACGTAGTTGGTGAGACTCTCATCATCCAGCTCACACCACCACCCCCAGGTTAGATTACAGCTGGTCATGGAAATGCAAACGAGACCAAGACTCCAAACTGTACCGAACTGAACCAAACCAGACCACTCAGTGGAAATGCAGTTTTTGTTGTTGTTGTTGTTATTGGACATACATTTAGAGCAGACATGAGGAATTTATACTGAATCCACTAGAAATTTAGAAATGGCTCTCTAGAACTCTGTGAGATGTCAGAAATTCAAGCAACATTCAACCTCTAAAACTACTTTCTGTTGAGGAGTGCAAATAAATAACCGTAATTTGACATCTTAATCAAGAAATAATAAAGTGTTTTAATATTTGTCTGTTTTTTGTAGAACAGTCAATTTGAAAATTCATGGATGACAATAATAATATATTTAACTGTTAAAAATATCATTTTGGTTCAAGAGGTAATTACCAATGGACATTCAAGACTGCTAAACCTTACATTGGGTGGTCTTATAAATTTGTTAAGCACTTTATTTCTTTAACTGTTAATTGTGTTTAAAATGAAGCAAAAGATTTCAATGGAAATGAATCAATGGCGTTCAGTAAACATCTGTGAACCCTATGGATGGAAAATAAGTCAATACGACCACAGACTCGTGGCAGCCACATGTGTGTAATGAGTGATCAAGAGCTTGTGTGGCTCTTTGTCAAAGATGAGGTCCTCTTGTGTTTCACATTCATAAAAACACACAGCTGACAGCCTGTGTCCCCCTTCAGTCCCACACATGTACACAGACCATCGCGTGTCACCCTTTACTGCTCCTCAGGATATCTGAACACAGTCTGTCATTATACTGTCATACTTGGAGCATTACATCATGAGTGTGTCGTTCTCGGTCCATGTTGTGGTGTTTGTCTGGAATAGTAACATTACACAAGGTCATCATCATAAACCAATCACTGAAACTGACTCTCCACTTCACTGAGCCTGTCGCTGGCTTGTGACATTCAGCGGTAAAATCAGCCACCACGAGCTCGAGACTTTTCCAGTCTGGAAAAAGCAACACACAGTGTGAAGGAGGGCTGGGAAATGTATCAGGATTTAAAGATATACTATTAATTTTAAATGAGGTATAGAATGACACCATGTTGTTTATAACAGTTTAGCCTGACTTCAGTTGGCCATTGATAGCACAGCTATTAAATAAACTGACTTAGAAATATACTCTATAAATAAATACCAGGCCCAATTTTTTATTTCACTTATGAACCATGTAGTATGTTATTGCTAAAAAATCAAATTATATTATTACCAGCTTGATACAACAACAAAAAAGGACCAACACGCTCAATATTTGGTCATTTATTGTTTGTTGTATCAAAAATTGGTAGCAAACTTTTGCACAATTAGACTTTCAAAAAGTGGAAGTGACAGACTGTGTTATCTGACGGCAGTTTTGAAATGTCCTCCTGAGCCAATGTGGTAACATCCTTTACAAAGTGATGTCGTTTATTAAGGTAGTGCCCCTTGGGGGAGTGAAGGTCATGGCATTCAGTGTTAGTATGGCCTTGTCACGTAAGTGCAGAGATTTCTCCGGATTCCCTGAACATTTTGATGATATTACAGGCTCTAGATGATGAAATCCTTAATTCCTTGAAATGGTACGTGACAAACATTGTTCTTAAACTGTTGCTCACACAGTTGTTCACAAAGTGGTGAAACTTGCCCATCCTTACTGAGCCTTTCAGGGATTTTCCTTTTACTCTCAATCATGACACTCACTTGTTTCCCATTAACCTGTTCATCTGTGGGATGTTCCAAACAGGTGTATTCTGAGCATTCCTCAACCCTCTTAGTCTTTTGTTTCCCCTGTCCCAGCTTTTATGGAACGTCATGCGGGCATCGAATTCAGAAAGAGTGAATATCTGCAACAAAAGATTGATTTTTATCAGTCTGAACATGAAAAATCTTGTCTTTGCCTCATTTTGTTCATGGGGCATTTGTGTTATTGCTGAAAATCAAACTATATTTCTACCAGCTCAATACATAAACAAAAGAGGGCCAGAACATTCAATATTGTTTTTTGATCCTCCAAAAATTAAAAGCAAACTTCTGCACAACATCTACGTTGCAGAAAAAATATGTTGACTTATTTCAAAAAGTGGAAGTAGACCTATTTTCTTAAATGTTGCTAGCATATTTGAGCAGTTTATACAGTGCTCTCGCTGTCTTTTGGTTAAGAATAAGACCAATCGTTTTTACATCATTGTTAAACTCATGATGTTAAAGTGTAGAAAATTTTTTGCCAACCTCAAAATATGGAATACCAGTGTTTGACAGAACATAGACAGTGTGAAGAAGCTTGTCTGCATCAAGAAAAGAAAGAATAGGACAAGATATGATTTAATATTTGTTGTCAAGGACTTCTGTTCATGTTGCTGTTTTTATTAAACCTGAACCTCAAACCAATGTTTTAAACTAGAATCACATCTAATTTTATGACAACCATTAGTTGAAAAATGCTGTAATTTACTTTTGTATATTGTATTTTGTATACAAAATATGATTTTTGCTCCTCACATCCCTGCTCCAGCATGAAGCTCTCATTACTAAGGACAGAAACTGAGATAAACCACAGAATGAAGAAGAGAGAGGAGGCAGAAGATTAGGCTGTGTTGGCACCCATACTCCTGTTTGTGTAAGAATGCCCCTGCCCTAAGCCATGATTTCCTGTTTGGTTTGTTTACAACAGCCAACTGTACTTTCCCCTCTGAGTTAGAGCTTATTCATTCTCCTAATTCTTCAATCTTCTTACTTCAAATCATGAGAGGAGGCAGGTGACTGAGGCCTTGTTTAGGCCTATGAGGGTCAGAATAAAGTTACACTATCAAGCTTTAACTTGATTTTGATTCTGAATGTTTGATTTAAGCATATAAGATAAAAAAGATGAAATAGTCATATGGATCAACAAATAATGGACACTTAAGTATGTGTTAAACAATTTTAAAATGGAGTGAAAAGAAGTTCAAACATGTTATTATCTCATCCCTTCACTACAAACTATCCCTTATCTATAACGCTAATCCCTTTTGGAATTGCATGGGACTGGATGGACAACCATTCACCCACTCAACTTCACCTGAGGACAATTTGGATAAACCTGAAAGACATCCTGAAAGACATCCTTTATTCGTCCCTCATAGGGAAATTCAGTTCTTTACATTTTGTTGTTGAAACATGCTACACAAACACGGGCTGAAATACACATGCACATGCAAACAGGTCCTATGATCACGCATTAATGGAGAGATGTCAGAGTGATGGCTTGCTGCTCCTGAAGAAGCACCACCGAGCAATTTTTGGGGGTTAAGTGCCTTGCTCAAGGGAACTTCAGCAGTGTCCAGGAAGTCGGCTGGCACCTCTCCAGCTACCAAACCAACTTCCAAACATGGCTCGGTTAGGACTTGAACCAGCCACCTTTCAGTCCCCAACCCAAGTCCTTACGGACTGAGCTACTGCCGCCCAATGAGTTGATGTATTGTTAATACAGTAAATTGATCAGTATTTGTTTATTTATATAAATACGCTATCAATTAAATAAAAAATGATAATACTTTTTCCCTTTACATTTACACATATTCACATCTGTGCACCGATAAATACATATCTCCAATCCTACAATGTTTTAAACAGAAAAAGAAAGAAAAGGTCAACAATAAAGACCCTCTTTCAAACACTCCACCCCTGGCTCTATGAAAAAACATGATGGGTGTTTTCCACAGTTATCTTTCCTTTTTTACAACAGTACATGAATTGATCAAATAAAATCTGATTAGCTTTAATGTAATAACATTCAGTCTTTGATAATCTTGGTCTGTTTTATCTTCATCTTTTGGGAACCCTTATTCTCCGTCCTAAAGAGATTTCTGGAATTTTCTCTGATAGTTATTGTCTATGTCTTTATGGTGCAGATTAATGATGTAATGTTACATAGTCTGGCTGCATTTGTTTAACTTTTCCTTTTCAGCATGGCTGGACGGGGCCTCATCGGCCTGTAGGATAAGCTACTGCTCCATCTGGTGGCTTTTTTTTAAATAAAAGTTCAACACATGATTTTTAATCTTATGTTTGTCTGTTTTCTTGTCTGCTCCAGGTCAGTGATCCCGCTTTATGATGACGACACTGGTCTGTTTATTCTGGCTGGCACGGTAAGATTAGATTAGTTGACTTAGGGTTTCGTATTGATTTAGTAATTCAATACTTCGAGTTGTAGACTTGAAGAGGGTTTTTTTTACAGTTTTTGACAATTTAAATTAACACATGATAAACAGTGCAGTAGGTATTTTACTCTGAACAAACCATGACATTTAATGCTAATATATTATTATATTAATACTTACTGCAACTTACTTACATTTTGAACAAAGCCTAACACCCAGTCCACAACATACTGTCTAAACACGGGAGATATTCCAGTGCATGACTCATTCCTCCATGATGTATCACAGAGCGCGACAGGAAGTCATTTCTGCCTGTGGAAGATACAGATATGCTTGATATATTATCAATTGTCATCCTGGTAGGTGCAATACAATGATCAATGCTCTGGCCCCAGGTTTCGGTATTCAAAAACCAAATATGGTGCTTTGCTTACAGGTCCATACACATGTTGGGTGGTGAGAGTTAGTGCAGATGGTGATGGCTCTGGGACGCCAGGGTTCCCTAGTCTGATGATTTGATTCAGTTACAATAGGTCTCATCTTCCTAAACTTGTTTTTTTCTTCCTCAGAAACAAAACTGATACTGTAGTCTACCATTATTGACCGCTTTGATGCGTCTTCATCTACGTCCCTATCATGATGCATCGATTAAAGGATTATTTTTGACAAATAAAAACAGCTAAGACAGCAGGTCTTGTTCTGGCTCTTGCTGCCCGTCAGTCTACATAGTGGGGTTGTAGGGCTGATAAGAGGCCATTGTTGTAGAGCTGGTAGTGAGCGTTGGCAGTGTCACTACCTGGGGTTTGTACCTTGGGTCAGTTGAAGGTCGTAATGCTGTAGCAACAAAAGGCCGTGTGGTAGATTATGAAACTACTCAGAAATGTGATTGGGATATTATTGGGCTGGGGGCTCTTCACTGAGCTCTCATCCTTTCTTTATGGCACAAGTACCTCATGTTTATTTTAACTGAACAGGTTGATTTTGTATTTATTTAATGCCTTATTTGTAAAAAGTGTGTTTTAAAAAAAATTACTTAATTTGTCCTTAAAGTTGTGTTATGTTATTAATTTAACAGGAAAATTTTTTTTAAAAATGAACAACATCATCTCAGTCTTTTTCAAATTCAAAATAAGTCTGACTCTGAATTGCAGAGTTAATGCATTCATCCTATAATTTACTTGATTAGATCCCTTTGATAGTGCTGTGGCAGTAAGTATGTGTTTTCCTGCACAGGGTGACACTGTGGTCGACTGCTTTGAAGTTTCGTCCTCCGAGCCGTTACTCTCACAAGGTAAAGCTTAGTCATTATTTTACCTCTCTGCTACAATTATAACAGCGCTCCCTCAGTTTATGATCCTTCTCTCTCTCCTTTCTGTTTTTCATATTATCACAATAGTAAGTCACTGTCTGACGGATGCCTCGACACGCGGGGTTGCCATGGTACCCAAGCTGGCACTGGATGTCATGTCCTGTGAAGTGATGCGTGTGCTTCAGCTGACAGACAGCTGCATTGTGCCAATCAGCTATCAGGTCCCTCGCAAGGTTTGTGAGGTCACATGATGATGATGTTTTAATCTGAGCAGCAGATTCATGAAATATGTGAGTTTTTAATGTCTCCTTGTTTATTTTTGATCTCCAGCATACAGGTCAGGAGTTTCATGATGATCTTTACCCAGACACGGTGGGCGCATCTCCTGCCATGTCTGCAGAGGAGTGGTGGCAGGGAGGGAACAAGCAGGTGAGCTGTCATCACTCTGCTCTCAACAGGTTTATCCTGTTACAGCTTGACACATACTTGGGAAAAGCTGCCTTTTACACTCAGCTAAAATCTCTCTCTGTTTTGCTCACAGGTGGAAAGAGTCAGCCTCCATCCAGACAAACAGCCCAAACCAAAGGCTTCACCGGCAAAACCGACGCCTGCGAAGAAGGAGCTGGCCAGTGGGGGGAGCAAGGAGGTGAGTCGCCTCTGCAGTGAATGTCTCTGGGCCATCGTGGGCCCACAGAAAAATCTGACAGTGATAACCAGTGAAAATCTTAAGAACGCTTCAAGAGATTTTACTCACTTATTTGACTTTGTGCAAATGTCCACCCTGACTCTAGGATGAACTGATAACACTTTGGAGGTCTAAGAACAAAGTCATTGTGCATCATGCTCATCCCCTCTTGTTGATATCATATACCAAAAACACATTCAGTGCTTTTTCCAAACTTTGTACAAATATCTACAATGATTCAAGGAGAATTTGATTACAGTTTGGGATACAGGATCAAAGATCACTGTGACCCTAAATCTTGTAAGTACAATATTTCAAGAATAAAGTGAATGTGTCCTCACATACTGTCATTGCACTTTATTGTAACTTTGACTTACATGGTGCCTGTTGTTACAGTGACTTTACCATACAGTACCAACTTAAGAGCTATTCCTCCTTAAGAGTATTGTCTTTTAAAGTCACGATACAATTTACACTCACCAGAAATTGCTTGTTTTCAATTTTCTAAGCAAGTGGACAGATACAAGCGATTTGAGTCTGTTAATTACTGCTCCGGGCCTTTGGTTACCAACCTGGGGTCCAGGTACCCCTATAGGGGTGGGGAAGGGGATCTCAGGTGGTGTGCAAGACTCTGTCAACTTTGAGTCAAATTTAGGATTACATACCATCTGGTTAATAATAATAGTAATAATGATAATAATAAATCCTATTCATAGTATAAGACACTTTTAGACACTCAAGGACACTGTAAAACAATCAACAATCAATAAAATAACCATGGATAAAATCAACAAACAATAAAAGAAACATTAAACGAAGATATGGAGGGGCAAGGTTGTGAATGGCCTTAAAGGCGAACAGGAGGAGTTTGCATTTTCAGCTCCTAAGCTCCTTTGTTTTGGTTCTACTTCACTCCAGGTGAAAAGGACACAGAGGCTGTGTGGTGTGCAGGGCTGATACCAGACTAAGGGGTTTGCCAGCGTAAAAATGTCAGAATGTAAATTTGTTCAACAATGAATACATTCACCCAAACACTGTTTCTTTTTAATTTTCTCTCATCTAAAATCCAGTAAATTACACAGAGCTCATGGCCCTATCTGCAGAAACGTATAGCCTGGCTGCCATGCACTTTTTCTTACAGGGGCAGAGCTGATCAGAATCACTGTGGCAGACTTATTAACCATCAAAATGAACCTCACACAACCCCACCTCAATACTAAAGAACACTAATCTATCTCTTTAATTTTGGACAGAAATGAACCTTTTTTTCATGTTGGTTATAGAGGTCCTTACTTTTCTCAGGTACAACTAAGGACTCAAAAAACAGATTTAGAAAAACTGACCCACACCACTGGAGAAATAAGATTTCTTCCACAGAAACCACTCCAGCCTCCTCTTGTCGACCCGTCACTGTCCTTTTATACCTCATAGAGGCATATAACAGCCAGATGGTAGTTCTGATTATGGAGATTTTGTTGTTATATTTGAACAACAACCCTTCTGTTCTCCAGGATCCTGCGCGTGGCTGCTCCACCTCCAGCAGCCCTCTGAGCACGCCCAGCAGCAGCGCCGCCCCCTCTCGCTCTCCCTCCACCACCTCAGGCCTCTCCTCTGGCTTCCTCCCAAGTCCCAGTCCAAGCCAGAGTGCCAAGGCCATCCAGAACATGCTGGGTATGACTATACAAAAACCTGAAGTCTTTTATATTTACATACATTTAAAAATAATTGATGTATTGTAACGAAGTCTTTCCTCTTATCCAGGGCCGACCTCAAAGTTCCGTCACATCCAGGGAGCAGTGATGCACCGGGACACACACATCACCAACATACAGAGCCTCAATCTGACAACGCCAGGGGAGTGTGATGGCTTCTGTGTGAACCGTGACCGTGTGGCAGTGCCACTCGCTATCTCTGGGGGCCAGATCGCTGTGTTTGAGGTATGAGAGCATTTTAGAAAATTAAGTACAGTGAGGAGTTCTTAACTAGTTATGCAACAGACTCAGTTTGAAAATAATAGCTCCATTGACTTACAACAGCGAATGAGAGGCAGGTTAGCTTAGTGGCTGTAGGCTGTAGTTCTCGTCAAGCTTTTTGCCTTTCAATCTTTGTACCATGACATTTAAAACTCTCTCTAACTACTTTATGACTCGGTGTGCTGTCCTTTCGAAAACTACAGGCACAAAGGCTCCAAAATAAATGAAAAAAGTCAGTAAGACCATCAGCTAAGATGAACTTTTTCTGTATATTGTCATTATTTCTCAAATATAAAGTTTTATGGAGAAACATTTTGAAGAAAGCAGGAGATATTTTTGAAGAAGAATGTTCCTTAAGTTTGTGCAGACTCATACAAAATGATATTCTAGTGCCTCTTAGTTGCATATAAGAATTTCAATGATGGGTAATTGAGGATTTAATGGTTGTTTTTATTTTAAGTGTCCCATTCGTCTGGTACTTCACTTACTTTTGGAAGTAAGAGAAATCTTCTGTCTGAGTGATTTATTTTATTGCCTTCCCAGCGCTCTCAGCCGGGTAAACTACCAAACACTGCCTTGCCCACCATCCAAAACTCTGTTAACGTGGTTGACTTCTCTTGGGACCCCTTTGACACACACCGGCTTGCTGTGGGTAAGTTGTCACATTTGCAGCTGTGAATAGACAAATCAGGTTCAAAATGAAAAACTGAAAGCTGACATCCCTGTATTTGTGTTTCAGTTTTACATTTTGCTGTTTTAGATGAAAGAATATATATTTTCTTCTTTTAACATTAACTTTCTTTTAAGTACTGTCACAGACTTCATCAACAACCAAAAGCATGAACAGTGTGAATTAATGAAACCAAAATTTACTGACTTATCAATAAACTGAGATATTCTCCAAAGGTAGATTGACAATATAAATTCTTTTGGACTCTGGATGTTTTGTAGACGATAGCATTTTGCCCAGTTACAGCAATTACTAAAATAATCTTGTATATATTGTTCTTGTACTATTTAGCAAATGTAATCAAGTAAGAACTGCATTAGTCATTACAGATCCAGTACAGTCCAACAAAATATATATGTACATTGATAGTGAGTAGAAATGCGCAATATTGATTTTGCTGATATCCAAAATGATGATATTTCGAAATTTCTTACTGCCAATATTGATGTTTTTCTGTCACAAGCACAAGCCTCCACACAACTATAATTGTCCCCTTCCTTTAATTGTAACAGTATTTTTATGTAAGAATCAGATGTGAAGCAAGAAAAACATTTATTCTTTAGTAAATGACTAAGACTTTTGATTTATAAAAGGGGGCATTTGGAAATGAAAAGGCAAACCATTATGGTACATTTGTACATTCTGCCAGTAATACAGCCAAACAGATATTTAAGGCCAATTTGTATGGCAAAAATATCAACTGTAAATATCTGCAAAAAACTGCATATCTTCCAATATCAATAATCAACTTTCTAGGCAAATAGCTGCAGATATGCATATTGTTCTGATTACACTGTGCATTTCTAGAAATGACCACACATAAAAATGTAATTGCATAAGTACAAAGAATTATTGCGCTGACAAGCTGTAAAACAATGCAAGATTACATTGTACCACATGACAAATAGACACATGACTGATCAAAATAGGCTGCTGTAGTAAACAATGTCTATCACATAAAATACATTTTAATTTAGGGCTCTATATTAAGAACTTTCATCAGGATTCATCTAACTAACTTTTTAATCCAACTGTCTCTGCTGCTGTCACAGTCAGCAGACAACAGCAGATACTTAGACGCCACTACAGTAATGATGGCACTGCAATATAGCAACACCCACAACCTGGCTGTGGGATTTATCCACAGTATTGTGTGAATGATATTTAATGTGTGTTTATGTGTCCCTCTGTCTGTTGTAGCCGGTGATGATGCAAAGATCCGGGTGTGGCAGGTACCAGAGGGAGGGCTGACAGAGATACTGACTGAGCCTGAGCTCATTTTACAAGGTGGGAAAGGCCCAACAGGATGGAGTCATTTTTTATAAAAATGTAAAAGTTAAAGTGATTAACAGTCAGTCTAACCCCTTTGCAGGCCACACAGAGAAGATTTACTCCATCAGATTCCACCCTTTGGCCAGCGGACTTCTGGTGTCCTCATCCTACGATTTCACAGTCAGACTGTGGAACCTGGAGAGCGGAGATCAGGTCAACCTCCTCACTGGACACAAGGACCAGGTATGAGACCAAAGTCCAACACAATGCATTACAGAAACAATTAAAGAAAAATAACAGTAGACGTTTTGAGTGGCTGTCTTGCACCTATTGTGTTCATCTCAGCAGTTTTGTGTTTACAGGTTCCTGTTCTAGTCCTCTAAAGATTTTTTTTGTTTTCTCCTGATGATGTTTTTCAGATCTTTGGAATGGCGTGGAGCCCAGATGGTAAACTCTTAGCCACGGTGTGCAAAGATGGGAAAGTGCGGATCTATGACCCACGCAAGTCCACTGCACCAGTGAAGGTTTGTGTGACAATAAGAGTTTAGTTTTTGTATTTTTCATCATGTAGTTTTCTTTTGTTTTTTTGTTTCTTGTATTTTCAATATTTGTGCCTTTGCAGAGGCAAAACGATATTTTATGGTTTGTGAATTTGTCTTAAATATATCATCAGTTAGAAGCCATGATGAATGTCCACAAAATGCTGGTCTTGTTTGGTTCATAAACAAAGTATTCAACTCAGCCTTTTAAACACAAACACATTGTTTTCTAGGAGGGTCCGGGTCCTGAGGGCCATCGAGGAGCCCGAATTGTTTGGGTCTGTGAGGGGATGTACCTGCTGGTGTCAGGATTTAACAGGTAATGAACACTGGGAAGAATAGTTTCAGTGTACTAAGACAGACCAGAATGATTAGATACTTGAATCATGGTCTGCTGCATGTGAATCAAAGTCATCAAGAGTCAGTGTCATCTGAGCAGCAGTATGTATATCAGTCAGAAAGAGCTCACTGCTGACTGTTTCTTGTTTTATTTCTGCAGTGGCAGTGAGAGAGGACTCTACCTGTACTCTGCTGACTCTCTCTCCTCTGGGCCCGTGGCTACCAACAATTTAGAGATCTCCCCCTCCACGCTCATCCCCTTCTACGACCCCGACACCCATGTGGTCATCCTCACCGGGAAAGTAGGAAGAGTTTTAAAAAAGACACCTCCACTGTTAAAACATATACTGCATTAAAGAAAGAAGAATATTTCAGATGCTTTTTAGACTCAGTTAAAAAAGGCTGTGGTAGTGGCTCAGTCTACGAGGATTTAGGTCTGGGTGTTTTCTGTTTCTGATTTACATCCACACAAGACCACCCATAATGGGGGGTGAAGGGGAAAGCTTTCTGGGGCCCAGAGTCATATTAAAGGCTTAATACATGTCTCATTAAAGCATTAATGAGCATTAAATAAATGCATTTGATTTGTCATAACCCATTTTGAAGTGCGAACCCCCTCCTTCTAAAATGGGACAGTTATTACTTTGAGGATTTTAATGTTATGGTTATGTTATGAGACCATTACATTTAACAGTTTGCACAGTATTGTTTGGTTTATTGGATAATGCTAAGACCTGCAACTTTTGTTTTTTTCAGCTGTGATGCTGCCCAGTGGATGAATATTCCCTGCACAAATGCTACTTATCCAACATGCACATTTTGTTATTGTCTTTTTTTAATGCTTCCATACTGTATATATATACAACGATGCATGGTATTGGATTTTTGCCGATATCTGATATGCTCATTATTGCCGATACTGATATTCAGCTTTTTAGGCCAAAATCTGCAAATGCCGATACCGTATTGACAATATCATGAATCCTTATTTTTTTTTACTTTTTATGCCTTAATTTGAGTGCAAGAACAGGAGAGCAGAAAGTTAAATGTCATGGGGTTAAGGTGCCACAGGTCACATTGAAACCATGCCAGCCATTTCAAAGACTGCATCCTTTACGTGGTTGAGCATATGAACCACAAGGCCTCCAGCTTTTGCTACATATTGATATTATTAAATGACATCTGAGGAGGGCCCATTAGCTTGTCCTTTCAGGGGCCCAGCTATATTTGTGGGCTGGTCTGCATCCACATCCAGACCATGTTTGGAATTCAGTCTGGCTGCTCATGAGGGGTCAGGCCACTCCCTGAGCTCTGCCAATGTGCCCATGAGCTGTCAGAACGTCTATTGAAAGTTGGATTATGCAAGTTGTAAATTAGATACGTCACTGGGAATGCCCCCTTTGGTTCTTCAAGTACCCCTACCTTACCAGCTAGTGGCTGGAATGATTTAAAGTGGGATGTGATGTAATTCCCACCTCTTATGTCTGAGTTCTGATTTAACTACTTAGAAGCCTTCATGTGCTGGCAATGCTCAAATAGTGTGTGACATTCATACAAATTAAGGTGTTTGTTTTTTTGTTTTTTTCTATATATAACAATATCACTTGCTCTGTCAGGTCCTGTGCTTCACTGTTGTCACTCTGTGATTGTTAATTTATGTTCTAATGTGCTTAGATTATGTCCAATTTACTGACATTCACTTCTGATATTTGTCCTTAAACAAATGTAAAACCTGTGCAGTATCCTTACTGTCAAACTGTGCTCTTACAGTCAAACAGTGTCATATTTATATTTATATTGTATATATTGTAAATGTTAATGAGTGTAAATTCCTTGACCTTGTTCATAGTCCCACTTTTTTTTAATTTTTTCCCCCCTCATTAAGGAAATTGTTACATCTTAAAGATTCTGATCATTTTAATTTTTTGCTTATTGAATTTCTCTTGCCTTATTTCCATGTTTAACTGATATACCTTCTACTATACTGTGTATATGAGCAACTTAAACAACCAAATGTCCTCTTGGATTTAGTAAAGTATTTCTGATTCTGTTTTTTCTGATTCTAGGGTGATACCAGAGTTCACATTTATGAAGTTGCCCCTGAAGATCCCTACTTTTTTGAATGCAGCAGCTTTAACTCTCCTGAGCCACACAAGGTACTGATCTGGATCTCCTCCGTCTTTTAAGTATTTTTCCCTTCTGAACAGATCAGTGCGTCACTCTCTGTGTACGACAAAAATACAAGAATAGTCCTTCTGCTGTTGAAATGACACTGAATCATTTTTTTGCCTTCTTTCTGCAGGGATTAGGCTTTCTTCCCAAAACAGAGTGTAATGTGCGAGATGTGGAGATAGCTGTGGGATTAATGCTCACCAAAGCAACCATCGAGCCGGTGGCCTTCAGAGTGCCGCGAGTCAAGGTGAGCAGACTGCACCATCTAGTGGACACACTGGAGTACTGCAGACTTTCCCTCATATTATCAGACAGCAGATTATATGACTTTTTATTTTTTTCTGTGGGTGTATAGAAAGAGTTTTTCCAGGATGACTTGTTTCCAGACACAGCAGTGTGCTGGGAGCCGGCTCTGACCGCCTCCGCCTGGCTGTCCGGCATCAACGGCCACCACAGGAAGATGAGTCTAAGACCCAAAGACATGACGCCAGGTACGGACACAGATGAAGATGCAACAGTGTATGATTTGAGTTTGTTATGGCAGCATCCTGGCAGGTGTCCGACTTTAAGACTGTGTTTTTTATTTGTATTTCAGTGAGTGAGGCTCCCAAAGAGGCTCCAGTGAGAAAGTACCTCCCCTCGTCTGTTTACCTGGAGGAGAAGACTGATGAGCAGAAAAAAGAGGAGGTAGGGAGGAGCTTTGCCATTCAGGGAAGCTTATATATATTTTATATTAATTATAGAGCTTCTTAAGATATTTATCAGTCTACTCTGTTAAAAATGAATAAAGCAATTTCTAAGTTAGAATAACTTAAATTGCCCTAATATAACTTGAAGAATGTGTTTGTTTAACTCAGCTGCTCAGTGCCATGGTGGCAAAGCTGGGCAACATGGACGACCCGCTGCCACAGGAGGCCTTTGAAGGGGTGGACGAGGACGAGTGGGTAAGTGAATATTAATAAAGCCATTGTGGAGATAAATATCAACTTATTTGAAAAAAAAAAAAAACTGCTCATGTGATTTTTTGAAATGAAGTTTCTGGTCACAGTATAAACATAAAAATGGCTTTTTTTTTTTGCATTCCCAGATACAGAACGAAACATTTTTACATTTTTTTTCATGTTTCTTCTGCTCATTTAGTAAAAATACTGTAATGTAATATTTTAGTTCAGACCATGTTTCACACTTATTTTGTGTTTGGGTCACATTCAGCAGAGCAGCACTGTGCTCTGTTGTCATATATAACTTTAAAAAAACTGCTTTTCCTTGTATTTTATGTTCATTTTTAATGTAACAAAATCAAGAGAATAAGATTTATTCGAAAGCAACAGTTATGTACAATATAATGATTATACTACGTCATAATAAGCTGATTGATAAAGCTGCCTTTTAAGTAATGGATTTGTACAGTAGAGGCAAACAATAATCCACAAAAGTGCACATACCTCTAACATTTACATAATAGCACTACATTGCACATCACCTTTAATGCACTGACTAGAAAAAGCAACTTCACTCTTTACTGAAAAAAAACAGCTTTATTTAAACTAGCATACACTAGCAATGAAGCACTGAGGGTGTGTAAGTCACACAAGCAGATACATTTGGTTAAATGAAGAAACTGCAATGAAAGTGTGATGGATTCATTTATGTCATTTAACCAGAAATAGAAATAGAAATACAGAAACAGTCTTTATCATAGTTTTACATCAGGTCAGAGGCAGAAGGATCCTGGAGTCCATATTTACTAACTGTGACTCTTGTGTCCTCCAGGATGACTAAAGAGGACACCGTCTTGCCTTTGGTGAAGTCTTGTTGCCAACAGCGGAGCGAGGAAAACAAACCAGACTTCAGGTTTTTCTGCTGTTGTCAGCGAGGAAGATCTGAACATCACCTCAGAATGCAGCACACTGCACACACAGAATACTGAAAAATGTAAAAGTTTAAATAATACTGGAAAAAGAAAACAAATCACAAAAACTGCACCACATTTTGATATGGGTATGTTCAGTAATGTTCAGGGTTGGAAATGACTTGTTGTTTTGGTGATGTTTATTGTACTGGATTGCATGGAATTTGATCTTAAACTCCTTTTAAGGGGAATTTTTAATACAACAAAATCATTATATAATTAATCTAACACTGCAGAAAGCTAAATTAATTAATTAATTCTATTGATTTAATTAATCATACCAATACAAAAATAAATCAAAAGAATGTCATATATAGAATCACATTACAGGTGAACAATCATTGGAGTCAGTTTAGGTAAAGTTAAAACGGCAAACAATCACTGCAGTAATATTTTCTTTAGTGCCATATTAACATTTACTCTTTGTTTTAATGCTTTCTGTAATAATAATGGAATTATTTATGTTTATGTGTTGTGTGGCCATGGTTTAAGGATGTGACATTCTGTGGTGTCCACATTTTGAGGAGCACATCTCGTACTAAAACAAGTTTATAATATGAGGTGCTCTTAAGAACAGCATACACGCAGTCACCTAAAAGACAAGAAAGAGCTCCAAGGATCTCTCTTTAACAAACTAAAATGGATTTGCATTCACATCATTTACATGTGGACTTTAAGCTCTACTCTAATTTCTGTGGGAATCAGGTCTATATCAGGGGGCTGCTGTAGATGCTGAAACACGTCAGAGTATGTTTTTAGGGTCTACACCTCTGTTTTGTAAAGGCGATGTATTTCAACTATTTAAAGCCAGTTTTTTAAAGATCAGGCCAATGCCGTTTGGGGAGGCAATAAAAGACACTGCGTGACACTTTCTCACCAGTAGCTGTCAGTAAAATGAAGACAAAGGCCATAACATAGGCATGACATCCCATAAGCTGTGGGTTCAGCCATACTGTCCACAGCTACTCAACTAAACTTTAGATCAACCTACTGAAGGACAGGGGACTGAGTTATGGCAAGACTTAAGGCCATCTGACCATAAGCAAATTCCAAATCCAGAAATCCTCAAAACAAAAGAAAACAGGTGCAACATAAAAAACTCACCCACTGCACACTGAGAGCTTTCACATTTATTAAATATTCAGACCTAAGCTGTTTGTTGAGCCAGGCTATAAATTTGTTTAAATGGTAAAATCATCCACACCCTGCACATCATCTCAGAACTTCTGGGTTTTCTGCAGCCAGCCTCAAGGGGACACTTAAGGAAATAATATTTGTGGCACTTTCTCATTGGCTTCATTTTTAAGGCCCAAAGTATGTGCTTGCACATAATGAGATGCGTAAATAATGATGGAGCTGAGATTGGTCCTAAGCCTTTAGACAAATAAGGAATTTGCTTATCGACTATTTTCATCAACACATGACAGGAAAATATGCTGTGTTATGATCCAAAGAAAGAAAGAAAGGTGAAAGAAATCATCCATGTAACAGAGCGATGTGATTTTGATTTGGTGGGTAAAGAGAGAGAGAGCGAGATGTGATGCTCCAGCTGACATTGGTAGAGGAAAGATGTACAAACACCTGAAAGAAGTTGCATGACTTTTGAGTCCCGATCCTCAGCCCTCTCTGTCTCATCAACAGAACACTGTAAGTAAAAGTTAGTGTTACATGAATAGCCCTTGAATTTTCAAATGATATTATCTTTACCTTTTCTGGCCCTTTTAGTTCAAAAGATGACCAGTCATATATTTTAAACTAGAAGTTTGAGGTCACAAACCTCCGCCAAAGTATTTCTAGCATTGTAGGACAAGTTATTCCTAAAATATGGGAAGACTGCCCTATCCTGCAATTTTAAGAAATCTTTTTAAAAAGTTCTGGACCCACATCTGGGTTTCTATTTTCAGAAAGTTCTGTTTACTTCTTTCTTGTGCCATGACAAACACTTCCTTTGAGCTGTCAGCTAAAATATGGCAAACTGTCCTACGATGTTAACAACTCCTTCTTAAAAATCCAGATCACCACCAAAATCTAATCACTCCTTCCTTGTGCCACGAAGAACATGCCCTGGAGATTTCATCAACATCCATTTTTTTTTTTAGTTCTCCTGTTCACATTTTATCAAAGAAACATACCAAGAAACACCAGAAACCCAATCTCCTCTGCAAAATTCCAAACATAAAATTAAAACAGAAAGTCAGAATGAAATAGAAATAAGTACTTATCACAAATCTATAAACATTTATGATAACCTTGTTCTGCAGACAGCCGCTGGAGGGACTGCAGAATTTGTGTCATTTTTCAACACTTACAGCCGCAGCTTGGCTTAAAATCACTGATCTAAAGAGAGTGCCTTTCAGCTCTTACTTGTCTTTTCTATTTTTAAAATAAACATGACACCCTGTTGTTCCCAGTTGATTATTTTCAATCTCAAGACACCAGGTTGTTGACTTTTACATTCAAAGTTATTGTCTGTGAGCACACTTACCTCCACTGTGGACCACTGCTTAATTTTTTTTATTATTATTTGCCAGTCGTTTGAGCATGCTCAGTTTAGTGTGTCTTAAAAAATGGGAAAAACTGGTACTGTTCTCATTGAACACCAAACATCTAAAACAAACGTCTTCCTGTTTTGTCAGGTACACAAACACACACATGCACAAAAAACACTCAGAGGATACAACAGGGTCACCAGTGTTCATCTTTTCAATGAACTGGAATTTCTTACAACGAAATCAGCTTCTTTTTTATTTGTTAGCCAATGATAAACACAGTATAATTTAACATTAAAATATGTTGCTGCATTTGTACAAGTTGGATCAAAGAATGTTTAATGATTGAGTTGTCTTATATTAGTCTGAAAATTAAGGGTTAAAGGTCAGTGGGATGTTTTTTGTTCCGTGTTAAAAGCCAAACCACCTCCTGTTTATGGTTTCTAGAGGGGCCTTTGTAATTCAGAGATGATTGTTTTTTTCTGTATTTTTAATGTGTGGGGCATTTTAACTTTAAATCATGATTTTTCTTCATTTTCAGACATTCCTTACAAAAACTAACACATTTTCAGTACCAGTGCTGATATTTTGAACAAATATATGGATTAAACTGTTTGTTGACAGCTTTTTTCCTTTACAAAAGAGACAATTTGCTATAAACAAATATTTGATGAACAAATTTGAAGCTCTGACAAAATGTTTACTTTGCACCAACCACAAGACAAGACTAAAATGTGAGGGCTGTGCTTCACTGGTGTTTAAAATGAAAAGTTTTTTTTAGTTGTATCAAAAAAGATTCATTTATAGAAGAGCAAGGGTACTGATGCCAAGAAAAACAAACCTGCAGAGAAGATACTCCACTTCAAATACAAGCCCTTTGCTCGAGGTGTTTTCTCATTTTCACAACTATATTTTTGATTAAGTAAAGTGGGCAAAAATGAATAAAATCAGCAGCACATTTTTGTCCAAAGACAGATTCTAAAACTAAAATATATCTGCCAAAATGTACACTGACCAGCACTAAGTCATCGTGGCTTGATTACAAAATAACAAAACAGTATTAAAAACCTACAGTTTAGCCATCATGTCATGTCCAATCAGGGTTTTTAGTTGTTGTGTTGATAATCCAAGCTTGAGGTCTGATGTGAATCATGATTCAGCCATGTTTCCTCTGCACATCAGGTTGTGCACATGAACTGCTGGTGTCGTCAGTGTTTTGTGATTTATACTGTATGTGCTTGTGATTATTATATGGGTCGAATTTGCTTGACTTACATTGTGTTTAAAGTCTCCCTTTTATACAGTGGGTGAAGCTTTGTTCTATGCTGTCCTGCTGGAGTAATGCTTTGTGGATTTTTCAGTATTGTCTTTCAATAAACTCCTTTTGAAACCATTTCAGCGTTTCCTGTCGTCATTAGATTAAAAACAGAATGACTCTTGTAACCATGGTGTTCTCGTGGGAGTCTCTGTCAAGAGCATTAGTGTAATAAAGATATGAGCATTTTAATTAAGAGTGGCATTTTTGAATACTCGTAAAGGTCCCTTATTCTTCTACTGTTCAAAAAGTTACCACTAACCCCTGATGTCCCCAAACAATTGAATGTAGTCCACTCAAGTACTAGATTTTGGGAATTTCTAGTTGGGATGGACTTGTCCTTGTGTGAAATGAAGAATTTCTACAGACGACATGTTATCCACAGGACTGCTGCATCAATGGCTCATTTACAGCCTGCTGTAAAGCATGCGCAACTTAAGTAAAGTGGTGTAAACAATCAGTGTGAGATGACAAGTATTAATCCTGTTTTATTATTGATTAAATGCACACATTTGCCCCAGTCAGATACTTCTACCAATACACATCAGGACATCCCTAATTTCTTTAACCCCCTCTGTTTTAGTCCTGCTCAGAACAGACTGCTATAGTGTAAATCCTCTTGAGCTGTGTCTGACCAGGCTTCTCTCAAGAGGTGAATGTGGCTTTGGTGTTTCAGAGCTGTGCTCTAATGTTTACTGTGGTAGTACAGACATGCCTACACATGCTCGTGCTCATGCTTTTTAAATCATAATAACAAGCTGAAGATCCCTGATCCAAAGTATACAAACACTTGAAGTTCTGGCCTGATAATATGCACACAGGTTGGCACAAAAAGGTTTTAATGGCTAGTCCACACCTGCCTCATAGTTTAGTTTGAATCCCATTTAAAATACAATACATTTATTTTGCCTGATCATTCATGTCTTCATTAAAGAATGGAACTCATTTTAAGTTCTGCCAGGGTATGTCAACTCAAGAGCACAACTGTTAAAAAAGTGTTTGTGAGAAAAAAAAAGGAAGAGAAAGGTAAGATATAAATACAAACACAAATACAAGAATAATCAACAAATACAATTAACAAAAGGAAATGCCAGAGAAATCTTAAAGGCGATAACTAGATTTTTAAAAAGTACATAAAAGAAATAAGATAATAAAAAAGTTTTCTTAAAAAGAACATAGTTATTTGCTTTTGTAAATAAACTCTTTATATATTAATTAAAATAGATATATATCTTTCCATTAGAAAACCATCTTTACTGTTAATTCGCCATTTTAACTCAATAATACGACCGTGATGACACAGAAGATGCAGTTCACCTCCCTGCCTGCAGGCGTCGCTGTGAATCACATCACCGTGCGTTTGTTTTGTCTTTAATTTATGCCGTCGACTCTTCCTTGAACTTTGACCCTTTAGTAACCTTCATACATGTGAAGAAATATCAGGCACGGAGTGTTCGGAGGAGCTGTTTAGTTTTAACATCATGGTGAGTGAGCGTTTTGTTATGGTCGTGTTCTTATATCCATGGACATCCTGCACGGTCGCGGGCCTGAGGCCTGGGATGAGAGGTAGCATTAGCACGAGACGTTAGCAGGTGTGTTATCGTCACGTCAGGTGAAGCAGCTGTGTTCTCGCCAGATGAGATGTGGTTACAGTATTCAGAGGACGTTAGAGACCAATTAAGTTTATTCATTTTAAGATAGGAGCGGGCGTGTTTGGGAACGACGCCATATCGTCATCAGCTGTGATGAAGGAGCCTGCAGCCTCAGCCAGTCTCATCACCTCTGAAGCTGAATGTTGTGAAGAGTCTCCTGACAGAATGAAGAATATCGACCAGTGTTTCTCAAATTGTGTGCCATGGGACTTTGGCTTGGTTTTTGGCGTGCCCTTGGCTAAAAGAAAACCACTTGTATAAGATGGACGAGGTCTTCTTTATCTCTTAAGTTTTTGTCACCACTTCGCTCCATCCTTCAAGTTCTGATCTGTTCATTTTTCTTTCAGGTTAAATATGAGCTGACCTGTATGAATATTAAAGTCATTTGTCATTTATTGTTAAATGCTCGTGCTGAAGGACCCCCCCCACTGAACAATAATGATCAGATTTTTGTTTCTTCTCGTTTTCGTCCTGCAGGCTAAGTATCTGGCTCAGATCATTGTCATGGGGGCTCAGGTGGTGGGACGTGCCTTTGCGCGAGCTCTGCAGCAGGAATATGCAGGTAGGACCCTCATATGGCTGTAATAACTCATGCTTTTTGTCTTAAGGTTAAAATACTAACATCTGCTGATTAGTAAGTACTTTAAAATATGATAATGGAAGGCAAGTCTAGTGACTTACAGGCGAAGATGTATGTGTATTTATTTGACTGATTTTTAGATAAAATAATAACTTGAGGCCTAAGAATGCTTTCTGCCATTTTTAGACTTAATCAGTGATGCAGGCATTATTAATAAATTGGTTGTCTTCTTGATGGTTCTATCAGTGCAAGAGATGCACAATATTATCGATATGGTATCCGTATCAGACGATATTGGCTTGAAAAGATAAATATTGGTATTGGCTGACATTGAAATTTTGGCAGATCTATAGAGCCAATGTATTGACCAGAAAAGGTGGCAGTAACATTGTCAATACACTAATGTACCATGATGTTTCACCATATCATCATGGGTATATTTAGAAATCAAGAGTTTCATTCTTTTCAAAAGTTAAATGTTTTTGTTGTATTGTATCTAGGGATGCACGATATTGGATTTTTGCCAATATCTGATATGCTGATATTTTTAAATTCATTATCGTCGATACTGATATTTCTGGTCAAGAGTACAAGCTCTGTTCTTAACAAACATGAACTTGTTTCTTTCCGTGTTACAGTATATTTTTGCAAGGAGCAGATGTAAAACAAGAAAAACAGCATTTAACTCATGCAAAAATGAAACCCTTGATTTTTAAATGTACCCATGCAGTGATGAGAAAGTGCATTAATATTGAACATTTGTGTAATTCTCCAATATTCCAGCCAATATATGGCTGATATGTGTGGCTGATATATCGACTGTAAATATCTGCAAAAATTTCAGTATCAGCTGTTTCTGATACTTAACTTTTTAGACTGATATTGGCCCATACAGATATCAACCAGTAATATTGTGCATCCCTAATTGTATCTGTTCCTCACAGAGATAGAGTGACACACTGAAAGCAACAAGTCAATTTTGTTGAAGACTTTGTGCTCTTGAAGAAAAATATCAGTATCAGCGATAATGAATTCAGAAATCTCTACAAAATTCCAGTATCAAGCATCCCTAGTTAATGCAGTTATTCTCCAGTATCAGTGTACATCATTTTATGATAAAGAAAATTTATACAACATCTGCATAAATAGCCTGTAGTCTACAGCAATTGCCAGTGTCCCAGTTAGGGATGGGAGTCCAAAACCAAATCCAGCCGAGAATTGATAACAACTCATTCCACATTTATCCACACAAAAAATCCACAGTAGTCAATAAGGGACTTTTTTAAGAATTGAATCAATAAGCAGAATTGATGATGGCATTGGTAACATTAAAAATGTATCAGTTCCCATCCCTAGTTCCACTGTTGTACCTCACTTCAAACCTTATTGTCAGTATGAACAGACTTAGATCATTTCTTGCTCTGAATTTGATCTGAAAGAATCGTCATATTCTTTTCTTATAGTCTAACGAGCTGAAGCTGTAAACTTGTGTGATTGTTGTGTTTTCTCTCACAGCCAGTCAAGCAGCGGCGAGGGCAAGGAGCCGTGCAGGTCAGCAGTCTGCTGCTGCCTCCAGTATCACCGGGATGAGTCTGCAGGAGGCCCAGCAGATCCTCAACATCACCACACTTAATCCTGAAGAGATTCAGAAGGTACAGCAAACCCTTTCCTAGAGTTCTGTCATGGGTGGTGTCAATTAAGATCTTAGTAATCAGTTTAACGTGGGTGGAATTTCACATACATGTGCTGCAATTATTTGTAAAATGCTGCTTTGTGTACATGAGAGAGGAGACGCTGATTTATAATGTCTCATGAATTCCACCGACTGTAAAAAATGATCTTAGAAAACCAGGAGATGAATACAAACATGAATGTGCACATATTTTGTATCTGCATCAAATGTTTAGAATTCTCAGATTAAACCGTGACTGTATTCCTCTTCCAGAACTACGAGCACCTTTTTAAAGTCAATGACAAGTCAGTGGGCGGTTCATTTTACCTGCAATCAAAAGTGAGTACTCTGTTCTTTAGATTAGATTCACAAGATATTCCTTTTAAGAAGGCGTACTTTATATTTTATAGCACTTTGTTTTTTTAATCTATTTATGTTTAGTTTTTTATCACCAAATCCAAAGTCATTTCCCTGTGTGTGTAGAAGTCACTAAACTGGTTTCTGGCTTCGATTCTGATTCTGATTAGCTTGAGAGTCAATATGAAAGGAAGAAGGAAAGTAGATTATAAATCTGTCTGCTTAGCAAAGGTATTGCTTTTTGGCTCATTGAAATATAAAAGTTGGAAAGATATTTCAAGTGTATAAAGGAGACAATATCACCTGCTAGTTTATTTGTATTTCTCATGAGAAATGTGGAGCTAAACCTTACAGACACTTTTGCTCTTTTAGCAAATCGATGGTCAAAACTTACAATTCTATATTAAATATTTTTATTTGAAATGTAAAAGAGCTAATTAGAAAATATCTATACTTGTTTGCAAGGTTTTCTCTGTAACTATTCCATTACAGTTTTTTTAATCATTTGGCTCATTTTTTGAATCACTCTTTGAGAGCTTATATTTTGGTTTATTTCAGGTTCATACTTCATATGTGATTAGTGTAAGGGTATGTTCACAATCTCTAATGTTCAAAAAACCTACTAGTTTTCATCCACAGAGTCACGGTGCTGTATTCTCTCTCTGTCTGAGACGCTCTGTTGGAGGTCTTGACCCTGTAAGGGTCCGTTTTCTGCCTGAGCCCAGTCCTCTTTTAGTGGTTTACAGGTCAACTCTGTGGTATTTGGTCAGATTAGGGCTGCTCTGCGCCATATTGCAAAAAACTTTACATTCATTCTAACAGCTGTGCTCTACCACCAAGAGTCAGTGGTCTAGCCTGACAATAAATCAGTGGGAGGACGTCACACTGGTAGGCGTGTGCAGTGGGGTGGGGACGAGACGCTAGGAAGCTAATGGAGTCGTGAAGAAGAGGAGGGGGAGAGGTATTGATGCCGCAGACATGATGAGTTTTCATGAAGGGGCTCTATCATGCAGAGAAGACATGTAAAAAAAAATGGCATAAAAAACTCCAAAAAGTCATGTCAGTACATGTCTCCTATGTGATAGAGCAATTCTTTGCACGAAACAAGAAGTCTTTGATGCCTGAACTTCTCCCTCTCCTGTTTACAGTGCCAGTAGCTGCCTGAAACAGCTCGCCCCTCCATCTTCCTTCATATACTTCACAGTGTTGTGTCTGTAGTTTAAGCCCATATGCTTGGGTTGGCATGCCCAGACCAGAGCATGGACTGTAAACAGAATGCAGAGCTGCTGGAAACATGGTGCTAAAGCTGTGCTAAAGCTAACATTCACCACAAAGCAGAGGGCCGGGCTGGGGGGGGAGCTTAAAGTGGCTTGAGCTCTGACAGGGTGTCTCAGACAGAGAGAGAATACAGCTAGATCAGGGTATTAAGTATGTGAAAACTACAAGTTCTTTTTTAACATCAGCTGTTGTCAGCATACTCTAGCAGTCATTATAATCTAATGCATGAACACAAGCTACAGCAAAATCTGTACTTTTAATGTCAGTTTCCTGCAGGTACAGCTGTCACAGTAATTTATAAAAACCTTAAACATGATTGCAAAAAAGGTAGAGAGTCCCCCAAAACATTTAAATTATGTATACAAAGAAATTGTAATGACAGTTTGTCAGTAGTGCTAAAAGGAAAAGCAGTTTTAATTGTTTGAGCCATACTGGTTAAATGTAAAGATACATTCCACAATTATAGTTGCTCTTCAATAATTAAAGAACATTTTCCCTCTCTGTGTCTTTATTTGCTTTTTTCACTGTGAATGTTTTAATTGTTGTTTTGTCTGTGTGCAGGTGGTGCGGGCGAAAGAACGTCTGGATGAGGAACTAAATATTCAGACTCAAGATAAGCAACAATCAGAGAAAAACACAGAAACATGAAAATGTATATAATGAATGTCTCGTCTGTCCTCCTCCTTCCTCTGTAAATTATAACCCAATAAAAACCCTCTCTTTTGCTCTGGTCTTGAATGAGACGTGTTTCTTGGACAGAGGCTGTTGTTTTAAAACATGACAACACTGATTCATACACTCACAAAGCACTCACATTCTGTCCACCTGTTCAACTAGTCATCAACATACATTTCAAATCAGCCAATCGCATGACAGCAATCAGTATTTATTGCATATAGACATTAAAACGTGGAAGAGAAGGTGATTGAAGTGCCTGAATGTGCACTGGCTGTTGGTGGTCTCACAGGCTTTCATTTTACAGAATGAATGTTCCAGAAGAACTTAATACTCTGGAGACCGGGAATTGTTTTTCAATTTTCTCTTTCCCGATTTTGTAAATTAACATTTTATGATCATTTCAGATGTGGTAATGATTAAGCTGATAGTTTTCTTTATTGTAAATTAACTCTTGTGGGTCACCAGTGTGCTCAGCCCACACTTTGACTAACAATAGATGTAACATTGAAAAAAAAAAGTTCATATTTTCCATATAAATTCTTGTACTTGGTCTCTTTTAGAGTATAGAGAAAGAACATAATAGACTAAGAACATAATTGTTTTTTTCATTTTTCCTGTAAAACATTTAAGAGTTTATATAAAATACACATTTCAGTTGATATATATATATGTAAGTAAACAGTATTCATTACTGGTGAATAATGTGCTTGATGCACTGACAGAAGTTGTAAAAGCTTTGTTTTTATCTTGTTAGATTAAACATTACTGTTGGTTTTTAAAGTTTAAAACTATAAATAATGGTATATGAGGATATAAATATATCTGGTTTTAGTTTAGTTATGAACAATTAAATATTCTGTGAATGATGTTTCCTACAATTTTGAACACTGTGGTCTTCTGACTGAAAAAAGAAGCCTATTTATGTTACCCTCCTGTTACTGAAGCTGTCCATCACTGAAATCCAGGGATGGACAACTTATGGAAGCAAGAGGGCCACATTTTTTCTCCTCATAGCCAAAGGGACATTTGTGAAGATTTTTAACCAAAGAAATCAAACATTTCAAAAGAAGTGATTATGTCAATATTAATGAATTAAACTCAAAAATACTTGAAGTTGTTTTCATTAGAAACACACAACAAATTTCACCTACTTTTTTAAAGCAGGTAAAGTTTTCACAAATAACTTAAATATTTTACTGACTTTTCTATTATCGTCACACAAAAAAAATGTTATAAGATTTTCATGATCAATTCTGTCAAATATTCTTCATGTATACATAGTTTTTGATACTTCAAACTGACTGGTGGCTACATTAATAGAGAGAGGGGACCGCATGTGGCCCCTGGACCACCAGTTGCCAATCTCTGCCATAGAAAATGACTGTCACCTTTCAGCGAAGATGCAGCTCGGTGATTGATAAGGGTAATTACATATTTTTTTTCTTTGGGTAAAGTTTAATGCAACCTAAAGTGCATGTCCGTAAAATGTCATGTCTGTAAAAAGTATTTGAGTCAGAAATGAAAACACTTTTTTATCAAATACAACTTTATTAAACATTTTTCTTATCATTGACATTATTATCAATCTCGTAATAAAATTCCTCTAAAACAGGAGAACACCGCTATGTTGTACCAATTGGAGACTTTTACAACTCTAAAATTCTGCATGTTCAACCACAGAACATGATGCCAGGAGAAAAATATATTTTCATATAATCATTTTTTATTCATATAGTGTATAACTTCTATATTTTACCCTATAATAAAAAGGCACTTGGAAAAACCAAAATACTGACAATAATATCTCACAAATGTGCAAAAAACAGAACTTGGAACAGGCCTCGCATGGCCTTAGTCTTTATCATTAACCCTTTGTGCAACACTGTGGCACTTCAGCCAATGGCACCTTTACATTGACCAGAAATAGCTAGCTAACACTAATTCTGTGCCCTGGATGTAGCGTTAAGTCGGGGTCACTTTAAAATCTCCAGGAGCAAGTACCGCTTAAAGTTAAAAAATATGACTTTGAATTCAGAAATTTGAGCGAATGGATGATTTTTACAATTAATCTTGACTCCCAAAGAACAGATGTTTTTACACTGAGTCAGGATGTGGCAGCATCCCCGTGTCTACATGAACTATGAGGGGATAAAAGTGCAGCTTCTATCTTTACAGGCTGAGCTCAAAGGGTTAATGGATCATACAGCTTATTTAACACGGAAAACTTTTGGACCCTGTGAGGATCCGTGTCAGACTGTTCAGCTTTCTGCTGTCGTGCTGATTTCTGTCCCTGGCTTCAACCTGCAGAGGAGAGACAGACAGACAGGGAGGAGAGCTACTGCTTCTGAGGGTTCACTGTTGCCATGGATACTGTGTCTAGCCTACTTAACACCTGTTTCTGCTGACATCACAGGCTGGGATGGTCCACTCAGAGCAGGAGATCCTCCTCAGTACCCGGGTTGAACCCGGAGACAGGGCCAGATGTGTGCACGCTGAGGAGGATTTTGATTTCAGATAATGATGACTGAGAATTTCAGAGGCAGAAAAACGAGACGCAGCTCATCTCTAATGTGAATCCTTTGGGCAGCCCGAGCTCCTCCTCAAACACGGGGGGTTATTTTAGTTCCCTGTGATGCAGCTTGTTAGCCTGCCTGTTTGCTGAATCTCTGAGAGGTGGGGGTGTACAGCCTTTTGGGTTTAATCTATAAAAACATGGAGAGGAGAAAAAAAGGGAAACAGAGGGCAGACAGAGTTCAGTGGCCTAGTTTTCCTCGGGCTGGTACGCCTGTGACTGGCTGCCACATCGGGCGCCGCACAGCCAGCGACTTCAGAGCAGAGACACCGTCCGCCAGATGGACTGCGGCCGCTCGGAGCAGCTCCCCCTCTCTTCTGCCACTTTTGACTGCTGGCTCACAGCCTCTCCCCTCATCTCATTCACAGTCATCTCTCTCTGTTATCAGCCTCTTACAGTCTGTGAGTCCTCTGTGGGTTCACTTTACCAGACTGTGGGTATTAGAGTCAGAGGAGAGCAAGAACAAAGCAACAATCTCATCTTCTAACGTGGATAGGACACTTAAAACAGCACACACTTCTCTAAATGATCCTCAGTGCAACAGTGTGATTGTCATGTTGTCATTTGGTCCACTAAATACCCCCTTCATTAATTTCCATCCCTAGAACAGCGGCCCCTGTCTTTATGGCTTTAGACCTCTAAAATCAGACACAACTATTTGATCAGGTAGACTGTCCTCTGAACATCTGACCTAAAACTAGATTTGGGAAATATAATTTCAGGCCTACAGTCATGTTAGTACTGCTGTGAGGCTATTTTAAAGAGGCTTAAAGCTCAATAACAATTTTAGCCAATACCGATGTCGATATATCAAAACAACTAAAAGTAGTTCATGGGTTTATACCTACAACCATGAAATTCATTATCTATACCCCTTATCCCTTTCGGGGAAGCAGGTGCTGGAGCCTATCCCAGCTGATATTGGGCGAGAGGCAGGGCACACCCTGAACCGGTCGCGAGCCAACTGGAAGGCCACATAGAGATATGGACAATCACTCACACTCATACTTGAGGCCAATTTAGACTCATAAATCAACCTACCGAGCATGTTTTTGGTCTGTGGGAGGAAGCCGGAGAGCCTGTAGAGAACCAATGCATGCACAGGGAGAAGGGCCTGACTGACACCGAGGTCAAATCAGCAATCTCAATCAGTTGGTGCGAACTTTCCTTCCTGGTCCTTAACGCATCCAAAACAAAGGATATGATTATTGATTTTAGAACAAAGACTTCAAAACGTGACCCCACAGTCATCAAGCGTCAATCTGTGGAATGTGTGGAGAGCTACAGATATCTTGGGACTGTCATTGATGCCAAACTGACTTTTAACAAGAACTGTGAAGCATTATGTAAGAAGGGCTTGTTTTATCTTCGGAAACTGTCCTGTTTTAATATTGACAAAACCATGCTGACCCTTTTTTATCGAGCTTTTATCGAGTCTTTGTTGTCTTTTTCTCTGGTGTCCTGGTTTGGTAACTTGTCACTACAGGACAAAAATGCACTGCAGCAAATTGTTAAACGGGCTGGGAGGTTAATTGAGGAGCCTCACCTCACTATGACAGCCCTCTATTCCTTACAGCTGCAGCGTAAAGCCAGCTCAATCCTTAAAGACTGCTCACATCCTTTGCATGGCGAGTTCCAGCTCCTTCAATCGGGCTGCTGTTTTATAGTTCCTAAGGGTCGCACAAAAAGGTGCAGGATCAGTTTTGTACCCGCAGCAATTTGTACCCTGAATCTCAAGGCCACAAGGTGATCTTGTTCACATTTCACATTAGTAAGACCCAGGGAGATGTCTAAGCACTTTTCCATAATTTTAACTGATTTTAACTTATTTTATTTAAACACTTTTAGATGGTTTTGCTATATTTTAAAATGTTTTTTTTTTACTGTTTCCTTATTGTGTGATTCGTTTATTGTGACATGTATGTTGGGTGGTTGTTTTCTATATTTTATATTGGGATTGTCCAGTTCCCCGATCTGTAAAACAAATTTACTGTCTGGTACTAATAAAGAAACCTTGAACCTCCTTGCTTAGAGGCACGAGCACTATCTGCTGTGCCACCGTGCCACCCTATTACATCTACGTCAAATACATGTATTTTTAAGTGAATTGTAAAATCACACTTCATCTGCCCCTTTTGAGAGCACTGTTTTACTGATATGCTGAGAAAAAAATCTGCTCTTTTTTTTAAGACTTTTACTTTCAAATGTAAATAAATAAGCAGGAACTACACATACTCAATGCTGACATAAATGTCGGCTGTAATGTTGTAAATATGTGCAGGAATGTTCATATCTGGTGATATCAATTTTTAGCTTCTTTAGCAATTTGCTGCCCATATAGTACATTATGATAATATCTTGCATCCCTACAATACTGCCTTGGTCAAAGTGACAGTGTTACAAGTGATAAGTCATTCTACTCGATACTTTACATGCATGATCAGAACTGGGTATGATCATTGAATATATTATAATTATTTACATGACTGCTTTGGTAAAATACATGAATACATATCAATCAGGTCCAAACACTGATAAATGTGGCTGACTTCATAAAATCGAAAATAAAACAAAAAAAACTATCAGTTAAAGGGCCTTTGGGCCAAAGAAGCTGACGGTATCTGCCTGAGTCAAATTATCTGGGTTACTGAAAGAGGAGAGAATTCCCATCATTAAATTTGACACTTTGAGGTTACTGGATAAAACAGTTGTGGCTAAATACTGAAATTTATAGTACAAACTCTGCTACTTAGCTGGATGGATATGCACTAAAAACAGGCACAAGCTGTATCAACCAGAAAGGAACATAAATATCCGGAAAAATTGATCTCATGGAACCAAAAAATACTAACTACATGGAGCTGCTGCAAAAATTTAGCAAAGGATAGTGAGGTTCTTTCTCTAATTTAATGCCTACCTCTGCAGTAACAGATGAAAGAATTCAGTGTGATCAGTGTATTTCAGGTTGTTATACTTTCCCTGTTCAAATAATGATAAAAAAAACACTTAGCAATTAGAAATGGTGGCTTAGCCTGGTAGTTCCCTCTACCTTTGACTGGATGGTTGAGGGTTTGAGCTCAGCTCCGGCTATCGCATGTCAGTGTGTGATTGGGCAAAACCTTTAACCCCAAGTTGCTCCCAGTGCTACACTAGTAGTGTGTAAATGGGTATAAAAGGGCATGATGTGTTAGGTAAAACTGACTGACAACTTACACTCAGAAGCATCGGTGAGTGAATGTGAAAGAGAGGGGGTGTAAATAAGTAGGTGTGATGTGCGGAGTGAGAAAAAAAAGCAATTTGAAAGGTTATAAAGACTAGAAAAGCACTATTGCTCAAGGCCATTTAATAGTTAGCATCTACCTTCCCTCAAACTCCTCGATTAAAGACCCCTGTGCTCACCTGTACACCTGTTCCTGATTACGTCATCAATCAGTAGCTGTTATTAACTCCTCTGGTGGTCTTGGTACCCTGTCAGATATTCAGTATTTACTCTGATGGATTCACCTTCCTCCAGGTATGTAATTGTGTTGTTTATATCATTAATTCTTTCTTTACTTCTTATGGATCTATTAAGTTAGTTAGTCAGTAATCAATTTTTCGTTTCTGCAAACGGGATTCTTTTACATTTTTTCTGTTTTTGTGACTACCTATCAAATTTCCAATATAAACAGCTGTAAACTTTGGATTAGAATCATGTGTGCTGTTAAAGTCTACATCAGTTGAATAACAATTTTCCTGTTCCTGTTGCACTTTTGTGACCCCATATATTAGTCACAGGTACCCAGGGCTGAAAACCACTGCATTAGTGAACTATCAAAGACCCTTGGTGCCTTCAAATGAGGTTGTGTTTGCTGTGATTACAAAAAGCGCCTATATGAACCTTCCCTGCCTGTCTTTGTTGTATTCATGACTTTGTGAGAGGAAATATTCCAGAAGATTTGCGTCCACTGACTCTGCACCTTAATTTCTTGACTTCCCATTGGAGGGCAGCATTTTCTTCGCCTACAGGTTGTTTGCTCTGGTCATATGGACCAATTTGCTACATTGTCGAATGAACACCTTGAGTTTGTGGGCCAAAGAAAGTGCTCTCTGATTGGACAAGATTACTTGAAGGCAAAATGAAGGAAGTCAAATAAGACAAGTTGACTCCTGCCCCAAAGACACTTCAAATTCCAAATGGACTGTAAGCTGAGGAATGTTAGCTTTGGTTTTTTGATGTTTGCATTGGTATTGTGTGCAATCACAGGGATCATCAAACATGTTTAATAATGCTAAATTAGTTGGGAGGATGGTCCATGACAATCCTCTTGAATTGCTAAAATATCCACAGCTTGTTTCAGTGGATCCATCAGGTCTGTCTGTGGTCTCAAAGACATTTTTAGTAATGATAAATATAGAGGGCCCACAGAGGCTGTTGTTTTAGCTTGAAGGGATATCTCAAGATTTTTGAAGTAAGGTTGTATGAGAAATGTACAACTATCCTGAACATTAGCCACATTGAGAGAGATCAGGCCTGTGTCTGTAGAGAAGAGCCAGTATTGAAGCTAAATCTTTACATTGCTGCACATGGGGCCAGCACCAAAACTACATCTTGTGATTGCACGCTATTACAAACTGATGGCAGCTTACTTTTCCATGACCAAGCCGCTTTGTTTTGGGATTACTTTGCTACTTTCTGTACAGTAGCAAAGTTTATTTCCATCACTGTGGCTAATGTTCGGGCTAATGCCATGTAACTCAAATAACCCTGCTTCAAAAAATCTGAACAGTCCTTTGAAACACTGGCCTATAAAACTCAAAGTAGGTGACTGATTTAAAAACAGTGCATTGCTTCCTGCGGTTAGGTCAGTTTGAGGTTAGTCTTACTGCAAGGAGACAGCATCAAAGTCTTAAAAAGACGAACAATGACCTATTTTTTCAAGTGATCTTGGCATGGTTTTTCAAATCAAAACAGGGTTCGACTGACATAAACTTGACTAAAGGACTCTAGATCTTCAGGTTGGGTGAGGAAATACCCCAAACTTCTCCCACTTGGTCCTCTACTTAACTCCTCTCCTTAACCCCCAGTTTCCACATAGTCCATCTACATCAGTTCGAGCCTGGGCAATTTGCAGCACATCTCCCTCAGCCTTATCAATCTGCCTGTTTCCACATCCTGCACCTCAATGCCCTGGTTTGCATGAGATTTGCGGTAAATCTGTTTTCAGCTGGATGCCAAGCAGATTGACCAAAACATGAAAACAAGCAGTAAGTATAGGCGGGTAACTTCAAAATACAGCTCAGTCATTGTTGTACATGTGATCTCCTGCTCAGGGACGCTTTAAATACGCCTCCTGTTGGCAAGGAGGTGTTGCTGGCTGAAGCAAAGCATGTATGGAACATTCTGCCATTGGATTACGTGATAATTTGGGTTAGACCCATCCATGACAGCAGAAAGCTGAGTGCAGAGCAGCTGTCTCAGAACACAAGAAGCAACTTCAACATCAGTAAAAATGTCTCGTCTGAACAACAGCAACAAAACAAAAAAACAGAACATCAATATAAACAGCAATAACTGATAATGTCTAAGACTTGGTGATGTAAAAGTAAGACCCAAACATGAGCAGATGTGGAGGAGGGAGAGGAAGGAAGTGTGTGTGTGACAGTCTCTTGAGGGAATGTTCCTCATGTTGAGATGACCCCCTCATGCTCCCTGACCCCTCACCTGCACAGTTAACATCATGCATGCATTAGCATCGAGGAAATCCCACAGCAGATTACAGAAGAATGAAATAAAAGCAGAATATTTCATAAAGAACAGTAAGTTGGCAGTAACGCTTTATAAAACATGTAAGGATTAAAGTGTGTGCTAAGTGCATGTTGACTGCTTAATCGAACCTTGAGAAGAGTTTTCCCAGACGTCATACTGAGTCTTTTTGTCCTTGTTTTTGCCCCTTTGGACAGTGTTAAATGAGGCAGTTTGGAATGGTGTGGCTTCGTAGTCAGTCCAGCTGTGTGTGGCACTGAGTGCATCGAATCCCCCCTCTGTCTGTAGCACAACACATACATCACTCTTTCCCCCTCTCAGGGTATTTCTGCGCTGCATGGGGTATGTTGAACTTGGGAAAAAACTTCAACCCACATGGCTAAGTCGGGCTGCAACTGGATGACCACCTGTTTTCCCCTGCAGGATTTGGGTCAGGTCAGCTTTAAAAACACAGGACACCAGTGTTTATAGCCACAGTGGCTCTTTTATGCACAAACTGGCTGTGTTGATTCAATTACAGGAAAGCAGTTGGACAATCCAAAAGTGAAAGTTCTGTAAATGTCAAGCAGGGTGTTGAGTACCATGCACAGCCAGAAGGGGGAGCCAGATGCACTTGTGCCTTCAGTTTCACTTGAGTAAAAGAGGAAGTGATGATTGCTCATTGCCAGGTGATGTAACACCGTCTGTCTGTGTGAAGTCCTCAGTTTGCTCTGTGCACAAGAAGCCCCTGGTCTGCACACATTCTTGTAGGTCACCTTCCCCAAACCGGGGACAAGATTGTCAGAAGTGTTCCTGCCCAGTTCATGATGCACTGGTGGAGCTGAGAGGTTAGCAGCAGGTTTGAGGTTTCAGTACTAGAACCAGTTGACACTATTGAGTAGGGATGCATGAAATTGGCAAAACAAGTGAACAAGTATCTGCAGATGATAGCTCTCAAAGTTACATATCGGACATTACATTACAACTAAGTTCTAAAGGACAAGAGTACACTTTTTGACTTCAGATACAGATACAGCCTTATACAGAGGAAAAATATGGTATATAAATTTGACTAAAGAAGGACTTTTTCTTTTTTTCACATTTTGTATCATTTTTGTTTCGCGTTGCTTTGATGCTGGAACTGCTGTTTTCTCACAGGGTTCCCTTTCCCTTACATGTCATATAAAAAAAAAAACAATATCATGCATCCCTACTGTTAAGTGCTGTGTTTAATGGAACCGTCTCAGGGCTGAAGACAGTTTGAGTTCACTTGCTTTGGTACGGCAAGCCTGTCTGAATCATATTAATCACAGCGTCCTGTGAGAAATAGGTCATAACTTTAAAATCAAGCATGGAGAATCTTCCTGTTTCGTGCATCTTAGCCTAACGGTGAGAGCGTCGTTTAGTTTCATGGTGTGTCTTTCTCACTGCTACGCTGCAGGCACACTGTCATTGAAGAACATATGTCATATAGATGTTGTATAAATACTTATTAATGAGTTAGGACTTTTGTAAGAACACAGAGCACTAAGACTGTCACCATCATGGTCCCTGTTCACAGAACCAGCAAGAAGGAATTAATAAAGTACAAAAATAAACAAGAGCAAAGAGGAGCCCGCTGTGAGGCCTTGTGATTGAAATACAGAACCATATTTAGTCTTAAACAGAGTTCTTGGGCCCCAAGTTTTGTTTCCCATAAAACAAGAGGCTTGCGTTGTGTACTCAGTTCTTTTGAGGTGTATAGTGTGAGCTGTAGAGTGCTGCAGGAATTTACAGATTACAAATTTTGAAGGACATCATGAGAGTTAGCTTTGCACAAGTTCCATTGACAAAAATCCTATGTTTTTTTTCATTGGGTTCTGGATCATTGCTGAGAAAAAGTTCTGTGGGAAAGGTTTCTAATGCTAATGCAATGCTTCAACTTTCAAACCAGGTGTGTGTGTGCTGCGTGTTGGCTGCGTGCTGGCTGCATATCTCTGCTGTCATAGCCCTGTATCTCTCCATATTCTTGACCTAAATAATATCAATAAGGGATAGATTTCTTAGTCAATTCGCATTCTAATGTCAAAGATTATGTTCAGGGTAGAGAAAAAAGTCATGTAAATGACAGTAAATTAGTAACCGTACCATGCAGATGGATCAGCCTGTTTAAATGTCTGTCATCATGCAGATCTTTCTTGTCAAGCTTCAATCTACAACGATTGTGAGCGGCCCAAAGTGGTACTGCCCAATCAACGTTGTTTAAAGAGGTGAGAAGAGATTAGCATAGATGCTATCAGCTCAGTCGCAACTTTATCAAATCTGAACTGCATGTCTTTATTAAATTAAAACAACATCAACACTACAAAGTTCTTAATGGGAAGAATATTTTGGCTCCACTTCCGACATGTTCTGCCTTGAGTTTGTTTTACAAAGTGGCTCACATTCTGTCCTTTATGCCTCAGTGGAAGCAGCCATATACTGCATTATCTGATTGGCCCTTAATGAATGTAAGTGATGGAACAATTATTCAGTCACCTTCTGGATATGCTTTTGAAAGGTTCTGCCCATTACCAAACACTTTCAACTGGCTCTTTCCAGATGGACGAGATATAATGGTCAGTCAACGAGGCATGGCAGGAATGAATAGAACACTATTAATGATTATCAACAAAATGTACAGATTGGTCTGGGCTTTATTTTCACTGGGCTTTACGCTAATTCCTGGGTTGCTTCGAGGTTACTACTTCAATTTAAGTACTTAAGCCAAAAAAACATTAAAAGGAGGTTTCTCTGAGGGGGTGAGTCTTTTCACAATTGTTTTTTGTTTGTCTTTCAACTTGGTTTTGATCATATTCAATATTTTGACTTGAAAAAAGTTTCTCTTAAGCCATGCTTTTATCCAGAAAAGCACAAACAGGAAGTGTAACAGTACTGTGTTTACCTTTTCTGTGACATGGGTGTGCTCCATTACCTCCAAACTGGATGTCAGCACTGGGAATAGCATCATATTCCAGTTAAATGCATCTCAGTTATGAGCTGGTAAACTCAGGGTACCTGAGGCTCGTCCAACCTTCAGAGTAAAAACTGCCAACAAAGGGGGCGTCCCCACTGACATTTCTTTATTTGCAACATGGATATTGTGACCCCTGAGATCACATGGAAAGCATCAACATCTCCAAATGTGGTCTTAGGTACTTGCCAAAAGGACACATAGCTCTCTTTTTCAGCTTTCTTGTCTATTTCTGATGCCCACAGTTTGCAGAAAAAAAGGCGGCCTATCTCTTCTCTAGATTCCCTGCATGTAGGACGCAGCACTCGCCAGCAGTCTCAAAGCTTTGACAATATTCAGCACAAAGCAGCCATCATTCACCACACCAACATCCAGCCTGAAACAGGTGCCACAGGTTTTGCTCATCAAGATAATCTCCACAAATTGACACTACTTTCATAACTGGTGAAGCATAAATGCAATTAGCAAAAGTAAAAAGCTAAAAGGCTTTGCATGAACTAAACCATGGTAGGTTGACCTCAGCATCATCACCTCTAAGCTAACATGTTTGATGTGATGATGTTTTATGTGGTCCTGGTTCGCCACTTCCTGGAATCTTCCTTTTGTAAGATGTGGAATAGCTTCAGGATTCACAAGTGTGGAGACTTCTGTATGTATTCTGTTTTGTGAAAAGAGATGTTAAAATCTCATAATCTTGCGTTAAACAGAGACATATTTTGGGCAATGAACCAAAACTCTTTGAAATCCCATTGTCTTTGAAACAATGGAACAAGAAGTGCTAAATAGTAATTCATTTCTGCATTTTAGGACTCATCACTGCAGCACTCTGTTGTTTTGATGATTAAGATTGTACAAAGTTTCTCAACATAAACCCCCTTTCAGACCTCTCTCTAATTGCATTGTCTGGATTTGATTGTGCGAGCTGATCCTCATCACCTTTGACCGCCTGTACCCCCACTATGGCATTCATCCTCCCACCCCAACCCCCTGAGCTCTCCTGGAATGTGAGTAAATGTGTGTGTGAGCGTGTGTGAGTATCAGTTGACCACAGCTGGCTTGAGCACCACAGTGCCTGGAGGGATGACCACCCAGGACAAGGGATCATGAGACCCTCCTGTGGATAGGTTCAGGATCCCCCCAGTCACCTCGTTCTTGGCCTCCTCAGCCCGCCCCTTCTTCCCTTGCTGACTCTGGGCCTTGCGCTCGGACGAGGCCCCCAGCATGGGCACCATGGATAGGCCGAGGGCTGAAGAGGGGAACGCCGGGGAGAGCAGAGGGGACTTGGCCAGGCCTAGAGGGGAGCCATTAAAGGACAGGATGGGCGTTCCTCCCAGGGCGCCTGGAGGTGAGCTGGGGCAGCCCAGTGTGCTGAGGTCCAGTGGCCGAGGGCTGATCGGGGAGATGGGCAGGCCACCACCAAAGCCCTGGAGGGCGTGGCCCCCGAGGAGAGCAGCCGCTGCCCCTGGGATGATGATGTGGGCGGCGCTGACGTAGGACAGGTCTGAATCCTTCCCCACCTCGTTGGTAAGCCCTCCACTCTGACTGCCTTTGAGCAGGGAGCCCACCCCACCCGGGGAGCCCTGCTCCTGAGCCACGAAATGCCCATGAGCCTTGATGTGCTTGCGGAGAGAGCTAGGGTCTGTGTAGCGCTTCAGGCAGCCCACCATCTTGCAGTAGTAGGGCTTGTCCACATAGTGCGTGCGAGTGTGCTTGAAGCGGTCACTGGAGTTAGAGTACCGCTTGTTGCAGCCCTCATAGGGACAGATGTAGGGCTTTTCACCTACAGTGAGGTCAAATGCAGGAGACAGAAAAGTTCTGTTATCCAAGAGAAAGAACACTGTAGGTATTAAGTTTAAACAGTCATTTTTTTCTAATTATTAAAACAAGCACGTCACCCACTGACCTGTGTGTGACCTGTTGTGTATCTTGAGGTTCTCCAGACGAGAGAAGCTCTTGTTGCAGGTGGGACAGCGGTGAGGCTTCTCATTAGTGTGGGTGCGGATGTGGATGAGCATCTTGTACCTGCAGCCCCACAAGATATATAAAAAAAATCAATAAAGCAGGGTCATCTGTCAATAAAACCGTGAATGAACACTAATACTGCAAAAACACAATTGTATGTGTTTTTTTTCTTTCACATTTCTAGTTCATGAATTTTTAACTACACTTACTTTAACCACTTTTACCTAGCATGTTCAGATTAACATCTAACATTTAGATATAAAAGCCAAAAATCAGGCCTAAACCAGAGGCACTCAGAGAGCATAGACCTCTGCAAAGGCATTTCTGACGTTGTTAGTCGAGTTATTGGCAAAAATGTGGAAAACTTCCCGATTTTGCAATGCTCACAAACCTTAATAAAAATTTCTGGAGTTTAAAGGAGATTTTCAGGACTTTGGTGATTAGGTTTATGGGGTTTAGGAGTTTCTCACCGTGCATTAAATCCTCTCCCTTTGCGAGCGCAGCCCTCCCAGTGACAGCAGTACCCAGAATCCTTTTCAGGTTTCACATGGAAGTCGTTGACATGGTCCACCAGGTCTTGCAGGGAGTCAAAGAGCAGGTGGCACTGAAGGATAGAAACATTCAGGATCTTAGAGGTTACACTTGATTAATAGTACAAAAAATTAAATTAAAAAATAACTCTACTTGTTGGATCTTACCTTCTTCCAGCGGCACGACAGCTGTTCATCTGCTGAGAGGTCAGGAGAGGCTCTCTTGTCGTTCGTCTGGCCAATGAACATGGAAGACGGCAGGTGAAGTCCCGCCCCAGCTCCAATTGGCACAAAAAACTGAAAAGCCTATAAGATGTGAAAATTTTGATCATTAAAAGTGAAACAGACAGCAGAGTAACTAAATAATTCGTCCATTACAAGGTGAAAAAAAGGAATTTAGACTTTAACTTCAGTGTAGTTAACATGTTCAGTTTCTTTCTGATGACAAAGTGAGTCTGTGTAGCTGAATGTCTAGACATACATGTCTCTCTTTTTGTCAGTGGAGTACAGAACTACTGATCCCATCTTCTTTTAAAAAATCCACTTCTCTCTTTTTGTCACGTAGCCCCCCCGCTGTGTGCTACAAACCTCCCTACATCCCCGAGCTCAGCGTGAGAGCTGTGAGATTCACTGAACCACTGCAGAATCACACTCAAACGCACACTTTTTTTTATTGAAACTCATCTCGAGCTGAAAACAGAGCAGAGTTCAGATGATGAGATGATACAGAGTAAGTGACACATAAGTCTGAGTCGCCTGGCTGGAGCAGAGAGGCACACAGAGAGAGAAAATCAGGGTGGAAATGGATCACAATAATGTGGCTGTCTCTTCTTCTCCAGCTATGTCAGAAATGTGTATCTGACAAATTTCATAAAATGAGACCAATCCCCTGCGCTCGGTTCTGCCTCTGCATGCAAAACTATGTGAGTCGCTTTGTGAGATGCTGTAGGGGAGAGAACATGTGAGTGTGAGTGAGTGCAGCTGTTCCTCCTGAAGAAACACTTTATGAAGAGTAATGTGTAAGGCTGGGGGATATATCAAGTTTTTAATATATAATGACTTATTTTACTGGCATATTTGATAAATTATTGTTTTTGTAATTATAGGTTATAGTGATGTGGATTAAAAAAGTACAGTAAATGACAGACCCAATGTTTTTAAAAGATTTTTTTTGGAAAAATTCAGAAATATTAATACTGACCACATGATAATGTATTCAAAATGTGAAGTCCAGACTGAAAACTTCTGTTTTATTCTTTTTATTTTATTTAGGAGCATTTAACTTATAAGTTAAAATCAAACAATACCGATACCTTAAGTTAAGTTCGGGAGAACTGAAATGAAAAAGTCCTGAACACCAAATGTAGAGAAATGCATTGTTGTTAATTATTACAAATTCTTTGCAGTTTCTAAAATGCACAATTTTGATGGCAACACATGGGAAAATGAGTGAAACTGGCACAAAACCCACATCCTTTTACAAATGTTGCTAAATGATGACAGCAATTCATCAAGTTTATGTACTTTTGATTCCACGGATCAAACAAGAACATTGGCATCTTAATTGTCTTAAAACGCATATCATTTAATTGTTTAGGGAATTTTGACTGTAAAATTTCGCAATTCTTAGTGTGCAGTTTAGAGTTTTTTTAAGAGTTTGTCTTTGATTTCAAAACCCAAAACTAAAAATTGTCCTGTTGTATCAAAAAGATATCAATATTTTTATGTACGGAGATTAGAATACACAGATTGATAGATAGATAGAAAGATAGATAGATAGATAGATAGATAGATAGATAGATAGATAGATAGATAGATAGATTGATAGATTGAAAGACTAGGTGCTGTAGCATTGTGTACTGTTGCCTGATTGTATGCTTAGTGATGTCTGAGAAAAACTACAACTCCTAGACCTGAAGGTTCTTGGATCTGATGTCACTTCCTGCAAAACTTTTTGCAGGCACCTACTTATGCTGCATTCCAGAAAAGTGGGAAGTCAGAGTTTTCCAACCTTCGACCAGGAAAAGTTCACTGGAACGCCACTCAAACTGGGAGGTCCTAGTCGCGAAGTCGAAGAAAAAACATCTACCCCGTCTTCACCGATTTGTTTTAATCTGACGTCACTCGACAATGGCGACGCCCATAGAGATGCAGACCATGAATGTTAAAACATAATTTGCTAGATTAAATTAACATATTTATCTATACTTATTTATTTATTTATTATTATATCAGTTCAGTTATTCGACATAACTTCACATAACACAATGTAATTTTTACTGACTTTGCGCTGAAACATGGAGCTGGCATCTGTGACTGGAGGTAACCATAGCAACGAGAAACACGCAAAATCAGGACTATCCCGGTCAAATCTGGTCATCCAGTAATTTCTCTTAAAATATTGATGTTAAATTAAATTTCTTTGTAACGCCATATAATTTTTCCTCATACAATGAATTAGCTTAATGAATTTTTAGATGATCTTTAGGTTGACCTTCAGCAAGAATGTAACTAAAGAAGGCTGTTTACAATTTGTTATTTACCTCATCTGTCGTTTTTTTTTCCTTTATTTGTTTGATTGCGAGAAGGCAGGTTTGCTGGAGGTCAAAATGTGTTTTGAGGAACAAAACAAAAAACAGCCATCTTTGTTGTTTACATTCGCCTGGAACACTTTGGGGTCGCAACTGGTACAATCGAGTAGGGCTGGGTATCGTTTCAGATTTTCTGGATCGATTCGATTCCATATTACAAGGTCTCAAATCGATTTGATTCACGTTTCCATTCGATATTGATTCAGTCTGGGATATTTCAGTTGAAATAATGCTATAAATTTAAAAAGTGACCTTTTGACCTGGTACATTTTTAAAAATTGTATTTACATTAAGAATTGAACCCAATCATGTACTTTTATTCAAACATGACCACCTGATGAAGAAAAAACTACCCAAGTTAAAAGATCGATCTTTGGATTTTATGGATCAATTACGAACTATTTAAAGGGAAATCAATTAAAATCGATTAAATCATTTTTTTAAACCCAGCCCTACAATAGAGTGGGATAAGTCCAACTTCCCACTTCTCTGGAATGCAGCATTAGTAGTAGATTGACTGCACCTGGCCAGGTGAGCAGCAGCAGCAGTCGTGGAGACAGCTTTCTACCATGAAGAGTGAAAAGTAAACTACCTTTTTCATACCTTTATTTTAGTTGCAGGAGTCTAGCAAAATGCACACTTTGACTCTGAACCACTGGAACTGTATTTATATTTTTGTGGGATGGTTCATTAACCAGCTCTACTGTACTCCTTACAGTCTCTGAAACGACCAAATAACTTTCAAGTAGGACAGAGCGGGAGGCTAATTAGAGCTGGAGACTGCACTCTGGACCAGCGAGGGCGTCCTCAGTGAGGTCCAGACCACTTGCCTGGCAACAACCAAGTAAGCGCAGCTGCCTTATCACTTGCCTCTTGTTTCACTCCTGCTCCCACTTTTAATACTTTTACTCTGTCTTTGTGTTGTGATGCAGTGGCGGCAACTTGGGCACTAAATAAAAGATCTTTTTTTCTCTGCTGCTGCTGCTGAAGGGGGCTCATTACTGACCAAGTGCATTTTTCTGCTGTATCAGACAACTGAGCATGAGGTCGCGTGACCATGCACAGACTTGGAGGTAAATGAACAAATGGAGGGGTGGATGTATGTATGAATGAACAAACAGATGGACTGATATCAGGCTGAATATATGTATAGGTTAGATACATTTTGTAGATATAAGGAAATGGGCTCTATTTTTCTTCAAATCCAGCTGTGCCAAAGACATGACGAAAGCCGGTGCTACCCTTACAAGTTTACACAGAGAGGCAAGGACGAGCCTGGCTTTTGACATCAGTGATGTAAAATAAAGATGTTAAGTACTGCTGACACATAAATGGGCAACAAAGAATTGCCAATTATTCCTGTTAATCTAACTACTCAAAATTGCTCTCTAATGATTTGGAGGGGCTTGACATGGGCTAAACTGATCTATTAATGGGCTATCGCTGCCTTTGCCCCCAGTCTAGAGCTGTGCTTCAAAAAACTCCTTCATATAGTTTTGTTGTATTTGTGCTGTAACAATATTGTTTGAATTTGAATGGAGTTATGTTTTATTTTATGATTCAGGTATGGTGACAAGGGGTGGGCATGGAAAACCAATTCCAGTTGAGTATCAATAACAACTCCCTTAAGGAATCAACTTCATCAGTCTTTTTGCTTATCAGTTCCTTCCACTTTTGAAATTAGAGACGCCACTCTGATATCAGAGGCAGTAAGCAGAAATAATAAAGAAATCACAGCAGACAGTGGGCAGAAAGTTGTCAATACTGTTTCTTTGCTCACAGTACAAAGGTGCCTTGCGTGCAACTTCTAGTACATAGAAACACCAACTTGCAAAAGCATTCATCTATGCAGAACAGCATTGAATATCAGGAGTGTCATGTGTTTGACATGTTTCCACTGAAAATCTATGTAGGTCAACTTAATTCTGCACAAAAAATCCACAAGAATCCATAAGGTAGTTGTTAAGGAATCAGATCAATAAGCAGAACAGCTAAAGGCATTGCTATCATAAAATTGAATCTATTCCCACCCCTAACAGTGAAAACAGTTTCTTATTTTCTTACATAAAAAGGGCTATATTGTTTATTACAAGCTCGAAATAAGTCATTGATATTTAATTTTTTGTCCTCATCCCCCATCCTTAATAGTGTGTATATCATAGGGGGTCAGGGGCTATCTAGGACTTAGTTAGTGATGAGGGGGCTAAATGATTTCAGCCAGTCGGTCTTTATTCAATTGAGAAGGAATTGAATTAGGCGGCGTGAGGTCTGCGTGGCTGTACCTTGACTTAAATCCGATTATACATGTACCAAACACTCACACACACACACACACACACTCACGTCATGCCAGAGAGGCCAGTGAGTGCAGACAGAGGCACTTGTTGGGGACACAAGAGGTGTTTGATAAGAGTGCCCCCTCCCCCCCATTCACCCGCATAAACACACACACTCAGAGGCCTCCCACCCCGAACATAGCCTAATTCCCTTACAGAGAGATCGACACAAACTCATGTTGTTCCTGATCTGCTGACAGCAGCAGGATGAATCTCTGCTGAAGACTGGACAGTGTGAACCACTCCGTGCTAAAAGACTGTTGTTCTCTCGACAAGTTAGATATAAGTCAGGAGGAGTTATTAGACAGAGGAAGGTGTAACGGTCGGCTAAATGAAATCTCATTTAGGCAGAGTACCTGTCCTGGTGTGTATATATGTGTGTGGGGGCCTAACTCACCCCTGAGGGGACGTAGTTGCCGTTTGTCATCTCTGGAGAGCTGGGGGTGTGGCGAGAGGAGGGAGACATACTCAGGTCCACTGCAGGAGGGGTGGGGGTGTCTGTTCGGTCATGGGGGACCACCTGCACACCTGGGAAAACAAACACATATAAACACCTGTCAAGGTGACCTCTACCTGCTGGGGCTGACATGTGCCTCCTGTTGCCTCAGAAGAAAACTTTTGTTTTATCACTGTTTGCATTTGGGACAGCCTGATGACTTTTTTTCTGTCACTGACAATGAACATCTACAGATCATATTTTGTTTTGTTACTGCAGCTGGTTTAGCTGTTGGTCCGTCTACTCAGCTTTGTAGTGAATGAGACTTCCTGTGGGTGGTGATGTAGCCTGATAGTACATTAAGCAACTATTGCAATTATATAATGTATCAGGAGATTGTAAAACAGAAAAAAATATTTTTTTCCATTTCATTTCCTCCAAAAAACAATAAATACTCAATCTTTGAACACATCATGTTGACATTTTAATTATTTTTAGTGACAAACATTTTACCAGCCTTGAAATCATTATAATGCAGACTAGTCTTTATCCTGCTGGTTTCAGCACGTTTTAACATTCAATACAGTTTTTAAAGTTTTAAATCAACAGGATTTTCTTAAGAAAGGGGATTTTACCATTGCTGTTCTTTGTTAAAGAAAGGCTAGTATAACCTGTTTTTCAAGCCAACAGCTGAAGATGCTACATTTCAGTTGAAGAGCCCATACTATGACTTTTAAACTTTATATATTTACTTTTCATGTTTATCATTACTCCTTCACATGACAGAGTACTTCTATGAAAGAAACCTGCAGCATCAGGACTTCTACCCTCCTGTATGGCAGCAGCAGTCCCAGGGCCCCCTGAATTTACCTACTGCTGTGACATCCTACCATTATTACATCATCAGCTTCTGCCTATTGGCTCATAATGTCAAGCCCGGTGCAGAGCAGAGACATAAGAATAAATATCATTTGGTGACAATATGGCGCTGAGCAGCTCTAAACTGACGAATCATCAGAGTGGACCAGTCAACCAATCAGTGCTGACTAGGCCCTCATGTGGAGGGGAGCTTTAGAGAGGCAAGAGCTCGAACAGAGTGTTTTAGATAGATCAGGGGTACTCTGTTTATGAAATCTAGCCTTTTTTTATATTAGAAATACTGAGCGTACCTGTCACCAAAAATAAATATATTACCTCTTGCAATATGGATAAATAGTCCTGATGTACTTACTACTTTCTGGCAAGCAAGTTATTGAGCCTACATAATTATACCACTCAACGTGCAAAGTGACTCAAAAGTATTAACCAGAAGTGATCTAATGAGACACTAACTTTCATACAAGCCCTTTTAACACATACAACCCTGATACTTCCTAGAAAAAAAACAGGGTAACCCACCCAGAAAATTTCCTGACCTTCTTGTAACACTTGTTAATGCTACTTTGGCAAACAGCCTCAAGTGGACACTGAAAGAGTTGCAGTTATTTGCACTTCTGCATTAACTTACTTTTTCAACACAGGAGGCTGACCTTTGTTTTTATTTGTATTCTTTTCACCAAGAGACCTTCCTTTCCAACCTCAATGTGAGCCCCCCCAGCAGTAAACCGAACTTATGGTGCGTTCCATTTGACTCGGAAGTGGGAATAACGTCACATCCCAGTTTAACGTGTTCCAGTTAAGAGCTGGTTAAGTCTTGTTACCTGTTACCTTCTGACTTCCCAAGTAGAAAATCCAACCAAAAGTTGCATTCCCAGTGATGTGTCTTAATTTCCAGCTGGGATATTCTGACCCCTGAGGTCAAATGGAACGCACCATGACCATGCAGTCTAACAGATTTTTGTGACCTACCTGTGCGTGGAGACGCTGGCGAGGCGGGCTCTATGACTGCAGTTCCGTCATCTGCCATGCGTAGCTGGCGAGCACGCTTGGGGTGCAGTGGAGAAAGCGGAGGCGAGCGCGCCCCTCTGTCCCGCCCGTTGGCCCTCCGAGGGAGCTTCAGGTCCAGGGGCTCGTCCAGGGAGAGCATGACCGCAACCCGCCGACCTCCCACCTGCACAAACAGAAACAGAGGGGCAGAGTTAAGCCGAGTGGGGCCAATAAAGGACAGCCTGGTTTTCATATGACAACATTTACAAGAAATGCATTCCAGTAAGAAAAAGGTGACAAAGAGCAGAAGACAGATTCTCACACCTGCAGCGTTTCCCAGGAAAGTATCTCACATTCCTCAATCCCACTGGGTAAGAAATTCTCAACCCAACAATGGCAAACTGGCCACGGTCGTAAACTGAAACACTGAGTAAGCCGAAGAAAAATAAACACACACTCGCACACATAGAGATCTGCGTGACCCCCTCCTCTTTTCCCATGTTGACCTTTGCACACACACTCTTCTCAAGGAATGTCTACAATCCAATCCATATGGTCACCTTCACCAGCCGCCCCGCTTCACCCAAAACCCCTCGGCCAGTCACATCACCTCCACCCCCACAGTGTGCACCTTCAGACCCCACGGACCTTCAAGACCCCACCGGCAGCCCCCCTGGGCCTGCAAGTCCAGCTGCACTGCTGCAACCACCTCCTCCTTCCTCTAAACACAGTGACCTCTGGACCCCGCCTGAGGGCCGTAGGCAGATGCTTCATCTAGCTGTCGTTTTCAGTTTTAGTCTTTCTCTGCCACTGAACTGACACTGATAAAAAAAATTCTTCCCTCTTTATAAATAAAACGTTCTGCACTGTGATGATGTGTTTAGTATGAGTTTAATTTAAAACCACTGACACCACTTCATGCAGTCAGACGAATCTCCAGCTTAACATTAACTCACAGTTAATGTTGACAAATTCAGTGAGAAAAAATGCTTTACTTTATATTCTGAAGAAATATAGTGCAAATAGTTATACCTAGAGCAAATTCAGGTTCTTACTTTAGACTCCTCTTATGAACTATTTTGACATCATGACATTAGCAGATGGCAAAACAAAGCAAAACTGGCAGCAAACATAAACCTTGGTGGCAAAGGAGTCATATAAAGTGTTGTTGTGGTGCTGGTGTCAGGATAGAAACAGTGGCAGTAATGGTAGAAAGCTGAAATTTGGCTTCTTGAAGTGCTGCAGGTCTGGAGCACTTCGATTGTTGTACTTGGTTCTGCTGCGTTTCTGCTCCTGCTGGTGTTTTCTTGTTTTTGAATAGTTTTGGGCTTTGTTTCGTCTCTAACTTGCAGTGTGTTAGCCATTAACACATTTGTTTTTTATTGTTGCAGTGTGTTATTTCATTTGCAGCACATTTCCATGTTTGTATTTAGTTCTGACCTTTGGTTTTGTTTCTGTTTTTGCATCTTTTCTGTTCTTGTAGTGGTTGTCCTCTTACTGAACTGAATCAAGCCCTCATTGGTGACTGTAAATATTACCCCAAAATAAAGTTTTCAAATATTTTTTGAAGAGCACACATATAAATGTACAGGTTTTACAGTAAAGATAATGCACAGTAACCTATCTTAACTGTCCTTGAGCAACCCTGAACTGATTGCCAGCCAATCACAGAGCTAACAAATAAAGACAAACAGCCAGGAACACTTGCATTCACATCTATTAGCATATCTGTCACCAAATAAGCATGTTTAGGTCTGTGAGAGGGTACCAGAGTACCTGTAGATAATCTAAGAATTGAATCAGTAACTATATTCCTGTGAGGCAACATTTCTACTTGATACATCATCATGCAGCCCCTTAAATAATATATTATTATCTTATATTTATATTGAATCAAAAAACTAAAGCAATACACAATAAATGATAGTGTCTTACTTTCCAGTCATCTTACTAACTTATTATAATGTCCAACCCTTGAACATTTTAGGAGCTTTTATAATCATGACTTTAAATCATAGAAACATCTACAATGTGAAAGTTTGTTAAAGCATAGAAACAAACTCTTTTCAATAAACATTTTTTTAAGTTCTACACAATTTCAGAAGTCAGACTCTTTCAACAGGTGTTTAAAAATGTTTTTGTCTGTAGTTCTTGATCCAGCAGCCTCTTCTTCACACGTACAGGCAGTGCTCGTACTGTACCGCTGGTTTAAAGCCAGCTCTCCATTCAACACAATGTGTTCGGGTTCACTGCGCCTTCTAACCACTTTCACACACACACACACACACACACACACACACACACCCATCTCAGAGCATTTTCCATCCACACACACAAGTACACACAGTTGCATGGTGTCCTACATTTCTCCTGAGTTAAGCTTCCAGTGTGCATGTACACAAACACACACAGGCACACATTGGGCCCCAACACCACAGCAAATCAGTGCTACACAGTTGCAAAAACCACCCCTAAATTATCCAAAACTTTAAGCTTTAATAAGTCTGACTTTATTTTATTCTGTAAACTTTTTTATTCATCTCATAAAGTCACCTGTACTCTTGTTGCCAACCTTGTACACATTATTATGTTCAAGCTGGTCTGCTTAAACACAACAACAAAAAAAGGTCAGGATTTGGCATAAACAACATGAAAGCATGGATCCATCCTGCCTTACATCAATAACAGCGGGACAGTTCTGACAGTGCATGAAGGAAAATATTTTAGAAACAGACTGCTGATGCTGATAATGAGGTCTGACCTCACTGACATTTATGTTGGTGTTTGTTTTGTTTGTTTCACTCTCAGAATCAACGTAGTTACCTACAGCCCGATGTCTTTGTACCCTTGAGTGGTATCCTTCTGTAACATGCCTCACTTACGGGCAGGTATACAAACAAAAACAATCAAGACTCCAACAGATGAGAGGGCAAACTGCAAAAATAGCCTTGTTTCCACCGTGTGGTCTGGTTTGAGTCAGTACAGTTTGGAGTGGTTAGTCCTGATCTTGTTTGCATTTCAACCGACTTGGCTGCCAAAAAGTGGGACGGCACAGGTCGGTTATTTGGGTCCCTTTCTCCTTATTTGACAGTGGAATTGTATACTGACCTGGACCGGAATGCTTAGTAAAAAAGGCAGCTTAAACCTCTGGCTTAAAACCAAAACAAAGTATTCCCCCTTACATCCTGGGGGCCTGATTGGAAGCCGTGGAAGGCCTGATTTGGTCCCAAGGCCACCAGTTAATGCTCACTGCAGTACAGCATCTTTGAGATGTAGTGAAACACGACTTTTGCATCATGGATGTGCAGCCAACAATGCTGCAATTACTGTGAGATGCTATCATGTCAACATGAACCACAATCTTTAAAGAATGCTTCCATAATTTTGTTAAATCACTGCCATGAAGAATTACTGCAGTTCTGAAGGCAAAAGGGGGTCAAACACTATACAAGCATGGAGTACCTATTAAAAGGGCAAGTAGGGGCTGGAGTTGAAAACCATTTTCAGTTGACGTTTGATAACAACTCCCTAAAGGAATCAATATTATTAGTGTCTTTGCTTATCAATTCCCATATCAACTTCTTTCCAATTTGTCCTGCATGCTTTGCAAATCATGGATGCCCCCCCCCCCCCCCCCCCCCCCCCCCCGCCCCCCCAATCAGAGACAGCCAACAGAAATTATCGCATAGAAGTCAAAAATCATGCCAGACAGCACCAGCAACTTGCAGAAGGATTTATTTATTTATTTATTTATGGCATTGGATATCAGGAGTGTCAAGGGTCTGTCATTGTTGCCACTGAAAACCAATGGTGACCAACTTTTTCCCACAGAAAATCTGCAGGAATCAATGAGGGAATTGTTAAAGAATTGGATCGATAAGCAGAATGGTTAGTGACACTGATATCAGTCAAATCTGATCAATTCTTATCCCTAGCAGCAAGTAAGTGTACATATATATATATATAATTATTCCTCTGTTTGTGCTCAAAAACTTCAAGCTGCCTCTTTCTACATGAGCTTCCAAGCTGGGCCAGATCAACCAACCAAATCTAGACATGCCCCCGCTCCCAAACACCCTAACACGCTCACACTTACACACAGTCATACTTACAGATACACACCAAAGTCATTAATCAAACTATAATTTCAACAAATTCACCCCATGCTCCCTCGCTCTTACACACATGCAGACACACACTCATAGGAGCTGTGGTCGGTGGTGAATGGCGAGCTTTGAGAGCGACTGGCCGGAGGCCACATGAGAAGCTCTTGTGTCTGGGAGGCACGGAGCAGAGAGGTCACCAGGTTCAGCAGCCTGACCAGGGAAGGCCACCAGCTCACATACACACACACAGCCAGAGGAGGTGCACTGGGGGTGTACAGACCCAATCAGCCATGGATAAGATGATGATACACACATGTACTGATGGGAGCAGAGGAACATACTGTATGATCTAGCACACAGAGAAGCTTTATGGAGTTATCAGAGAGATCTCACTGTCCCGATTCGTTTATATACACTGATCCTCCTCACATGCACAGAGAGAAACATTGTGGGACAAATAACCATTAGTTTTTTATCTGATTAGAGGCTGAAATGAGACACACATGACCCTCAGGCCCCTTTAGATGTGATGTACAGAATGATTTAACACCAAAATGTCTGTAATAATTAACACAAAGAGCAGAAAAACTCTGAAGATATTTGCTTTTATGGAGGCTTTAAAGATTTTCAGTTCAAGAACAAAAACATCAGTGCTAGAAGTTTTTAAACTGAATCTTTGCCGTGACAGAAATGTTTTCTCTAAAGAGGAAAACTGATAAGAGTAATACCAAAAACAATTTTTGGTCAATCCTTTGTGTTCTTATATTTAGCCTGGCAGTTTCCTTTGTGTAATAACCCACTGTCTGTCCCCACTCTCAAGGTCCATCAACTCTCCTGTCCTCTCAAATAAGAGCACAAATAGCAAAAAAAACAAATAGATGAATTAGAATTAAAAAATAAAGAATAATACAAAAATCAATTCTGAGTATGAAAGCGATACCAAACTTTGTACATTATGAAACTCTCTCACAGGAGCTTGACACCACAGTTTACCCGCAGCAGCAGCAGATTTGAACCGTTTTATTAAGTTCACTATCAAAGAAGAAGCACTTAAAACGAAATGATTCACAATTAAGATGTACCAATTGCTGATTGGTTACCATTTCACCTAGCCATTATAATAACATATACTGAACGCAGTGCAGACACCGGATTATTATTATTATTTTTTTTTTATTACTTTTTACTGTTGTTTTAGAGAAAACATAACTCAAATACAAGAAATAATAGAACAAACAGCAGGCGGAGGATCCATTTCTCAAGCAACATTTAGACCACACATATGACAATATGCTCATATAACCATATTAATTCCCTCCTTTGCAATAAAGTTTGAAGATATGCCTCCCATATGGGGCATGATGTTACTATACAATATCAGGCCTTACAGTTAAAACATAGGTGAGCCATTTTTCAGCAAAGATATCAATTTTACATCTCAGTTTAAATGTGATTCTTTCCATAACGTATATACTGTAAACAACATCAATCCAGTCATTTATAGTAGGTATGTCTCTTTTCAGCCATTTTTTGGTCAGAGCCTTCTTACTTGCTACTAACAATAGTCTCAATAAACATTTGTCTCCCTTTACACATTTAAGTTCTTCTAAATCGTTGAGGTACATGATTTTGAAATTAAAGCAGATTTTAGACTTAAAAACTGCCTCCAGGACGCCATGGACGCATCTCCAAAATGGAGCCACTGAGGGACAATCCCAAAAGATGTGAAAATGGTTTGCCATAGTACTTCCACAGGACCTCCTGCAAGCAGTCTGATCAGAGTACTTAGTTTTCTGTGCTGGAGTACAAAAGAATCGAGTCAAGTTCTTCCAGCTGTATTCCCTCCAGGAAGGAGAGCTTGTTGTCAACGACACCAGAGTATTTCTGAGTGGCAACTATGAGCATCATCAACTTGTGCATTTTCAGTTCCCAAATGGTCAGGCTACCTTTCCACCAAGCAGTCCAGCTCAGGATGGCTCAGTATGGTGCACAATTTCAGTGTTTTCACTGTCAAATAAAGAGAAAAGGTACCCAAATTAGGGACCCGTGCTGTTCTTTTTGACTCTCTCTGAAGGGGTAGCAAATGCACTAATGCACTAAAGGGTAGAGCTAAAAGCACAGCAGTCTGTTGATTGTTAGAAAAAAAAATATGGTACTGAAGTACTGGGGTGCTTGAAATCCTTTATTGTTACTCTTTGTTTGCATGCATGCACTACATCAGAACGCTTCACTGTGTCTTACTATTGTGATCTCACCCATCTACGTAGCTGGCGTGACCCTCTCCTCTCAGCTCATATCCCCACCCTTGAGTGAAGGTAAACAAGGTAGGGTTAACCCCTCAAAACTGTACCAAACTGCACTGAACTAAACCAAACCACTTAGTGGAAACAAGGCTTAATTTTTAGTATCTCATCAGGTTTCAGGTTTTCCCAATCTTAATAAATAATTCCAATTACACCGACTGGGATAACTAAACCACATCAAGATCTTGACACGCACTGAATGGATTCTTTTCATCATTTAAACCAGGGGCAACTTTAAGGATGGCAATTGATAGGATTTTATTGATGCCAATTCTTCTTTTTGATCCAGTGTTTAATCAACTGTTCTGTTGTCAATTCTTGACAACACAGCCAACAGCTTATCTGTGTCAAGAATGTCAAACACACAGCTCTCTTAATGTTTAATACTGAGGTGTGACAACAAATGTTTCCACGTTTTGATGGTGTTTCACCCTTGCTTGAATATTGAATAATGCAATGTTTGTGTTACTTTCTAAGAATTCAAGCCCTATTTTAGACACCCGCACTCTGTCATTTATACTGACTGCCTCTCATGAGGGCTTGACACCATTGTTTTGCAAATGGAGGGCATTAATAGAAAATTGTTCAGCAATAACTAAAGTTAAAATGATTGAAAAGAAGTTTCTTAAAGTACTTAGGATCAATTTTAGTTTCCTATCCCCTGTCAGTTTTGTGATGATAAATGAGGATCATTAATGTTTCCTGTTGCAATGTTTTTTGACCATATGGAGTTTATGTGGTAAAACAGCCATTAACAGTAAAATCAAACATGTTTGATCAGTCAGAGTGGATGTGAAATGATATGCGGTTAATACCACATTTCTTTTCTCTCTCCCTCTCTTATTTCCTCCTCTGGACTAACTTACTGTAACTCCCACCGCACAGACTGCCAAGCTTTCTGGCTTTATTGTTTGGCTAAAATAGCAGAAAATCGCCTGTCATCCACTTTAACTGAGTAAAGCCCTCACCCCCAGGCACAGACCAGGAATCAGCTTAACCTTGCTACAATCCTACTCTCATCCATCCAAACAGAAAACTGGCCCTCCATCAGTGCCATAATCCCTGCTATAAAGCCCCAGGAACAGATATGAAACTTTTGGATCCATTTATAACTCTGGAATATAAATCAATTTGGCACCTAAGATCACATGATTCTTCATCTCCACTGCAAAGGGAGACAGAGGGGGTCTCTGTACACATAAAAGCTCTTTTTAGGAGACTCCACCACATGTGAGCCATAACTTTATCTTCATAATGTACTGCATAACTAATCTTTTCTAATTTAATACAGCATACTGTAGCATTTTACACTACTCAAACAACATTCTCATTTAGTTCCTCCCCCTTTTTCATTCAAGCATCGTGTAAGATTTACTCTCCGCTCCACTGATAAGTTGAATAGTACAACTGAGTCTCCAGTAAATATGCATCCATTCATTATCCATACCGCTTATCTCTTTCGAAGTTAAGAGGGGCTGGAGCCTATCTCAGCTGACACTGGGCAAGAGGAGAGGCCCACCCTGGACCAGTCACCAAATGATCCCAGGGCCACATGGACAGACGGACAACCATTTACAAATTTAAGGGCAATTAGAGTCATCAATGAACCTATCAAGCATGTCTTTTGGTCTAGATGGTGCTGAAGTGCCCAGAGAGAACCCACACATACACGAGGTGATACAAACTCCACAGAGATAGACCCTGATTGATGAGGGTATTGATCCAGCAACCTTCTTGCTGTGATGCAGGCGCTCTACCAGAGAATGGTTTTATTCTGTCAACCTTCCAGTTACAGGCCCAGCAAGCCTTTTCTGCACCACTCCGCTGCCAAGCACCCCAGATGGGATTTAAACCCACAATCCTTGGCCTATGACAGTGCCTTAAAGCACTGGGGCTTCAAGTTACTGTTTGGTTTTTATAATCTATATCAATGGTGTTTAACCTGTTCTGAGTGCAAGTTCCAGTTTGTTCAACTGCCTTGAATGAGTTCAAAATTCTTATTTACAACATTAGATGTCCACTGTTTCCATTCATCATACTGACATTAAACGGTAAAATGATTAATTAAAAACGTAACTGCAAAAACTGTTACAAAAATAAGGTTGTGTAAAGCTTAACAGAGAAGCCTTAAAGAGTTCGTGGGACATCAAGTTAAACAGCAATGGATGATCACATGGCCTTAGGATGATTGGTGTTTGACCTTGAAAATTTAGTAAAGTTTTGTGGTTGGTAGTTGACTTCACAAGTCTCATAGAACTTGGTCTGAAGTTTAGAAATGGTACCAGGGCTGACACCAAATAATGTTGCCACTCTGGAACACCCGCCTCCAGTTGCAGGGGATTGTGGCACATTTTCTTTGGTCAACACCCACACGTGGCGCTATGTTGCTCTTTTATGCTTATACTTTCTTTTTAACAGACAAGTAAGGTTTTTTGGCTCATACCTTTACATGTTTCGACGGAGCTCTTCCGCCTTTGTCAGAGGTGTCATCAGATGGTATTGTGACGTGTCTTTTTTTCAGCTGATTTTACGGAGGCGTGATCCTTACAAGTTGCACCTCATTGTAAAGGTGACTTACCAGGCATTACAATGATATAAAATACAATATCAATTGTATATTTAAGATTATATAAGATTGTATTCACATGCAAAGGTATCAGCTTGACTTGGCCCGACCAGGTTGTTTTGGTTTTAAATTAGGGATTTTACCTAGTACCAAGCACAGTTTTTCGCATTCCCTCCTGTAGGGTTACAAGCAAGCTCTGCTGAGTCCAAGCATGACTTACAGACACAACTGACTGGTCTGAGTATCACCATCAGGTGAGGGGATCAGATGCAAATGTATGGAAATAAAGCCATCCATGTTGGCTCTGTGATGGGGTGTGACTTTCCAAACTTCCCTCTGCTTTAAACAGTACATTGTATTGCTGCTTGTTACTGTCTTTGAAATAAAATGCATCTCCTTACTATGTAAAAAAAATCTCACAGGGGTTGGCAGCTCTATCATCTTTGCTTCCTTCTTTGTTGTTGTGAGAATGCCGCTGTAGTTTTGCACAGCTGCTCTGTAACAACATCACCTGACCTTAAAGAGGTACAACAAAATCTATACTGTAATTGAAAACGAAGCAGGAGGAAACCAAACTGTGTGGAATCAAGCCGAGTTGGGCAGATACAATAAAATGGAGAAGTACCCATAGACTTTTTCCTAATTAATAAATGATAATGACTTTGTTACATACATTACAAGATTTGGTTCTTTCACTGATCGATCATTCATGTGATAAGAAAACAGAGCCTCAGATAAAACCCTGATGAAAGGGGATCTGGTGAAGAAACTTGGAGTACAGAGGATGAGCTGTGTGTTCTGAGTTTGCTCATATGAGCTCTGTGTGCTGGCTCACTCTCAAATATCTTTTATCAAAGAAACAGACATCAATTATAAAAAAGGAAAAAACTAAATTCCCTTGAAACTGCCCCGGCTTCTGAGAAGCTCCACAGGCCATTAATATCTACAATACCCACTGCACCCCAGGCGATCCATACCACACTAATGTGTTTCCAGTGGAGTCTGCCAGTGCCCCTCCCGCTGAATCCATCCACCATACTGGATTTCACCTTAGCCCACCCTCATGAGCCTCTCTTGGTGCAGAAATGTTAGAAACTGGCTAGGACGTGACTCGCCAAGTGTGTTTTTTGGACTGAAGTTACAGGATTTTGACTACATCCTCCAAATGGCCACAGTCACCAAGAGGGGGCTTGTGGGAAATGTGAGACAAAGAGGGAGGGCGAGCGAGAGAAGCGGTGATACGGAGAGGGTCTGAGTGTGGTCTGTGTGTGATAAGCTGTGTGTGTGTGCAGCTCGGTGGCGGATGGCTGTGAAGTTTGTGGAAGGGGTGTTGGCTGGCCCTCATGCAGACTTCCTTGCTCAGCCGTGGGGTCGACGGTTTCTCTGAAAGACGCCATTGTCCCCTCTGCGGGCCCTCTCTCTCTCTCCAGCAGAGTAAACAGCAGCTGAGAGAAAGAGAGGAGAGGAAAGGAGAGGAGGGATGACCAAAGGGGCCGCAGTGAGGATACACAAGGGTGAGGATGAAGGGAGGAGGAAGTTGAGGAGGAAGAGGAGACTGAAAGAGAGGTTTGTGTGCATGTCCCTTTTAGCAACACCCTGTCATCGTTTTGCCTGCATGACCCCTCCCCAAAGTGGAGGCCGGGAAATTAGGATACCCCTTTTTGTTACAATTTATAGGTTAATTCCCAAGAAAAGTGTGATGCCAACTCAATTCCCCATTAGAGTATATCACAATCACTAATTTTCAAAAGACCTAGTTTTCACATACTAAGTGCCCCTGAACCTCTGTTCTCTCTCAGTCTGATACACTCTGTTGGAGCTCCTGACACTTTAAGGCTCCTGCCCCAACATAGGCCCAGTCTGCTCTTATTGGTTGACTGATCCACTCTATGTTGATTGGCCAGTTCAGCACTGTTCAGAGACATATTTTAGGCAGCTCTGCATTCTGTCACAAGGTTGGAACAATCACATAATGCCACATTGGTCTCTTTGGGTAGGCTGGTGCCTGGGAGGAAAGGGATGAGTCCTGAAGTCAAGGACCCATTGTCTTGTGCATAGAGGTGCTCTATCACAGGGATTAGCCATGTTGAATACCCCAAAGGCCACATAAAAGCAACATATTTGCTATTTAACAATACTAACAATTATCAACAATATTGGCAAAGGTAGTTTATTTTTCCCTCATGGGAAAATCAATTCTTTTCTCTTGTATTTTTTCTGAAAACTCTTCTGTTTTTCAAACATGCCTAAGCTGGTACAAGCATAGATATGTCATGCAGCACTGGCAATATAAAAGCGGGCATACACTGTAGCTTCATTATGATTCAAACCTGAATTTGTTGTTGTGTGACCAGCTTTGACATCAGCCCAACCATGTGTTGTTTGTTGTGTAGTGGACACAGAGACATGACAGAGGATCACTGCACAATCAGCTGCTCTTAACCAGTGAGATGGATATCTAACATTTTTGATATATTGACTGTATGACTGTATCTCTCACACTGTGAGAGCAACTAGGAGTTGACTTCCCCTTTTCTTTTCTGTAAGCACTTTCAGACAGCATCTAAGATCCCCCTGCTGAGAGCACCTATCCCCGCTGGTTTCACCCCCCTTGTTTTAGAAAATATAGAAATGAGCAAGGAAATGTACGCAGAGACTCAGCTGACAGTAAACAGCTTTCATGATTTAGCTGCTGATGGTTTGCTGCTGATGCAATGTGTGCCATAACTACAGTGTTTTTGTCTCTGTGTATTTGAGCCATGCTAAAGAAACCACAGTGTAATCTTCTGATTTCACTGCTACAGTGTGAGGACTGGGGTTGTTTCTGATGATCAGATTGCAGAGACTGAGCACATAAATCGTGCATGCTGGTCATGCATGGGAAACAACTAAACTGCATGGCTCAACTGTGAAATCCACTGTATTACGGGCTTAAACTAGAAACCTTCCTGACTTCAAACCGACTCCTTACTGGCTGTTAGACACCATAACACAGAACAAAACTTGCGCATAGTGCAACAGACTGCATACATCAAAAGTGATAAAATCTCCATTATTTTTATAGAAGATGGTATGAAAAAGTACAGAAACTTGATGACCTTCAGTCCTTTCTTTAATCGAGAGGGAAAGCAATGTTTTTTGCAGACCTACATTTGCAACATTTGGAGAAGTGAGCTCACTGCCACTTTCCTTCACTCCTTGCCAGTTTCACTCACATTTACAGTTGTTGCCTTCATAATTGTAAAATTTAAAAACAGTGCAGACATGTTTTTGATATTTTAAAACAATAAGTTACACAATAACATGTTTGAGACTTTAATTGAATAAATAAATTCTCCATTTAGACACCTCAGGCAGATTATTTTGTGGTCAGTGGGCATAGAACTGATAGTATTTCTGACAGTTTACAGTCTTTTGAGTTAGCTAGGCCTGGCATATATTAGTTTTTTCTTTAAAATTGATCCATAAAAGACTGTACTCACCAATGGCCTGATGAGGTTAGAAGAATCAAACATGATCATTCTAACACTAAGACATCACCTAGACAAAAAAATACTATCTCACCCTGAGTCTCAACCTGAAAAACACTGTTACATCTCAAAAATTAAATATATTTCCCAGCCCTAGCTTTGGGTGTGTGTGTTGACGTAGGAGGGTGTGTGAGTCTGCTGATGCAGGTCAAAGCAGGGCTACGTGATCCAACACCTCCAGGCTCACGAGGATCAGTGCTGACTTTTAACCTCACTCCAACCGATTGATCTTTAACCTGATCAGATCTGATCTGATTGGGATCGGTTTGACCCCCTCTGTTCAACGATGCAGAAATGAGCACCAGCATGAAGAACCAGAGCAGAAGAAAACTGTGTGGTATGAGGTGGTTTTGTTACAGGGTATTAAATGGTGTTGTGTAATATTTTGTTTTCTGAGAGGGTTTTAGAAGTGAAGGAATGTGTGCATGTGTGTATGTGGACATGTCTTGTGTGACCCCCTCTGAGGTTGGCTGTAACTTAATCTGCCTCCCGCTGTGACCCTGGGAGGTGGTCTGTAGGAGGCAAGCCATCTCTCCCCGGGGCTCTTTGCTTTCTCCACTTTTTCACTCACACACTCTCGCACACACACACACCAAGACAGCGAGAGGGAAAGAACATCTTCTGAAAACTGATGAGAGAGGGTCACATGTAGCATTAAAATACTCAAAAAACATGATGCAATAAGATTTACTAGCAATTGCTGAAAGCACAATTTCTTTTCTTTGTGTGGGACTTTATGTCTTAATAAAGATGTATATCAGATTCATGCATGGAAGAAATTAAAAACTAAGGTATTGAAGCAGCTCCTCTGATAAAGGCCTAAATTGCTGGAACACGTGAGCAGGTTTTCTAAGTACCGTAGCCCTGTAGAAATTAAGAGCTTCATGTATTTTGAGGCTTTTATTCCTTTCTTTTATGGACAGGACTAGGAATGGGAAATGATAAGGTTTTATTAGGGATGTACAATATTGGATCTTTGTTGATATCTAATATGTTGATATTTCTAAACTCATTTTGCCAATACTGATATTGATACTGATATTCCATGTCAAAGGTCAGAGTCTCCACTATTCAAAAATTGACCTGTATTTCCATGGTGCTTTTGTGTTAGAAACTGATCTGAAGCGAGACAAACAAAACTTTATTCTTTAATTGATGATACTGTTGATAAAATGGACATTCAGAAATAATGAATGAGGTAAACCATCATGGTTCATTCTATATTTTGTTATTATTACAGCCAACATATGAGATATTTATGACCAGTTTGTATGGGTAAAATATGGACTGTAAATATTGCCAAAAATGTTCATATCTACCTTTATAGAAATAATCTATTTAGGCAGTTATCTAGCAATACTTACATTGGTCTGAAAGTACTGTGCATACCTTATAACAATGCACTTTATTGCAATGCAATCTATCCTGCTTATCGATCCAATTGTTTATCAATTCCCTTTCCAATTACCATGAATTTTCTGTGAAATAAAAGTTGGCCTAAATCAGTTTTCTGTGGCAACAATGTCAGACACATGGTACTCCTGACATTTAATGCCCTGCTGCAGATTGCTACAAGTTGTTGCTATTTTCAACTTTGCTTGAAATCACACAGATACTGAATCAGTAGTAGTTAGCGTAATTTTGCTTTAAAAATTAAGCCATAATTTTGAACACTACTGTCACAATAATCACATTATTGTTCATTTCTGCTGACTGCCTCTGATGACAGTGTGACATCCTTGATTTGTAAAGCATGCAGAAAAAAACTGAATTGTTGAGCATCTAATCAAAATTTATGTTATCAATTCTTTGTTGTTGTTATTTACTCTCCTCTGGAATTGGTTTTCAATTCCCTTCCCAAGTCATGTCCTTTTTGAAACCACTACTGCTAACAAAGGCAGTTTGTATATAATGCACATTGCATTATGTTTTTGTAGTATGCTGGGCATGGCCAGCCCTGCGATTGACTGGTGAGAAGGTCAGGGTGTACCCTGCCTCAAGCTTGGTGTCATCTGGGATAGGCTCCAGCCCCCACAACCCTGAAAGGGATAAGCAGTATAAATATTAGATGGATGGATAGACTGATTTTCATCATCTTTCATTTTCTAGTTTCCTTGCAGTTGGTAACTGTCTTGTAATGGGCATTAATGTGTGTGGGCCTATAACTATTTCTACAATACAAAAACTATATTAACCACACATAAATAATCTAGTTTCTTCTTAAAATGTGAACAAGGCTGTAAACTTCCCATGCTCAGTTCAACAATTTAGCTAATTCATGTTTCTAGGCTTGAAAACAAAAGTAAACTGTAGCTCGGTTAAAGACCTTTTTTTTTTTTTTTTTTTTTTACAAGTATTTCATTTAGATTTTCATGATTTCCACAAGTGAATTTTCATGTTAAATGTGAAGTGTCTATGTAACAACTCAAAAAATGTGAATTTGTCTCTTTAATTCACTTTGCTGTTTATAAATGCAACAGAATGAGTTGCTAGTGCTATTTATGCTGTTGCCATGCATATACCCTTTTGCTGCCCACCATTTTAACCTTTGACCCAGTGGTGTTTTGGATTGTGGGAAACAGTGCATAAGGTAGACTGGTCAGATGCATTCTGTTAAGTTTTCTTGAGTAGTATGACTTCCAGGTATTGTTGGTATAGTGCAGATTTTGCAAATGTTTGTATTCTACATACTACATTTTGACAAAGTCAGTACAGCTGGTGTAGTATAGATTCAGATACAGCCATAGAGGCAGAAAAATCATGCGAGAAGGCGCATGCCTTAAACCTAGGCCACCTGCTTTGGGGACAACAGGGGACAACAGGGGGAAACATCCTAGTGGCTAACAGCAGATTCTGCACCCCATAAAGCAGGATTTTTGTTGGTCTCCCACTGAGCTTAGTAGATCTTTTCTTTGAGGGTGTCTAAACGCTAAATGAAGCCTGATATGAGGGGGTAGTCTGTTTAGACCTTAACATCTGATTTTTTGTTCAAAAAGTCTCAACATGCTTTGAGTCAACACAAATATTTCACTACACATGATACGCCAGGGCTAACCCAGTAATTATAATTATGCAGGGTTTTACTTCTGTAACTAAGGCTGATAAACAACTAAACAGTGTGATTACAGAAACCAAAGTTCCATTCTTTTTCTCCGAAGTGGATCTGATGATTGGCCTCGATGTCATAAGTAACCTTGGAGGACTTACCGCATGAGTGAAACAATAGTTTCTGCTCTAGCAGAAGACACAAGGCTTATTACTTCAACTACTTTTTGAGAAACACTGTGTTTATTAGGGATAAACCAAAAAGGACTAAACTACCCACTATCCCAGTGCAACTGCAAGTTGTTTATCAGCCTTAGTTACAGAAGTGAAACCAAACTGTCAGGGGTCAGAGGTCACACCAATACCACACCTCAGACAGTGACCTTTAACCCCTAACCTCCCCACCTGGTGGATGGAAAAACCAGCAAGTCCGGACCTGCTCCATGCTGCAGCTGCATGTCTTTACACATCAGCTTTCAGAACTAAAACCCCAAACACAAACACATTTACTACACAGAGTGGTGGCTGCAGGGCTGCAGTGCAGACGTAACATTCAGGAGACTTCTTGTCTTATTTTGAGTCATCTTCTAAACCTTTTGAATCTATGACTTTAATAAGCCAGCAATAGTAGGTTCAGAGGTAACAACAAGACTTTATGATTACATTTTATTTATCCTTTCATACTGCTGAATCCATTTAAAGAGCCCAGTCTAAACTTTGTAAACTCTATTTACTCTTCGCTTTGTTTCTCATGTTCTCTGTGTGTGATAGAGTACTTCCAGACAAGACAAAATCTGCAGCATCAGGACTACACCCCCTCCCCCTGTGTACAGCACCAGTAGCTGCCTGAAATGGCTTGTTCACCCTGGACCCCCAAATCAACCTACCAGTTTGAAATCCTAACATTGGTTTGTTGGTTTATGCTCGTTGGCTCAGGCTTGCAAGCTCATTGCAGAGTATAGTCTGTAGAATGAATGCAGTGTTGTTGTCAATATGGCACCAAGCAGCATTGAACTGACCACCAATACCACATCGATTAATCAGATATGACTGGATCAATGTGAGGAAGAGGGGCTTAAAGTGTCAGGACAGAGGTGGATCAGCAGTACTCAGTATGTGAAAACTAGAGTCACTGAAATTAAATATGTGAACCAAATTTAAGTTTTTTTTCAGACTACAGAACAATATTTTAGTAAAATGTATGTGATTGCATTGTTATTGTTTAAACAATCTTACTTGCACATATTCTGTTAATTTTATTCTATTTAATTTCTGCTTCGTAGTCACTGCGCAGCACTTTGAAACTTAATCGTTTTTCAGATTTGCCATATAAATGAAGTGGATTGAATTGGACTGAATAGTCGAATAACCACAATATTGAAACTGAAAGTTGTCGGTACCTTTGGGAGGACCAAAAGATGAAAGTGATGCAATAACTGAAAATGCAAACATCTCATTTCCTTATGTTATTTACTCAAAACACAAACATGAGGTGATTATACAAGCAACTGAACCCACTCATATCAAGGCACACATAAGTGCAAACAGGTGTGTCTCAATTTAAAAACAAACAAAAAAAAAACAGCATAAATATTTCATGATGTCAGTAATGGGCAGGGGCTCATGGGAGTTGTTGTTTTGTAGTCAAATAACCACCCCCTCAGTGAGAGTTGGATGAACATGACTCCAGCAGAAATCAGTTCACCAAACAGCAACTTTATTCAGATTTTATTTGTAGTGCTGAGTCAAACTGACTCATGCTGGGAGTTAATTCTAATAAAATAGCTCCAGGTTAAAGTTAACAGTTCCTGTAGTGCCTTACTCACTCTTTTCATGTTCATTCAGTGGTTCAGTTGTTTCCTTGTTAGACAGGCTGTAACGCTGAATAAAACCATGGATGAATTACCATAATATTTAATACTGTTGAAGGATAGAGCCTTCAACTCAGCTGATGTAGATTATTTTGAATAATGTCAGTAAAATTGTAGAAAATATTTGTCCTTTATAGGCCGTTTTCAGCATGCATATGTAACTATTGTATACTTTTTATATTAATTTTTAAGTGACTAGACTGCTAATACATTTCCAAACAACAATTTCAAAGTTATTAAACAACATGCCTCTGTTTTATTGGACATCATAATAAAGAAAACACTGCAAATTAAATCCAACTTCTTATTCCTAACTGCAAATTCTTAAAGATGTCAACATTTAAACAGTTAAAATGGGTTGCAGGGAGTACTGCATGGATGTGAACAAAAATATGTACCTTTTTGCTGACAGAGGGACTAAAAATAAGAATTTATGATAGCGACAAACCTATGGACGCCCAGACCATAAATCTGTCCTCACCATAATTGGCTTCGCTGAATGTAAATCGAGGATATCCCCTTGTGATGTTGAGTCTTGTTTTCAAGAGGGTCCTCCTCTCTATGGTTGTAAAGGTATTTAAACATGCATTTATTGCACAGCAGGTTTTTTCATGATTGTAATTACAGACACCATTTCTTTTCTAAATACATACCCAATCCTTAAATCCAAAATGCCTTTCAGTTATGTAATTGTTCCAATGATTGCACTGTGAAGTTCACTATTCATTTTTGTGTGAAGTACTGTAAAGACAATGATTGTATCACTGAAAAACAAGCCGGAGTCAGCATTTCTGCAGTGGTGACTTCCTTCATTTAACTTTAAAATGTCTTCTCAGGAACCGATGGTTGACGTCACCGAGACTATGAGCATGTTTTATAGAGCCTTTGGTCTAAGTAAGCCGACTCAAGCGATCAAACAGTTTCACGTTTCAAAGTACAGCTGTTCTCATTTGCAGTTAAGAGCTTTATTGAACTCAAAATAAGATGAGATTATCAAGATGTGTAAATGAAGAAGAAATAGAGTAATTCAGGACAGGTAATGTTATGTTGTTTCTGGTCTACTTGTTACGGAGTCACATGAAAATAAGCCCAAACATGGTCAATCCTTCACTCCCTCCTCTGTCACCACTGACGTTTCTTGAGGTAATAGTCGGTATGACCCCACCTCCGCTGACACACCGAACCGCAGCCCCCGCGTACACCCTCCACCCTCCGCCCGTCGCCCCTGATGGATCACTCAACACAAACACACACAGCTGAGAGATTTTTTTTTTCTCCCCCCCTCTGTCCTCCTTAGCCGGCCGCCTCCTCAGACAGGAAACCTCACTTTCCACTCCTCCTCCTCCTCTGGGCCTTGCATTCCCTCGTTCTCTTCATCCTTTTTTTTTTATTTTACTCTCACATTTGTCGGTCTTTGGGACTCCAGTTTGTGTTACTCTATGACCTCCCCTGCATCCCATATCAGATTGAAATATATCTGCAAACTTATTATCCCATTTGCACCATTTTTCCAAATAAATGAAGGCTGCAAAAATAAGATCAATTTTACACTCTAAGTTTTCTTTTACTGTCAATATAAACATCCCTTCTTTCTCTCTCTTACAAGACGGCACACAGGATTGTACACAGTGTTATGTAATGGCCATTGGGGAAGGGCTATTGGGGAAGAAGACAGTTGTTGGAGCGCTGGAGTCAAGACGGCTGCTCTGCAGATGCAGACGGACACGTGCGTTCACATGCTTGAACACTGACAGTTCAATAAAAGGTTGCCACTCGTTTTTTTAGGGTTTGAAAACAAGAAAATGCTTTTATACTCGATTTAAAGAGTTTAAGAGTGAAAACTGATACATTTGAGATACAGCTGGAAGGAAGGAGTGAAGGAAAGGAGAGGGATAGACAGATAGAAGGAGGGAGGACAGAGAGAAACAGGAAGCTTCTCAGCGAGTTACCGATGGCCTCCAGCCAGAGCGTTCAGACACTGAAGAATTCCAGGCGGAGGGCAGGCAGAGAGGGAAGGTGCCAGGAGGGAGGGAGGGAGGGAGAGGAGGGTATGAGGGAGAAAACGAGGAGGGCGGGGCGGACTTGTGGTTTGTTGTCAAAGAGGACTCCTGCATGAAAAAAGGAGAGCAAATGCTTAAAGGGATCTTTCTTTGTGGGTGACATTAGCTCTCTGAAGGCAACTTCTACCTGTTTGTAGTTTTTGGACACTTATGGTGCATCACTACAATGTGGTTTCTAATAAACCCCATTTTCACCTGCAGAATAATCAGAGTTATAAGTGAAAATGTCGAAAGCTGCCTTATCCTGCAATGTTAACAAATGTTTTTTTTAATTTTCTGGATCTGGCCACAGATTTGGATCACCACCAAAACCCTAATCGCTTGTTTCTTGTGCCATGAACCATACTCTCAGAAATTTTCATCACAATCTGTTGGTAAGTTTTTAAGTTATTTTGCACACAATCAGGCAAACACTGGCAAACATAACCACCTTGGCAGAGGTAATTATCCTGAATTTACCTGAGTGAGCTGCATTTACGGGTGCAAAAAGACGATTTTGTTTTACTGAAACACTAGCCTGAGATTTACCTGCTGCCCCCTAGTATTTCGCCCCTCTCCCTTTCCTTCATGACTGACATGCAAACTGCAAGAAAGCTGTGAGGGTCAAGTGTGAACAAGCAAGTCAGGGAATTTTCTGAGCTGGTTAGTTAAGTGGGGTACACAGTAGACAATTTACGGCTCAAATCTTCAAACTCGGCAAAAGCCTGATTATCCTGTGGTATGCGGTGTGTTAAGAGTCATGTTATCCTCACTGGTCCTGTCCACACAGAAAAGGAAAACATAAAGGTGAGTTAAGTTAGATGGACATCACAAATGGAGAACCAACTTGTTCATGTTTGACAAAAACACGAGCGTCTAAACAGTGTAACCTGTAAATTACATCACAGACTGATAGATAGCATATGAGGTGAATGAAGGATTTTTAATACCAGACTGAGGACTATCTTAGTTTATTACATGGCCAGTACAAAGAGACAAATGGATGCTAACTGACTGACTAGCGGTGTCATGGTGAGTGTGTGTGCGTGTGTGTGTCTGCTCCAGTGTGAGTGTGTGTGTGAGTGCCGTGTGTGAGTGCCATCGCCAGTGTGAGGAGAATATCATCACTGGCTTTCTTTGGTCCAAGATCTAAAGGATGATACATGAATGGATCCATGACCTAAAAATTCATGCTATCACTAATGAGGAGAGGAGCTGGAAGGAAATAAACACCAGGAATATCATATGTAGCTTAGCAGCTCCTGCCAACTTTGTCGGCCATGTTTGTTTACATTAAAGTTGTGTTTAATCACGCAAGATGACAAGCTGCGCAAGTAGAGGTCCCGGCTGTTGGTGAATGTACTAGGTGAATTAATTGGTTGATCTCTGGTGTTCTATGTCTCTCTTTGTGGCTCACCACACACTACTAGAAAAAAAACCCCCAGATAAATCTGTAATATTTGTCTTCATGGTTTGGCTCACTCACATTTCAAAATCAGCTAAGATTTCAAAATCTTCATGTGTGTACCAGGCCTTGGATATTTCACAGGAACTTTTCAGGGTTGCATGTGTGAAAAGGGCTTCAGACCCTTCTCAACTCTTGATTACTCATTGGCGACTGTACCTGTGTCCGGTACGTTTTTGGTTCCTTCTGAGGCTGTATAAACAAGATTCACTCATACATGTCACTGCAGTTAAAAGTGACTGCAATTCCCTTTCCCCCCTTTTCATTCAAAACAAGTTGCATTCATAATTCATATTGGCTTCACAACAATCCTAGTTGCTTTGACAGACACATTATGCAGCATAATGCAGCTTCCCTTATTTGGAGTCCCTTCATGGATGTCTCACTCCCCTCACCAACCCTGGGATCGAACCAGCAATCTTCTTGCTGTGAGACACTTGCAGTCACTGCTGCGCCACAGTGCCACCCTCAGGCTGTCAATACTTTTCTGAATTTACATAAATTAATAAATGAGTCATTACACTGTGTGAGTCAGTTCACTTTGGTACTTCTCTGTTGAACATTCACTCAACCAGTTGTTTAAAAGAACACAAAACATGATCTGACTACAACAAAAAGCCTGATCGTGGCATCAGGGACTGCCCTGCCTTTTGTGTGGTTGGGCTTGCTTTACAATCCTGCAATGTGAACATGAAATGATCTAAAGGAAAAATACAAACTGCATAATTTTTTCAACTGAATGGGATCAGAACAACCAAGCTGTAGGCATGAAAACCTCATTAGTTATGGCAGAATCTTATGGCCTGATACATCAAATGTGTATTTGGCTTTGTGCAGTGTGAGTTTGACTGATAAACTTGGTTTGTTTCGCAATAATAAGTGAACACGAATGAAGCTTATTCTGATTGGAGTCAAATTAAATGCATCACCTGCGACTGTCAGCTTGAAATACACTTTCATCCTCTCTGCTATAATCAACAACTGAAAGAAAATACATTCCAACAATTCACGGTCATGCTGCTAGACCTGCATGCAGATCTGCATGGCATAAAAATGCATTTTAAACCTACACAGAATATTTTGTTATGCTCTTTGAAACACAAAGAGTAAAAGCAGGCTAAATCCAACATCAAATGGGAACTGGAGTGTGTGATGCAACATCTTAATAAAAAAAAAATGCAGACAGACAAGACAACAGAACAGAGCAGAACACCAATTCCACTTAGTCTGGCATGTAGTGAGATTATGCTACAAAATGATCTATAAACAGCCTTCTGATGGAGATTTCACATTGTGTCAGAGAGCCGTACGGGCTGCTAAACCCGGGATTATCGCACGACACAGTGACCTGACTCGACTCTTACATGAGTGGCCGCAGAGGATGACGGCTGAAATATAAGGGAAGCCTGCATTGTCAGATCTTTGAGATGATGCATGCCTTTTGGGAACACAAATACGCCTTCATCTAGCAAATGAAATAATAATCTGAGGCAGAGGCGGCCTTGATGCAAAGCCCTTGAGATTTCTTTTTTTATTCTGTAATTCATTTGAAGAGGGGAGACTGTGCTGCGGGGTGCAAGAACCATTTAAAATCCTGCACTGTGATTATTTAAACTAGTTTGACAGAGCAAATGAAAAGTGAAGAGGCAGGTAGAGCTGCACATTGGCATGCAGCAAGGAAACCTCTCTCAGTCCATTTATTAGCCCCCTTAGTAGCTGCAGTATGACATGAACAGGACACGTCTGAGGGCCCACGTGCAGCAACATGTGTTTTCAGTCACTGGTAAGTTTTTCTCCCACCTATCAGACATGTAGATAAGTTTTTAATCAACTGGAGGAGCTTTAATCCATACTGCAGTATCAGGACACCGATCGGGGTAAACAGATAATCCCTGCCGGGGTCGATGACTCAGAGTGTTGAAGCAGTAAACCGAACAAACACTAACGCTTGAGGCACTTCACACAGCCATATTGTGGGCTTTGAAGAGTGGTGAGTAATCTTACAATAACGTGGGGCATTTCACAACATAGCAGTTTCATAGGGGAGCAGAGGGGGGCAGGAACCAATGAACGCAGCAGGAGGCGTACCTCCATCCGTGAGAGGAAGAGAGGAGAGGAGAGGAGAGGGGAAAAGTGTGTGTTTGTGTTTGTACTCAGGAGATTTGATCGACATCCCCACCCTGATATACCCTGACCTCCTGCTAACTCTGCTGGGTCTCTCCCTCCTGCAGTCTACCTCCTCCGACTCGCACTGCTCTTCGCTCATCGTTCTCTCTATTTCCTCTCCACTTCCTTTGTGTTTTTATTCATTATCAGTCATTGCTCAGTATGTTTACATGCACACTTAAGTTGAGAGATGGTTTAGCTCTATACCAGGGGTCACCAACCTTTCTAAGCCTGAAAGCAGCTACAGCTAACTACTATAAAAAAATCTATACAGTAAATTACTGTTAATGGCAAAAGATTGTGGGAAAACTTACTGACTTCTGTAAAATCATCAGCATTTTACCAAAAAATCTATAGTTACCCACTGTAAGCTGTCTATACAGAAAGTTACTGCAAAGGATAATGGATCAAGAGAATATTCAATTTTTCCCAGGAAAACTGACCCATACCAGGCGAGATTTCTTTTAGTAAATGTTTCACGTTTTTGGGTGAAACAAAAGTTTGAGTGTATGTATTTAATTGGATAAAATGCAACAATAAGGACATCTGAATTACACAATAAAAAGACTCATTTATTGCTTGTTTTCATTATGTGAATAAACAAAATAATTGTTAGACTAAAACTAGCAATTCAATGCAACAGGCAAAACAGTGCAAATAGTTTAGTAAATAAAAGGCAATACACTTAAAAATATGAACTCACTAACATAATGTGACTGATGTCATTGTTTCATTATGTCAAGAAAACACATTTTACCCCCATTCAACTCTGTTTATTGAAGGTTCAGCAAAAAACTAAATCTCCAACTCTGTAAAATACATTTAAACACATCATGTTTTTAGCTCTGTCAAATTTTCATTTTACCGAGCCAACCTGAACGCATCACAATGTTTCAAAACTGGACCTCAAATGCATCACTAAACACGCCTGCATTTGTTATGGAGCAATGTGTAGCTCTGTTAGCTTAGTTGATTGGCTTTTATCCTTTTGATCTCAGTGTGAATTTCAGTTCAGACTGAGACTCTGGATTAATTCTTTAGACTTAATGGACTGAAGACAATATTTTAGAGACTCTGCTACAGTGTATTTTAGAGGATGACAGAGCATCAGGAGGGGCACAGGTGATTTTTGAAATGTCTGGTTGATATTTTGGGGAGAGGTGAAAGCTCCCACAATCCTGGTACTTTTAACAGGATGACCCACCATGTCACAAAGCTCAGATCATTTCAAACTGATTTCCTGAACATGACGATGAGTTCACTTGAACCCTTGTACCCTCAGAAGTCACCAGATCTCAATCCAATAGGGCAGCTTTGGAGTGAGGCAGAACAAGAGATTTTGCATCGTGGCTATAATGTCAGATAGTCCAGTAAACTACTTGTGCGTCTATATTTTTTTTGAGGACAGAAACATTCGTGGTTTTGGTTTCCACGAAACACCCCAATGAAAGCATGACATCCTTCAAGTCACATCACTGACAGTGAGTCCTAGGATGTACACATTGTCAGTGCATTGTTATAACAGTGTACTGCTCAGTCTTCGCTACCATGGTCATAAGCTTATCCACGATGGCGATCAGATTTGTGGTTGGAATAGATTTCAAAATTAAACATCTTCGCATGGAAATCATGGACCCTATCCCAGCTGTCATGGGGTGAGAAAAGGGGTACACCCTGAACCAGTTGCCAGTCAATCAAAGGCTGCATTAGCTGCGTTTCCACCAAGCAGTCCAGTGCAGTTCAGCTCGGTGTGACACGCATTTACTGCACTGTTGGATAAGAAGAAATGGTACCCAGATAAAAAGACAAATAACTCACCCGTGCCATCCCACTTTTTGGCACCCCTCTGAAGGTGCACTGAGTGTACCAAACTAACACTAAAAGGTGGAGCTAAAAGCACTGCAGTCTGTTGACTGGTCACAAAAATTCCAATTCCCATGCGACAGCAGCTATAATGAAAACACATACCTTGCTATGTCCAAATAAGCTGTATATGTAGAGTTATTTGTTCAGTGCTGCTGCTGTAAAGAAGAAACAGCGCTCCGTGGAGTACTGGAGAGCTGGAGGTTCACCATTGTTGCTCTTTGTTTACAGTCCTTCTCTACTTCAGACTGCTGCACAATGTTGCACAGCTTTGATGTCACACATTTACGTAGCCAGTGCAAACCTCACTTCCTGCCCTCAAGTGAAGGTACAGAGGGCAAAGGAAACGAGATCAGGGATAACCGCTCCAAACCGTACCAAGCTGTACTGAACTAAACCAGACCATTCCAGGCAATTGACAACCATTCACACTCACACTCATACCTGAGAGCAATTTAGAGCCACAAATGATCCTAACAAACCTATTTTGATCTGTGGGAGGAAACTGTAGTGCCCGGAGAGAACCCATGCTGGCACAGGGAGACCCTGACTAGCATGGAGGAATATTCTTGACCTAGAGGCACACAACCCAACCTGCTACACCACAGTGCTGCCTGTGAATTAAGATGTTTTTGAAACCTTCACATGTATGGATGGGATTATTTTAGAAAATGGAAGAGGAAGAAATGAAAAATACTCGCCTACATGTGGACATGGCCTCAGGCACAGTCTCAAAGCCACCGGATAACTTCCTGATGACAGTACACTACAGTTGGTCAAGATCACATTAGTAGTGTCACCAGTCTGCCAGCAAAGGCAGGATAAGATTTTTCCAACATAATCTGACAGTGTTATTGTAAATTGTGTAGTCTGATCCAGCCATTAATCAGACTTCATGTCCATTTTCAGTCATGCTTCCACAATGAATGGACTTTTTCCTACAGCAAGTTAATGCACCCATTGTTTCTGTCTTTGCACTTGAGGGATCTGATCGACATCACCACCCTGATTTACTTTGACCTCCCACTAACTCTGCTCTCTCTTCTTCTGCAGTTTACTGAATACCTCAGCCTGAACTCCACTTCTCTCATCTTTCTCTTTTCTCTCCTCACTCTCTCCAGCCCTATCTCCATCGTCTGTCATCACTCTCTCTCTCTTCATCTTTTTCATGCAGACACATCTCTCTTATCTCTCTTTCTCTCCTTCTCTCTCTCTCCGCTTCTTCCCCCTCCAACCCCCTCCCTCCTCTCTCAGTCCATTCCTGTGGCCTCTCCCCACAGGCGGTGATGCAATCCTCCGACTCCTGCGCGCAATCACGGGGTCTGGAGTCGGCCTCGCCAGCCAAGCAGGGGCGTCTCCGCACCACGCTCAGTAGGAAAGCAACAGGAGAGGAAAGAGGAGAGGAGGGGGGGAGGAAGAAAAGAGGGAATGGAGCCAGTGAATGAGGGAGGAAAACAGTGTGAGGCTGTGGGAGCGGGTGGTGGGTGATAGAAGAAAAAGTACAGTGATAAAAGTTTACAGCTCTCTTTAACAGTTTGGCAGCTAAACTTGGGGTAAACATGCCTTTGTGTTTGTCTGTGGTGAAATGCACGGGGGCTGTTAAAGGTAACTTTCAAATAGATCTGATTCTGTAGGAAGAAACAGCACAGCATCCCAGAGCATTGTCCTCCCGTCAGCCCACTAACCAGCTGTGTCCGTTTTGATAGGGTTGCTGGATGGGGCCTCTGTTTCGGAAGTGATGGTGCTTTGCTACTCCCACACTAAATGCTGTCATTCCAGCTGACTCACACCGACATTAGCATTATTCTTACAGCTTGACTGGCGCTATGAAATTCAAGTATGGGGGTTAAACAGGCCTCCTACCACGGCTGGCATTTTAGCATTCTCTCTACTGAATGATGCTTTTCCAACAAAATCACCTCTTCTTCATCTTTACTTGCTCTGGTAGCACATACAGGACTGGTAAATACATTCAGTTTATAATATATATATATATATATATATATATATAAAACAAAATGAATGATGGGATGTTTGTCTTGTGTTACTCTTCTTCTGTCTTCATTTGTCAAATTAGCCCTTATACATAATACTCAGTAAAGACAAAGTTTCAGTATGACTCACGAACAGTAAAACACTCACCGATCACTAGATAATGTATTTAACAAGTTCTGTCTAAATAAGAATTATTGTTGTACTTAATTTATTGTCATTAAGACACTTTAGGCTATATATTTATCTGTACGCTGGACTACTAAAACAATCAATAAATCTGCTTCAGCTCTTCCAAACGCTGCAGCCAGAGTCCTAACCTTTACAAGAAAAGTTGAACGAATAAGCAGGGGCTTAATTCTCAAATCACTCCATTATCCAGCATTACAGAATCACATTCAAAGTCCTTCTTCTGGTCTGTAACACCTATTAGCTTGGCTCCTGTATTCATTTCCGACATGCTCACTGTTTACAACCCATCCTGACCCCTCAGGTCATCAGATCAAGGTCTTGTGACTATGCCAAGAATTAAAACTATAGCGGGAGAGAGGGCCTTTAGTTACTGTAGGCCTTGTCTCTGAAACTAACTTCCTGCTGACATGAGGTCTATCACAACCGTGTCGACATTTAAAAAGCAACTAAAAACTGACCTTTTTGCAAAAGCATTTGAATGATTACTCTGTGTTTTTATTTAATCTCTGTGACACTTGTTGATGAGTACAGCCATATTTAAATGATGTTTTATCACATGTTTTGTGTTGTTTTTATTATATTATTATTATAGTATTACTTGTGTCATATTGTTTTTTAATGTGCCTGATGTAAGAGTATTATGCACAAACTGTTTAAAGTTTGTGGACTCTTTTTTTCTTTCTATGTTATGCACACTAAGTGAGCTTGCTGCTGCTAAGACACCCAATATTGGGTTGTTTATTGTTTTAATAGTCAAAGTTGTAGTCAGACTCCTGCACACAGACTAAAATGCAAAATGTTTCATCAATATTTGAAAAAGTGTGTGACTGTAGGATGGGTAAATCATCCAAATCATCACTTATCATCAAATCAATCAATAAACTAATGTAGATTTTATCATTTTAAGACGTTCATATTTTTTTGTTTGATTTTGATGAAAGCTTAAGGCTTCTACATACCAGGCACAATATTTTCAGGCAAATAATTTTCATTACATTATTATTTTTTTAAATCATAGCCACTTAATGCAACACGTCCAGTAAGCCAACATCTGACCAATGACAGCACTCATTGTTGGCAGGTATGTCAGTCAGTCAAAACATCCGACATGGCGTCCCACTTGATGATGTGTTTGCACCAATGGTTTATTTATTATAATTTGATAACAGCTTAAGACATCTACATACCAGGTCCATTTCTTCATATTAATAATCTGACATAATCATTTTTAAATCCATAGTCAGTTAATGCAAGTCTACACAAGCAGCAAATTTATGTCGCAAAGCAAAAAAGCTGCTTTTATCATTTAAGACCTCAGTTGATTTCTGTAGTTTTTCATCTGGTAAGCAAACATCAGACCAATTATGGCAATCGTTGGCCAGTCTCAGCTGATGAATGAGTTTATGATTTAATACTCGACACTCGAGTTTCAATGATTTCACAAACAGCTGAAAATATTGTTGCTCTAACACTGGTCTAGTTTTAATGTACTTCAATAAATTCATCAAATTTAATAGTTTCAACACCTTGAGCAAAACAAGTTTGAAAACCACTATTTCCAGAATAATAAATAGAAATGTTATACTCTTCCTTCAGCTTTAAAATACAGATATGTATTTGAGCCATACTTCTTAGCCTGTGCATATACTGTGCAACAGTGCTGTGCTCATCTTGTATCAGTGGTATGCTGTGGTAAGCTGAGCTCTTTTCTCCGTGGAAATGCATGTGTGCAGACAGAGATGTTATCAAACACGAGACACAAAGACACAAAAGATCTAACCATATGATTCTGATGAAGGGCTGGACTACGAGGAGCAGAAACTGTTTAAGAGTTTTTTAACTACACAATATATGTCTTGATATTTTGTCTCTGAAAAGGCATCATAAATAGTTGTAACAGTACCAGATTTAAAAACTTGAATACGGTTACGGAGAAATACACATCACTGTTACCTGTTTGATACCAGTACTGGACATACCGTACTGTGCATTTTTGTTATGTTATTGCAGACAAACTGCATTGTTAAAAATTACATTCAAGTCCTGAGCGATGTGTCTGCATATAAAGGTTCTTAATTTTCTTCTGTTTTTATTTCAATGTGAAGCAAAATGATTAATCTGCATTATCCTAATTATCAAGGTATCAACCAGACCAGAAACTTTTCTTCCCTCACATCGCTAACAAAACCCCCACAAACTGCTGAAATAGCACAAATGTTTTGGCAACATTTGGTAAAGTGGGTAGAAGTGGCACGCCACCAAAGTTTTGGTCCTTGCAAGACTTTTTTTTTTACTTTACTTTTCCAAATGCAGTTTGTAAGAGTTTGACTGCAATTTTTCATGATGAAAACAAAAACTTAACTTTTATAGGGGCCTTGGCACGACACGGGCATCATTATTTTTTTATTTTTATAGACTATCACACATGCTACCTAAATAATAAAAATCAAACTTTATCTCCAATTCAGACTGAACATTTTGAAAAGATTAACCCTTTTCATTGTTATTGGTGGTGGTGTTTTTTACAGCAAACATTTTACAGAGCATTTCCCTGACATCTGATATCTAACATTTAGTTTTAAATCAATTCATCATTGCACTACTCAGTGTTTAGATAAAGTAGTAAACAGCTATATTAATCCAAGATTACAATATCAACATAAGAAAAACACTCTATCTAACTGAAAATGTCTTTCTATGTATCTTAAATACTCAGTTTAGTTTTATTTCACAGCATGCACATGAAATTCACCTCTGGTTTGGGAGACAAACCTCCCTAAAGGCAGCAGAAATGACCACAAGGTCAGGTCAGGAATGTAAGCGCAGTGGCACCTGCCTAAATCTTTAAAATACCAGCTCGTCCCTGCACATAAACAAAAGGCTGCCGGTGACCACTCCCTGACGCTGCGGGTGGTGATTTAGCTTCAGGAAAAATGACTTCAGCTCTAAATGAGGCATGCAGGTGTGCAGATCCAAGCTTTAGAAATGCATGGAAGTATAACGTTCAGCTTCAAGATCTTTTCAAAGTACAACAGAGTGTACAGAGCAGCTGCGGTTTAACTCAACAGGACATGAACGTAATGTTCCCTCACTGGTGAGAGCCCAGCACCAGCTCTAAGCCACACGGGGTAGGAGGGATGGGAGGATGTCCAGGAATCTCTCTTTCTCTCCTCCTCTCTCACACACATGCAGTTAAAAGCAAGCTGAGGGCAGATTAATAGAGGTGACATGTGTATGGAAACTGTGGTACGATAAGCAGTGAACTCGGGCTGTGTTTCAGGTTGCTGGGCCGATGTGGTCCAACTCTCCCAGCAATGAATTTGTGGATAGAGGGGAGGAGGTGGACCTACTATAACAATAAATAAGGGACAGACAGCTAGCTGTATGAGGGCTAAATGCTGTCCAAACCCAAATTCAATCGGGCCCACAAGTCAACTTCAAATTCGGGATGCATGGTATCAGATTTTTGCTGACATCTGAAATGCAGATATTTCAAAACTTAGCCTTCACTTAATGAAAATTGATCTCTTCCTTTTATGTTACAGGCTATTTGTGTAAGAAACCGATGTGAAGCAAGAAAAACATTTCATTTTTTAGTAAATTACACTTTTGATTTATAAAAGTAAACATTCAGCGATAATGAGGTAAATCATTATGGAACATTTGCACTTTCTGTCAACATTGAAGCCAATATATGGAATATGTATAGGCAATTTGTACTTGCAAAATATCTGCTGTAAATATCTGCAAAAATGTTCATATCTGCCGATACTGATAAATATCTTTTTGGCAATTATCTGCTGATGATATCATGTAACACTACTTCATATGTAAATTAAAATGACAACACCAGAAGGTTTATAGCAGCTTACACTGATCACTGGAGCCTTCATATTTCTTGTTTTCCTAATAGTCAGATGTCCGAGGGGACCTAAACACATCACCAAATAGTTATTTGGCTGATGAACCATAAAAGCTGTAAGGGGACTGTAACGAGCCGTAATTAATGGTTATTATACAGAAGCACTTTGAACGCATCACCTAATGGTAATCTTCCAGACAGATAGAGAATAGTTATTCTACCGGCAGCCTCTTGTCATTTTACCAAAAGGACTTAGCACTGCCTATCAGACATTTTACAGACAACCATAAACACATCACCAGGCAAACAATAACTATGTGATGCTACCGTGTCCATATGGATAAAAGTCTGGTGTTTCCATCACCTTGTTGAATCCATGCTATGAAGAGTTAAAGGCCCTATGTCCTGCAAAATTAATTTTCATTCCTCTTGTGATCTTGTTTGAAATGCACTTTACCTTTTTACAAAAAATGTCCCTCAAAATGCTCAGTTATTTACTTCCTGTAGTTTATTATGTAATAGCTATACAGCTCCAACCTACACGTGGGTCTTCTGCCCATCACCAGACTGTTTTAAAAATCCACTCTGCAGCCTGTGACCTCCTCCATCGGACATTGTTTGGGCAGCCAGTCAGTGCAGAACTCATTATCATAGCCTGTCAGAATTACGTCACATCCCAGCAAGACATGTTCCACTTATGAGGTGGTATAGTTGGGTGGCTGAAGCCCTTCTGACTTTCCACTGGAAATTTTGACCAATGGGTGCGTCCCCAGTGATGTACCTAATTTGCATCTCTGAGTTCTGAGATCACCTGCAACACACCAAAAGAGCTGCATCTGATTCTCCACAGAGACAAAATTGTTCATTTTCTAAGTCAACTTAAACCAAATCTTTGCTTGATAGCAAGACATGATGTAAAAAGTCAAACACAGCAGGACATGCGACCTTTAAGACAGTTCTGAGGGCATAATGGTGTCCAACACTGTACTATCAAGCAATACATAAGAAAGTGGCCGTTGAGTGTATATGAAAATAAGGTAAATTTAAACTAAAACCATTGTCATTAGGGTTAAATTTATGCTGAAAATAAAGTAATACATTAAGTCTTTAAAATGTGAGTTTTAAGGCAATAATATAACTTCTGTAGGGGCAGCCATATGAGAAAATAACATGTACGAGGTGTGTCAGAAAAGTTCCAGGACTGATGTCACAAAAGATTTCTTTCAAACCCAAACTTCAAACTAAGAGTTGTCCCCTTCAAAGTAATCCCAGCATGTCTACAAAGAGGCGTTTGCTTTATTCAGTGCGCGAGAAGAGGCGAGAGTTGTGGCAGGACAAGTTGTGGCTGCTTCACCATGACAACGCGCCTGCACACAGTGCCTGAGCATCCGACAGTTCCTGGCTGAGAAGAACATCGCAGTGCTGGAGCAACCTCCCTACTCACCCGACCTGGCTTTGCATGATTTTTTTCCTCTTCCCCAAGCTCAAGGGGGTCATCAAAGGGACCTGTTTTGAAGACGTGAACGACATCAAAAAGAAGTTCCAGGAGTGCATGAAAGTGTGGCAGAGAAGGACTGGAAAGTGCATTAGACTCCAGGGGGATACTTCGAAGGGGAAAACTTGTAGTTTGTAGTTTGGATTCTAAATAGATCTTTTGCGACACCAGTCCTGGAACTTTTCTGACACACCTCGTATATATAACATGTAATGCGTTTAGCCTTTAATACAGTTTATAAATAGTTTTATGGCTATTATGCTGTTGGATTCTTTCTCGCTGCATTAACCTTGCAGTGCAGCTGGATCCACGTCATTCCATGTCTGTAAAAAAGCAGCTCCATCTTGCAAAGCTTCAACCTGAAACAATTAAGCTCAGTCTGCAGCGCACTGCTTAATCAGCTTCCTGTGAGGAGACTGAGGAGGGAGCTACGAGGGTGATGACACTGAGAAGCAGCTGCAGGCCTTAAAGCAACAGCTGCTTGTTCAAAGATTAGCATGGATGCCTGCATTAATAGCATTTTTATCAGAACTGGTGAACATTTCTTCATTAAATAAAGAACAAAGGACAACACTCAAAGGATTCCTCCATGGATAGGAAACTTCCCCACCTCTCCTGACAGGTGTTTGCTGTATAAATTTGGAATGTAGTTGATAGAACAATCATCCAGTTACCTTTCTGAGAGGTTCTGCCCAACAAATACTTTCTAAGGGCTGTTTCCCAGAGGGACTGGTGAAATATATCCTGTGTAGTATACTGAATGGTCTATGTGGTGTGTCAAGTCAATGCTGTATGCCTGTTAGGAAGAATTATAGACCTTCAAGGGAAAGGTGAGTGAGCAACAGAAAACAATGCACATTACACCAGAGTGTGGGTCCCCTCTCTCTTGCACTATTTTTGGGGTCCTGAAACAAAAGTTTGGGCACCCCTAACCTTGAGGTTATGTCTGCATGCCAAATAAACATTGGTTGTTATCCTCGAAGCAGGCTGCCTGGGTTTAAGTCCAACTAGTGACTTTTTCCCCCGTTATTTTCACTCTTTCTTTTCTCTTTTCACTCATTATGTCAAATTACTTTAAATACTTTAAAAAACATGAACTTGGAAGTAACTCTGATGTACTAATTGAGAATATCCTTCAATTTGTAACAATGAGGCCCTCAAAGAGTGAAGATGACTTTTTTGTGGCCCTCTTTAAGACTTAAGTTACTCATTGTACTTCATGCATGTATAAACATACTGTCTGTACAGCCCCTATACAGCCGTGCAGCAGCAGCTCGCAGCATGCTGGCTGTGCTGTGGAGTTCAGACCAGTTCAGAGTGCTGTGGTACCGCTCCAGCTTTGGGAGGGGTGTGCCTGCCTCACAGTCATTTCCTGGACGGGAATATTATGGCACCACACGCATGAGAAACAAACCCCTTTCGTCTTTGCACACTGACCCCAGCCACTTTCTTTTTTGCCTGAACTGAGTGATCCAGCAGCACAAAGTGAACTCTCTGGGAAGCAAGTCTCCTTATTCAATAGCCAGAGTAATATGATCCCAACAGCAGCTTTATGCAACATGGCCTCTGGGAGGCTGGGGGCAAAGCGGTGGGTCTGAGGTAGGGTTGGGAAATACCAGCCAAACATCATGTTTCAAGCTGAATGGCAATGCATGATGTGTATCTGGATATGTTTTCTGTAAAGATTAATTGTTACAATGTCAAAATTATGATTACAATGACAGTGAAATTCAACCAAAACTGATACCTGTTTGATCCCATAGTAACTAACAGAAGTTCTAAACATCCAACATTTGACCATTTATCCTTTATGATTACTAAAAATTGCAAAGTCTAACACTCGGTCTTAATTACAAAAAACAATGCCAATATTTGGTGTTAGACTTGTAATACTCTAATGAACACCATTTAAAATGATTAAACATCCTCAATTCAGTCATGGTTGGTACCAAACAGAAGCTTCATCTTATAAAATAAAAGGCAAGGCAACTTTATTAACAGAGCACCATTCATACATACAGCAATTCATAGTGCTTGACAGAGATAAAAACAAAGACGATATGACATTAACAGCATTGACGAAATAAAATTAGCAAAAGGAAGACAGTAAAATATGACAATATAATAAAAGACAGTAAGCACGGTCTAAACTGCAGTAATGCATTAACAACATTTATAAAAGTGGGTGTGAAAAAGCATTGCAAACTCATGCTTCTATAGTTCGACCCACTTTTTCAAGAGTTGCCAATATAATTCAGACAATAAATGTTTATGAAAATATCATCAATACATCACGTTATTATCCCCCAATTCTTGCCAATACACCCCCCCTAGTGTGCTCATGCTTTCTTGGTTCAAAGTAGGACTGAAGATAATTGAGTTTCTGTACTTTTTATTCAATGGTATCATTAAAATATTAGAGAATTAAACCATTCAAAATGTCTGGTAGGCATGCTGTGGCATGGAAAACAATGGTTTTACCATTAATACTTTTCCAGAGACCCGGCCCTGTGTAATCAAAAGTACAATAAGTCATTTATGTGTCTTTGTAAACAGACATTTGAAACTACAGCCTTCCTTTTGAAATGTGATCCTGTTTAACAAGAACTGAGGTGCTGCTGTGTGCAAATACTGCATCAAGTCTTATAAACTAACACTGTCATTCATCACTCACCATGGTCCTGAATTAAGCATCTTTCTGTGACAAACAGGGAATATTTTGTGAATTTCCAGTCAGATTGAACAGAAAATTGTTTTTGAATCAATGTGTGACCCCAAATCAAAGCAGAATTAAGCTGTGGCACATCTAAAGATTCACATTCAGAATCACATCAGAATCAGAAATACTTTATTAATCCCCAAGGGGAAATCCAGTTGTTTCAGTTGCTCTTATACACAGTATAACAGTCAGAAAATATCAGATAAAGACATTAGAATAGATAGAAGCATTAATTTAACTAGAATAAAGTAAAATAAAATAAATACAACTAAAAATGAAATGAGAATGAAAATTAGGTAAGCAGGTTGCAACACGCAGAGTCTTCAAGCAATATCAACTTCCTTATGAAGGAAAAATAAGTAAAAATTAAGCAGAAGTGAAACTCCGAATGAGGTCAAGGAATTCACAGTATTAACAATTAACAATATTTACAATAAGAATATGAATATATATATGACAGCACCATTTGTCCGAAAGGCAAGATTGACAGTAAGGTACAGTTTGTCAGTAAGGATGTTTCTCTGGGTAATTACCTTGTGTATTTACTTATTAACACATATCAGAGGTAATTAACAAATATCAGAGGTAAAGCAACTTCCACAGGCTGCTTGCACTGCTGGTGCATGCACACTCTATTCAATACCCTAAAGACATAAACAGAACTATATTGTTCTTCATCTTGTTTAATAATTCATTCATAAATCTTAAAACCTTCACATATGCCCAACTCTAGTTTAAGGCCTCGGCAGACTCGTCTATCACGTCATGGTTGTTCTACTTCTTCATCCCAGGATTCCTGGACAGCCCCTCCCTGTCCCTGCAGAGGCCTGGGTGACACCTGTGCACCAGCCATCCTGCACGGGACAGAGCAAAGGCAAGGGGGGTGTTTCACTCACATACAAAGCCAGATGTGCCCCGGACAGGGAGGGTCTCCATAGCGTGTGTTTATGTACAGAGAGAGGAGGAACAGGGCAGGGGGGCTCGTGCCTCCAAAACCAAAGAAGAAAACAGGAAAGAGGGAGAAATGCAAAACAGCAGCGAGTAATTAGACAAAGTGACGTGATGTGTGTTTGTGTGCTTTGCGGGGCGAGGAGCTCCTGCTTCTTTAAATTTGGGCGTGTCCCCCATACTGTCTCCTATATACCTCCGTTTGGGCCCTCTGCCTCCCTGCGTGGTGATCTCACACACACACAAAGCTCGTGTTGTCTTTTCCTTGTGAGGCCATGCCAACTTAACGGCAGCTCTGTGTTCTCCCTCCTCTCATGGAGCGCCTGCTTTCTCCGCGTAACCCCTCCACCCTGTGCACCCCCATCCCTCCCACCATGGCTTGCAGTAAGACAAGGTCAATATGACAGTCTTTTCTCTCTCTTTATCTCCCTCCCTCTCTGCTTTTCTCTCTGTATCCGTGTGTTCTAGCACGACTAAGTGACAGGCTCCACCCTACAGCTTTTATCTTTTTTTTTTTTTTTTTTAGCGGCTTCATCCAAGAGAGAGGAGCAAAAAAAAGAGAGCAGGGAGAGACAGATGCAAAGGGACAGATGGAGGGCGGCAGAGATGGCGACAGACAGAGTTGAGCATAATGCCGTAAAACGCAGAAGCACTCAACTCTTGATTTAAATTTGCTGGCTTTGTCCGATGTGTGCGATCTGCTGGAAAGAATCTTCAGAGAGAACTGGAGCCGATTCCTCTTTTCTTTTTTTAATTTGGCGAAAGTTACTAAACAGCAGGGGCTAATAAATGCGTCGTGGACAAACACAGTCTTGCATATTATTTCAGCAGCCTTAGTGAGAATAAGCCAGAGAGACGGTCTCAATTAGAGCAGAAGGTCAGGGAGATATTCATGCTCCTACACACTCCTCTGTCCTGAATCAATACTGACATTTAGAATCAATTAAGACACAGCAACGCTCACTGAGACTGACAGTGGTGTTTATTAAGACCGAGCAAACCAGGAGCATGAACTCTTTGAAGCATTGGATGCTGCAGAAGAAAGAGACATGTTGCTTTAAGATAGTAGACGCTCGTTATTCAAGGTGAAGTTAATTATGATGACTTTAGGCACCTGAGTTAAAGCAGTGATATAGAGCAAGCCGAGGTCAAGGTAAGTCTCATTTCATAGAAAACAACTTTAAACTCAAAGTGTGACTAAGCCAGAGAGTTCCCACAGCGGTGCATCCACACACATAAATATTATTTAAATTTGTCAACATATTAAAGGGTTGGTTCAGGTTCTTTAAAGTGGGGTTTCTCCAGGCCCATGGCGCAGTAAATATGAGTGCCAATAAAGGAACTTGCGAGCTTTGCCCTGGGTGGAGATATCGGGGGGCAGACGCTAGCCAGTGCAGGGCAATACATGGTGCCACTGAAAGCCTCATAATCAACCCATTTATGGGTTAAAACTACTCAACAGCTACCTGTCAGCTGGTCAGGTCATCATGGGAAACAACAAACACTAACTACACTAAAACTGAGCTAATAATTAGCAATTTTGACTCCAGTATTGATGTGCTGTTAGTTGTGAGTAGGAGAGGATATCAGGATATGCAGATGGAGTCACAGGTAGACAGAGGGATGGAGAACAGAGGAGCAGGGATGTGTGTCACTTAATATTCAGTTACCGTGATTTCTCGTTTTTAACATGCATTTTTTTGCTCTTAAATAAGGTCTAATTTTCAGGTGCGTATTATACACAAGCACAAGCCAAATATGTAAAATATTTCGTCTCCCAGCATCAGGATTACAACACATCTGATACAGAAATCCAAAATATTCTCTCTCTCTGCAAAACATTCCCGCCAAACTTACGTAATTCTTATTAAATGGACTGTTAAACTGTTCTAATCCAATATTTTAGGTCTTAATTAGTTTACCTTTGTGTAACGATCATGTAATTCTCAAGCGTTACGGTACCACTCACATGCAAACACAGGGCACTGCCATCTTGTGAGCAAGGGGACCAAAACAGCTGCGCTGTGATTGGTCGTAGACATTGGCATGTTGATAGCTGCTCTCTGATTTGTCGGTACAGTACAACTGAGCATGCTCGGGCAGAAATCGAGTAACTGCGCATGCGTGAAGCAAAAGGGATTTCCGCATCCGGTTGAGAGAGAAAATCGTGTACGGTATTTGTTGTGAAAATACTGAAATTTCATTGATTAAAACTTTGAATAAAGGTCATTTTTTAAATGTCTGAGAGAGTAAGGTTTGGGCAAAATGTGGGTGTATGAATATAGAGTTTTTTCTGGAAAAAAGCATGAAAAATGGGGTGCATGTTACAAACGAGGGCGTGTCATATTCAAGAAATTACGGTATTGCATCAGCTCATCTGTGTGTGGATGAAAGTTTTTGTTGATGCGTAAAAATGCAGCATTACAAAACAAGAGGGACAGATGAACACACTGGCAACATCAGCTGTGAATAACTATGAATATGACAGCTATAAAGGCTTAAATTTAATATCAGAAATCAATTCTTTTGAGTGAATTAACAAGAGATCAACAGATGGCTTTCTCTCTTATTTCATTGCATATAGATGCTCAGGTGAGACAGTACCTTTACCATTCCTACAAGTAATAATCCTAAAATGACTCAAAAATGGCACAAAAAAGGCTCAACTTTTATCCATGTCTCTGTGTTGCTTTATGCTGTGCATGAGTGTCATGTAGGGTGTGTGACATAGTCATGCAGAAGTGTAATTCAGGAAAGAACAATTTAAGTGTGAGCATGCAAGGCGCTCCCAATGGGGGGGCCATCGTGCTTAAGCGTGGGACAGATCAATGGCCCTAGTGTGAATGTGCCCTCACACTCCAGTATTAAGCCTCCATACTACCTCTGGAGATGGAGCAAAAGGGGGTCAACTAATTCCTGTCATTGGTGATGTTCAGAGTGCAGGCAAAGCAAAAGGGGCGTAATTATTACAGTGAAAAGTGACCGTGCGAATGGGGTGTCTGCCTCAAACTAGCTTTAGACGAAATTATGAACAGACACAGAGGCATCGCTGAGGTAGACCTCTGACCTACTGACAAAAAGCTACAACACTGTACAGTTATTTTAGCCATGCTGCGATAGACCTTTTCATGACCTGGTCACTGGTATGTCATAGCATTAGCTGGGTACAAACTAATGCTTTTCAGGACATAGCATGACTGGCCACTTGGCAAGAAGATGTGACAAATATATATTTTTTTGTTTGCATCATATGCTAGAAAACAACCAATATGCCTGCAGACATATCTCCAAGACTGTTGGTCACATGGTGCTACAAAGCAGATCAATCACAGAACTTGTGGTCTGCAGTTTTTTGACACATTGTTGGGTTTTTGAGGAGGCATACGTCAGGATACATGTAAACCTCTGTGCAGGTTCAGGCAATGAGATCTTACTATGTTTGTTGTGGCATAATCAAAATGAGAAGCATTCAGAGAGCACAAACATCTGTCCAGGCGCATTGACGCTCAATGGCTGCCCAGTTGAATATGCATGTGTCCCTGATCAAGACTGAGGTCCACAATAAAAAAATCAGATCTGGATCTTGATCAGGATCCACACTTAGCTATGGTTTTCCATAGGCCTACATGACATACAAAAATCCTGGATCTGGATCCTGACTTGGCTCACCACCAAAATCTTATCACTTCTGTCATGCGTCACGACCAACATTCACTGATAATTTCATCAAAATCTGTCAAAAACTTTTTCAGTTGTATTGGACACAGAAAGACAAAATAAACAGACAAATGCCCGCAAAAACCTTACCTCCTGGAGGTGATTGGTCTAAGCTCAATAACTAGACTTTGTCAAGGTCTCAACCATATTATCAACAACACTTGTAAATACTCATAGGTTTTTTTACTGAAAAAGTATCCAGAGGGTTTAGTTTCTGTTCGAAGAATCAAGTGAAAACAGTAAAGCTACTACAACAGAACAAAGTGAGGTTGGAGTACGTCTGATTTCACCAAATGAAACAGTAAACTTTAAACATATCCAAATACATAAGGCTCCAATGTAAGAAAAAAAAATAGCCCGCTACATATGATTTAAATTAGTGCTGGCAACATCTCCACAACACCACAGAGAAGGTAAACACTTAACCGGCCAAATTCTTCCCCCTCCCTCTCCCTCTTTTACAGCATGTATACGATGGAGAAGGTCTTATATAATGCAAGCGTCACATATGAAGCTGGGGGCTCATGGAAAGAGGGAGACGAAGACGCAATAAGGGAGGGAGGGCACGAGGAACAGAACAGAAGCGGAGTTAAAAGCAAGGAGGGGATGGAGTCCCAGCGAGTTGGGATGGAGGAGGGAGGGGGGAGGTTGAAGGGGGCAAAGTCTGGAAGCTTACTGACAGGACTGGATATGCCCAGACAGGGAGCCAGGCCCAGGCCCAGACATGAGAGCCGTATGTGAGTTTCAGAAATGCCTCACTCGTCTCTCCCTCAACCCCTTCCTTTAAAAGAAAGCCCAACCATCGATTTTGCTCCACTGATTCTCCCTCCCCAGCATGTTGTTTCCTCATTTTTAGCCCCTCTTGTCTGATCCCTCCCTTTCTGTTCTCCTAAAGAACACACACACATACCTCAGTCAGGACTACTGAACTGCTGTGGTGCTACTGAGGGCATAATGGAGCATTTAGGGTGTTGGCCAAGCAAGTAAATAATAATACAAACCATCTTAAAACTGCTTTACTGAGAGCAAACTAATGTACAACTAACAGCTCCTCCAAATGAGACTCAAGACATGTAAATGCTTCATCTAGATCAGGGCTTGGCAACTTTGGCTACATATGGTGCGTTTCCACTAAGGCCGCATCACTGATAGTAAAAAAAGCTGATCTCCATTCACACATATAAGCAACCTCATTTTTAAACATGGCCCATTCCCTTAATCATATTCATCCTGTCAAGTGTTCACTTATTTGCTTTACAACAAACATCACATCTTCATCAGCCAACCTCAAACAGTTTAAGGTTGTTTTCACACTAAGGTCATTAGGGACAGTTGCTCTGATACAAGTGCGCGTTCCCTGTTTGACACAGTTCGTTTTAATTCATATGAACACCGCAGTAGGTCCCTGTTTCAGAACAAAGAACTGCACCAAGGTTGCCTGAAAGAAGTGGTCTTGTCTTGGAGCAGTTGGTTTGGTAAGCGGTTACAGTTGAACTGACAATGGCCACAGTTACATGATGTTTTTTAATTCTGAATGAAGTACTCAGAATTAAATAATTCGGAATTAAAGTATTCTCCTTCGCGTTTACATGGAAATAGTAATTCAGAATTGAGGTTTACATGGAAAACGACTTTATTCACCTTTATTCAATTCTGCTTAAGGTCTGGGGGATGGGAATAGTTCTGATTGGACAGGGGGCGGATGTGAAGTATATACGTGTACCAAAAGAAAAAAAACTCCAGTTCACACTTTTCTTTTCAGCTACAACATGGAAGATCACATAATAAGCTAGTAGTGATGGTAACTGCATTATGGCTACCAGTTAACTAACAAAGTACTACTTCATAATAATGTTTTGGATCCGACAGAGTCACTTGCACAGGCATAGCATCTGGCTAACATTACCCACCCACCATTACCCATCAGTTCAGCAGATCGTCACAGGACATGACAACATGGACTAATTGAAAAGCTCGTTTAGTTCCCAGAATTTAGTCAAGCTAGTTCAAGTAGGAGAATTTGTACAATTTAAAGCTGCTCTCTACTTTTCTGCTTTGCTGATCCACTGAGTGTTACAGCCCTCTTCTTGGTGCAATATTTTTTTATACATTTATATTGTAGAGTGTGTCAAACATCAATAAATATGTTCATCTGTATAATCGTTTATGAGACATTGACCCTCTCCATTAAGCAATGACTCGTTTTGTTAGCAACACTGGCTGTGATGTGATGACGTAAGGCCAGAAGAAAAAAAAGAAAACGATTTTACTCCTACAAAATACTGCTGTGAGAACATGAAACGATCAAAAGGAAATGGGCAAAACTTGTTGCATTTTTTTAACTAAATCCGTACAGAGCAACTAAGTTTTGGGTGTAAAGCAAAGCAAAACCACATGAACATTCGCGGTGGTGCTTGAAAATAAGCAGGAAAAAAGCAGACAGTTAGCATGCAGGAGTTAGAGCCAAGTTTTTACAGGAATAAAAAGAGTGACACTGAAGAAGGACACCCCAGCAATGGTGAGAATAAGAGGTATAAGAAAATATGAAACACCAATATACCAGGAAATTTGGCTGTATGATGCTGTTTTAAAATTTTACTCCCTCAAATATATTTATTAGAGCATATTAGGATTAAGTGCAGTGTACAGAGCTGAGTAATGTACATGGATAGTATTGAGGTAGGAGTCCATAGCTTACAATGTGCTCATTTTTCCATGTTAATATCAAAAGAAAAAGGCAATAGCAAGAGCAAACTGCATTCTTCAACAACCAACACATGATGTACACAAATACAAAAACAGGAAAACAGATACAGGGAAATAAATAAATATAAAATAAATAAAAATAATAATAGCGTAGAGATCACCAACCAGTTGAGGACATTTGGGCCTAGAGGTCATTGATTAAGATACTGCAGTAACAGTGACCATATTTTATTAAGGTAAGCAAAGTTGTCCAAAAGGACGTATCTGTTCCTCTCTGGGTGGAGTCTGTAAGTTCATTAAGCCAGACCTTTATACAAGGAGTCTGTTTCTCCTTCCAATGTGTGAGTAGGAGCTTTTTAGCAATAATAAGCCTGCAAGATACGAGGCATTGACTGGCTTTGTTTAATTTTGTGAAATCGTCTGAAACTCCTTAAATGATGACCAGTGGATTAGGGGTGAGTTGGATTTTAAGCATATTAGATCTCATGTTGAAGATGCTGCTCCGGTATGCCTGCACTTTTTGTTTTCATATTTTATTGCAGGATGTTGATGTTTCAGCAATTCAAAATGTATGGAAATTCAGGACATTTGTTTAGTGTTGTGGTTCAACTCCAGCTAGTTGGCTGCAGACATTCAGCTCCCTGACTCTCCATCCCTCTGTTCCATTTATTGGTATATCTGTCTCAGTGCAACAAATTATACCAGGTTAACAACAAAGTTAACTCATGTACCAGGCATCATGCTTTATAAAAATGACACTGGTTAGACTGATGACACTTTATTTCCCCCCTTTTCCAAATATTATTTCTAATGTATGAGCTCTTTAGAGGTCAAGAATACATCAGTAATATTGTATGAAAAGCAATAAACCAAAAACTTGTGATAAGATATTATTACAGAAATATTTTTATGTTTTCATGATCAAATGCATTTCATCTTTGCGCATAGAGTTTTATTAGCAACTCACAGGGGCAGATTTTGTATTGAACACTTTCACAAGTTATGGATCTTTGATACGAACATTGAGGGTGAAGAGGGGCTGCATGTGGGCCACCACTTTCCCACCAACCAAGTTTTGTTCTATTTTTAAGTCATTTATTGAAGTTCGCTGGCAGATAGGAGTCCAAACTGGAGCAAAAACAGTCTTTCCTTTATTCCCCTCCACCCCTTTTCTGACAGCTCCTTTACATTGTTGTTATTCTTTCAAGTCTTGGCCTTCTCCTGTGTTCTTTCTTTAACTTTTCCTCATCAAGAGCACCCTGCCCCAGACTCGGTCTGTGTATTGTCTACACTGCTCTGCGAGCTGAAATTCTCTCATGATAGAAACACTGAGAAGAGAACACAGAAGCAGCATTAAAGAGAATGAGGAGAGGTAGGGTGGGGTAGCTGGAGCGAGGCACTGAGTTGTCTGTGTTTATTTTGGAAATGCAGGCCTGCAGACTTACAGCGAAGGAACTGACCCCTTAACTTCACCAAGGATACTCGCAGGAAGAGCAAGAGTCCTGTGCTCATTTAAGGAGTCCCACAAAGGTGATTTAAATGAGGGTTGAACATGTATCCTCTTTGGGGGCACTTTAGCCCACACTGGGGACACAGGAATGGTCTGCTCCAGGAGGAAGCAGTGAGGCCGGGAGGTGATTAGTGGTTACAGTTTAACTGGAGAAAAATGCACGGCCCGTGAGCCCAGCCAGCCAGCCAGGGAGCAGGGCGGTATGTACTGGTCGTCTTTAGTTTGCAAATGGGTGTGAGTCAAGATCTGTATCCACTTTGGCTATTCTTAACGCCCAGGTTTAGGTGTCTGGCCGTCACTTGCATGGACACATCACAGTCCAGCACTCCAGAGCATGAATGTGTCACCTCCACTGCTGCACACATGGCAATGATTAGTGATACGATTCTGTGTGGAAAAAGGAGTCCACAGCTGGACTGTAATGATAAAAGAGCAGAGGGAGTCATCTACAAGTTTAGTTATTGAATCAGCTCTATTTCTACTTTAGTGAAATGAGCCAAGGTGGTGTTTTCTCCTTGTGGCAAGAGTAATTTCCTCTACAGTAATAGCTGCAGAGTACGTGAGATAAAGTTCAGAAGAAATATCTGTAAGGAGAATTCTGTATTTTAATGAAAATAATAAATTTGATAAAAATGAAACCATTCATATCATTATAAAATATCAAACACATTGCAAAAACAAGAATCATTTAATTTTCTATGGGATTTCTAAACATTGATGTCCAACCATGCACACCACATTATTAACCAGAACATATACCAGCTTAATTCACCCATGGGACTCACAGCTTCTTCTAACTACAACATGCATCTACTCTGATATTTTAAAGCCAAATCAGGGGTAAAAAAAATAAACAAAAAAATATCCTTTCTGTCAAACTTGCCTTTCGGACATACAGTGAACATTTATATTTATATTCATATTGTAAATACTGTAAAGTTAGTAGTGTAAATTCCTTGGCTTTATTTATAGTCTCACTTCCACTTCATTTATTTTCTTATTTCCTTCATAAGGAGGTTGACATTGCCTTAAGAATCTGCATGTTGCAACCTGCCTACTTAAATTTGCATTTCATTTTCATTTCTTTTTCTTTATTTTCATTTTATTTTATAGAAATTACATTGTTACCTATTTTGAATGTCTTTAATTGATATTTCCTACTGCTATAATGTGTATAAGCGCAAATGAAATGGCCAAATTTCCCCCCGGGATTAATAAAGTATTTCTAATTCTGATTCTGATTCTGAAAGGCCTAGGATCTGCATCTCTCACCAACAAAACATAACTAGATGTGCTCCAAGAGCAAAAACCTCAAACAGATCACCACCAAATGTAACCACTTATTCCTTATGCAATGACCAACATTGCCTTACAGTTTCATCAAAATTAGTTGGAAGGTTTCTGAGTTACCAGCAAAAACATGGAAATCCGCCCCATCTCACAATGTTAAGGAACAGTTTTAAAATTCCAGTATCTGTATCCATATTCAGATCACCACATCTTCCTTGTGCAATGACCTACATTCCCTGAAAATTTCAACATAATCTGTGAAGAACTTTTTGAGTGATCTTACTCACAGATGGATGGACAGACAAAAAAAGAAACAAACATAACCTCCTTGGCGGAGGTAATAAGTGGCAATTTTAACAGTGCATTTTTGCAACAGCTCAGTGGCAAGACTCTGACCTTATTGCACTCTGAGGCTAACATTTTGACTCCACAACAGCATCTTTGTTCCCTATCTGTTAATTTACATTGTGCTGTGGTGTTGCAGAAGCACAAAGAGGAAGTCACCAATCAAAGTCAAAATATATTCTCACAGTTCACCTTCCCTTCTTGCCACTGTAACTTCTCTGAAACACTGAAGGGACGTAAATAACGCCTAAACTGGAAATACAGACAAAGCTCCAAAGCTGTCCCAATTAAACACACTATTGCAGAAAAGCTGAGGTAATTTTTAGGCACTTTGGACTCAGGATCAGTAAGACTCAAGAGCATCATATTGTCAAAAAAGTATAATTTGGGCTCCTGAAACCTGTTCTCAAGTGCTCTGGAACAGCTTTTTCTCTGACTTAATAAATTGGCTTTTTGTTGCCCTGTTAAAATAACTCAATGACTATATTTGTATGTCATCTGTGAGCAGACAAATAATTCATTTTAACACTTTCTGATTTTAAATTTGATCAACAGCTTCAGGGTTCTCTCAGATAATGAAACCAAAGTGGTGAATATCGTTCATGGGAATCTATAATAAAGTGTCTGTTATCCCTGTGGAGATAAATCTAAGTGTGTATCAGGTGCCATATCCTCGCTGCATGCAGCCTCATTCACTGACCACTGTAATCCTCCATCCCCTGCTGCTCAGTTCTCTTTCAGCTTGACTGTAATCCCCAGCAGCGATGGAGCCCCGCTGTGATATCAATTCAAACACTTACACTGGCTCTCCCAGGGTAGTTGCGACCACTTATGTACACTTGCCACTTAGATTTCACCCACTCACTTCTAGTTTTACTTTAATTTTTTTTTATTCCTTGGAGAAAGTGCATTTTAATCGACCTGCATGAACAGGTCTCTAATAGTACCAGCACAAAACACTGAAAATGTTCTGGATTAACCCAGAGGAGCAGTATATGTGACTACATTTTTTTTTCACTCCTGAACTTTGCTTGAAATTTTCTTACTTAACCCTTTTGTTTTGTCCTTTCCACACATGCAGTGTTAATGTTTTCAGGAAAATTTCAGAGTAGTGAACCCATTAAATTACATGTTATGCTTGTTCATACTTGTCAGCCAAAAAAGTTCTTTTGCACTTTGTCTGCAAGGATATAAGTGTATGGATGGATGGAAAAATGAAAGGTGGATGGTGAGATGGATAGTTGGTTTTCACTCTTCTTGGTGAGTCGGTACTTTAACTTTCATCAAGTGTAATCGTTGACTCTTTTTGGAGTTAGAGTTTAAAGCTTTGTAACACTTAATGGTGTGAATTTTGATCAGTCCTTTTATGCAGTGTTAGAAATGCACTGTCTCAGAGTATATTTTTACTACTTAAGTGTTAACTCTATATTAACACTGCAAAGTGTAAACATTGCTATATTAATTTACTGCATATTAATGTTATGCAGTATTGATGTTTGGTTAGAGCACTTACATTAAAAATAACAATTGCACTGCAGTTTTCATGACATGGGCTTGCGGCATCTGTTGGCACTTATTGCTGGTCCAATAATGGGAGACGGGTGGGATGATTGACTCCACAAGTGTCACGTACAAGTTCAGAGTTCAGAGAGAAAAGCTCAGAGTGAAAGATCTGACAGTGACAACTGAGGATTTGATTTACTGAAACATCCTTTATTTACTTCTTTTTGACACCAACTCTTTTTCAACTGGGAGTAAAATTTCTGGTTTGACTCCATCCAGAGTATAATTAACTCTGCACTTTCTGAAATTTTGCCAACACCAAAATTTTAACTCTTCTTAATTTGCTGTGTAGGATGGGCGAATGTAAATATGGATGGATGATAAGATGGATATTGAAAAGAAGGATAGATGATGACAAGTTTGAAAAAAGAGGGATCGATGGATGTTAGTTGGATGCTTTTTTAATCCTTAATGACATTCAAGGAGTGGTTTAGAGGAAAACATTGTGGGCTAGTGGGGACATATCAGGGTAAAGTTGTGGTGAAAATTCCTCCTGTTTGTAATCACACATGCATCTCACCAAAACAAATTCAGGTAATTTTCAGGGTTCATCAATTTTTGAATGGAGCATATTTTTCTTACCCCCTCTTCAACCCTGTCTGACAAACACACTTCTGGACAACACTGTCATGCGAGGGACAAGTAGGTTTGTAAGTTGGTAGGTTACGCTGAAATTTTCTTGAAATTGGCAGCGGAAGAAGCTGTAACATGCACAGAGATTTTTTTTTTTTTTTTTTAATGTTTCCTGTAATTTTTTTTCACATTAGCTCACCCCAGACTTACATGGAAAATATACCATGGGACTGGTTAGAACAAATGTGGAAAAAGTCTAGTCAAGAAAATTTGCTGATTCTGTTTGCACATACAGCTTCCTGAGAATCATTCACGAAATTTTCAGGGTTTCGTCCATTTGTGAATATGTTTTATTTTTACCCCTACCCTAAACCCAGTGCCTATAAAAATTACAAACTGCAGGAAAAACACCCTGCTGTGGGGAACAAAAAAAATAGGTGCAATTATGTAGCAAATACTTTTCCTGGATGGGTCACTTTGAACTTGATATATGAAGATCTGTTTGAGCATAGGGAAAAAAAACGTACTCAAAGTCTTAAAACATTGAATATTAAATAAACAGCTAGGATGCCTGGAGCTGTGGAACAGAGGGCGCTCTCAGTGCATCTGATCAGTTAGTGCTCTTTTGACCTCAACAGCAGCAGCATCTAGTCTGCCGGAAAGAAACAGATGAAGAAAAAAAACACAAGGAAATGGAGGGCTGGCAAAGCCACTTGGAGCGGGCAATAACGACCCCGAAACATTTGAGGAGTGCAGTGTGGAAACACTTTGGGCTCCTCTGTGTGTTGATTATGTGCAAAGTAACTGGCCCACAGATCCAGAGGCCCAGGCAGTGCCTTGTCAAGTGCATAGCCCAGTACTTTCAAGTCCTCCTCAGCAGGCCAGAGGCACGGAAAAAAAACATCACAGACAAGATTGCAAGCTTCATATGTGAGGACATGTGGCCTGGGAAGAGGTAACTATTAAAATGATCTGATGGAAATGCCTTGAGCGTGTTGGGGGTTAATAACCTAATATTGGTTAATAAACGTATATCTTTGGTTATTTACGTGTGCTCTCATAAACCGATCAAGTTAGAGTTTTGGGAAAAGCGACGGCCCTGGTTAGTTACCCTGAAATTTTTGAAAAATTCCTCTGGTTAACTGAGTGAAAAAGGCAGAGGAAGAAGATAGCAATATGCACTGAGATCATTTTTTCCCATATCTCACATTATTTGGCCTTGCACGTGGTGCATGGAGTAAACAACATCACCCCTACTTGCTTACTTGTGATGAATTTTCCTGGATATTTTCTGCTACAACACAACAGCTTACCCCAACTTCACATGGAAATATACAACAGGGATAGCAGGAAATGCACATGTGTTCGCCCTAAACTTCTGGACACTTTCCGGAATTTCCAGCATATATGAAAGTACTATAATCTCTTTGTTACAGCATATTCACAAAGCAAAAAAAAAACTCTCCTTCACTCTTTATATCAGATGCGGTGCACTTTTATTATCCTGGTTGGAGGCATTAAGTAGAGGAGCACTGTGGGTTCCCACCATCCCTCCACCACATGCCTGGTGGTTGCTCTCTGACGCAGGAATAAGCCATTAGGGTCCACCTTTTCCACCATAAAGCAGCTGCTTTTCCCTCTCTGTTTGGGACCTCATGATGTCACACATTTGTGGTTGTGTGGGGCATAATCTGAAGTCACAGAAACATTTGGGAAGGGGAGGTGACAACTTCACTTGTGATTTGAATCCAGAGGCATAAGAACCATGGGAAATCTCCGTGCTTCACTGTGTCCTGGGAACTTGATGCAGCAGGTGAGGTGAGCTGGTGTGAAAACAGTGTAAGCTGTTGCTCCCTGCAGCTGTCCACAAATCTACATCTGGCCAAGCATGCAGTCAGGACGAGGAAATGTACAGCTAAAAAAGGCTGCGTACACAAAAACACACACACCCTGTGAGTGTGGAATGCCACCACAGGGACACACAGCTGGACCCCAGCAGACATCTGGTGTAATGGTAGAGCAGAAAGTCTGCAGTAACTAAGAGCTGTTTAAAGGCCTTTAGAAAGGGAGTCCAGTTTTTTCTCCACACAGGTATAATTCTGCTTTTTGTTGACGCCCCCCTCCCTCCCAAAAAATTTTTGAGAGTTGTTTGACTATTTAGAGATGTGGTTTCTACTGTGAACATACTGCCTGCCTCTGTTTAGAATTAATCCCTGGGTAAAAATAGGTCTTCTTTTTAATGTGTATTTTCACTGTAGAGTCCTACAATGCAGCAATTCCATCATCCTGAAGTTTATGCCAGTTTTTGGTAAGATACCAGTGGTTAACACAAGTTTAAGAGACTAAAACACTTCATTTCGCAACATGAAATTCATCTGGAAGTTCCCCACTTGTGAATTTTTAAGCATTTTGTGTCTTGGGGGGGGGGGGGGGGGGGGGGGGGGGTTGCTTATTCGCTGTTAAACAACAGATTTTGACGAGGACGTAAATATAATAGCACATAAACTCAGTAGCGGTGCTGAAGCCAGTTAATTTAGACATAGTTTACCATTAGCATTTCACTTTTGTCAGTTTCTCTCCAAAAATAATATGTAATGTTTATTTGTGAAGATTATCTCATAATCCTGGAAGTGTAACAGAGTTTTACCTTCACACAACCTTTCACGCTCGGTGTCGATACTGCATCAGGTAATTATTTAATGTACATCGATGACCTGTAGATTACATTAGATTAGACAAGATTAGATAACATATATGCCCATATGTATATGCCCATTTTTAAACTGAACATTAAGTGCATGTACTTAAAATCTGAAAGTTAAAGTGTGGGGCTTTAATTGCCAAAATCTTAACTCAAAAGTGCTCATCAAAAACAGTCCTCATACTAGATTAAGTTTCTCTTTGGTGTTGATTCCAACTAGAGCAAAACATTTCCATCAGAAATATGAATATTACCAAAACAACTTTACTGTATCAACCCTTTGTAAAACACTTCAACAAGCTCTGTTGAGTTTAAGAAAAAAAGAAAATTTCGCCAGTACCTCACCAAGCTCCCTCTTTCTGATTCCTTCCATTTTTCTCATCTGTGCAATCAAATAAGACAGAAATAGAAACAGGGTAAAAAATGTTGTGCTGCTTTGCTTCAATGTAATCAAGCTGACAATTGTCCATTTAGGAGTCGCTGTTGCAGCATGTATTCATGTTGTAGGTATTCTTATTAGTCTGATCTGCCATTGCAAAGCATATTGGATATGCATTTGATAAAGCTTGAAGACCAAGAAGCTGTGTCAGCCCTGAAACTTCCAAGATCTGTGGCTTCTATGGCTTCGTTAAAGCATGTGTTTTATTTGTTTTTTGTTTGTTTGTTTTTCTGTTAAAATACTGGGGTCCATATTTTTCTTCTTGCCTATCTTCAAATACTTGCTGTGTCACCTTGGCATTACATCATTCGAGATGCTTCACCCATTTTTGGTTTGTTATGTGTGGTAGATGTGTCTTCATATGTTTATTTTTAGCAAAAATATCACATCACTGCAATCTCAAACACTTTAAGTCATATTTTTTTGATGGATGCTTGTGGTGAAGGTGTTGTTAAATTAATGATTAATTCTAGATTATGAGTCCAAAAAAGCATTTAAACTAGAAGCGGTCTGAGAGCACAAGTCTCCACCAAAGCATCTCCAACATAGTTAGGAAGTTATCGTCAAAAATGTGAAAACTGCACTATCTAGTGCTGTTAACAAATCCTTGAAAAAACATATTGGATCTGCACCTGGATTTTGATCACTACCAAAAGCTATAATTTCTTTCTTATGCAATGACAAACATTCCCTGAAAATGTCATCCAGTTCATTCGTTTTTTTCAGTTATTAGCAAAAATGTTTAAATTGTCATATCTTGTAATATTGATAAATAAAAAAATCCTTGATCTACATCCAGGTTTGGATCACCACCAAAATGGAACAGATTGGTCCTTGGCCTATTTCTGACCTAACCTTAAAATTTCATCCGATTCCATTTGGAACTTTTTGAGTTATCCTGTTAACAAACTACCAAATGCTGTCAAAGGCATAACCTCCCCTGTCTGAGGTAAAACTCAGCCCCTGGTATGCAGAGACCTTCACCTAACAGCCAGTGTGTCCATGTTGATGGATGCCTCCTCGTCTCGCCCCAGACTTTCTGTCAGATGAACGCTATGGTTGACCTGAGGTTGAACCGATCATCAGCTGATTGAATAAACAATGCAGGCCGTGGATGTGGGAAACACCTGTGCTCACAGTTCAGAGAGGGGTTATGGATTAAATCGCAGGGGCCTTGGAGGGGGGGAGGGAGGAGAAGGGAGTCAAAGTCCTCCCTCTGTATAGAGCCTGTGCAGCCTCTTTCTCTGCTCTCCTTCCCCACATACTTTGAGAGAGGTCCAGTGGGAGCGCAGCCAGACCTCCTCCGGTCTTGTATGATATCTGTGTGACAGCTCCTCTAATGCATCCACATGTTATATTATTCAAACAGCACCGCTCACAGCCTTCTTTGAAATATACAGGCATCCTCCTCTGATCCAAAACACAACTGCAGCCCCCTGAGTGTGCCTCGATGTGCATTGCGGCCTAATGCTTTTTAATGATCCGGCCTTATTCCACTCCAGCACAGGGGCTTGTTAGGTCTGCCTTGGCAGGGCTCTGCTCTTTCCCCTGGCATCTTCTGGAACAATGGGCCCATGGGAGGCAGCCAATGGGGAGATGGTCCATCCCAAACTGAGTCCCAGTGTGCGCACAATTAGGCTTAGGGACAGTGGAATTGCTTAATTGGAGGAAAATGGCTCTTTATCCCGGCCTCTCTGCCTGCGCTCATCCTTGCCCCCTGCGCTACATACTTGGCCTCAGCTCACTTAGAGTTGGTCAAAACAAAATTTATGAAATGGCAAGACAAAGATGGCACCAGTTCCAGTCATTACTTAGTATGGGAACCATTCTGACAAGAGCTTATCAAAAGAATTCATAGGCTGCTGTCATGCAGAGCTGTTGTGACAAGAAATAACTTTGAGGATAATTTCAGAACATTTGATGGAAATAGCTTTTTATAAATGGGAAATAAACAGGTTTTCATGGCTGTTCACCCGGGGTGCGTGATATTCTCAGCACAGTATTGGTGGCAGGAAACATATGATCAGCTCACTTAAGGATTCAAGACAGATAACAAATTAGTCTGCCCTAAATGTATGCCTATTAAACTTACTCTTTAGATGTTTAGTCTACACTTAAAGGCCACTTTATTAGGTACACCCATTCAACTACCTGTCCATGCACATTGTTAATCAGCCAATTACATGGCAGCAAGTTTTGAGGCATATAGACCTGGTCAAGACGACCTGCTAGGTGCAAACCGAGCATCAGAATGAAGAAGAGAGCTGGTTTAAGTAACTTTGAACATGGTGTATCTGTTGGTACCAGACGGGCTGTTCTGGGGATTTCAGAACTGAGTTTTCTTGCACAGCCACTTTTAGGGCTTACAGAGAATGGTTCTAAAAAGAGAAAATATCCAGTAAACAGCAGTTCTCCAGGCAAAAATGCCTTACTGATGTTAGAGGTCAAAGGAGAATGGCCAGAGTGGTTCAAGATGATTGAACGGCAACAGCAACTCAGAAAACCACTTGTTACAGCCATAGTATGCAGAGGACCATTTCTGCATGAACAACTGAACACATAGAATCTTGAAGCAGATGGGGGGCAACAGCACAAGACCACAGTGTGTGCTACTAAGCTAGAAACAGGAAACCAAAGCTAACCAAGGCACTGACTAACCAAAATTGGACAACAGAAGATTGGACAAACGTTGCCTGGTCTGATGAGTCTGGATTTTGGCTGCCACATTCAGTTGGAAGGTTTAGAATTTGCTGTAAACAATCTGACAGCATCGATTCATCCTGCGTTCTATCAACTGTTCAGACTATTAGTGGTGGTGGGGTCGTGGTGTGGGGGATTTTTGCTTAGTACACTTTGGGCCCCTTAGCATCAGTAAAGCACTGTTATATACTACTGCCTAGCTGATTAACTTCACTGACAATATGCATTCCTTTATGACCACAGTGTACCCATATTCTGATTGGTACTTCCAGCGAGATAACGCATCATTTAAGGAAGCTAAAATCATCTCAAACTGGTGTCTTGAAATGGCAATGCAAAAACAGATGTTAGTCTGTTTAAGAAGGGTCAAATCATTGGCATGCATCAAGCAGAAAAAAACATCTAAGGAGATTGCAGAAACTACTAAAATTTGGTTAAAAACTGTCCAACGCATTATTACAAACTGGAAGGACAGTGGGGAAGCATCGTCTTCAAGAAAGAAATGTGGTTGAAAAAAATCCTGCATGATCGTGATCGTGATCGGTGATCACTTAAACGTTTGACCAAACCAAATAGAAGAAAAACAACAGTAGAACTCAGGGGTGTGTTGAAAGTAAGAGCATTTCCACACACACAATGTGAAGGGAACTCAAGGGATTGGGACTGAACAGCTGTGTAGCCTCAAGAAAACCACTAAACAGTAAGGCACGCTGGAAAAAAAGGCTTCAGTTTACTAGGGAGCATAAAGATTGGACTCTGGAGGACTGGAAGAAGGTCATGTGGTCTCATGAGTCCAGATTTACCCTGTTCCGGAGTGATGGGAGCATCAGGGTAAGAAGAGAGGCAGGTGAAGTGATGCACCCATCATGCCTAGTGCCTACTGTACAAGCCTGTGGGGCCAGTGCTGTGATCTGTGACAAATCTTGTGACATTGCAGAAGCTTACTGAAACAATGCCACAGCAAATTTGTTCTGTAATCAAAGCTAAAGGCAGTTCAATGAAATATTAGAGTGTGTGACCCTGTTTTTTGGTGGCAACGTTTTTTTTGGCCAGGCAGTTTATATGGCCAATATGTATGGCAAAAATACCTGCTATAAATATCAGCAGAAATGTTCATATCTGGCAACACTGATAATCAACTCTTTTGACATCGATCTGCTAATACCAATAACGTTCCAGTAACACTGTGCATTCTTAAATTTAGGTGTAAAAAGAAAATCGCCTTCAGTTTTTTCTATATAATGGTATCATATCAGTGCTGGCTAAAACAAGTTCTGAAATATTAACATATTGGATATCGACCAAAAAAAAAATATCGTGCATCCCTAATACAACACATATAATCCGAAGACACTATTTTCAGTTTTTCACAGCTCAATGTCTAGTTTTGGATAAGGAAACATCCATTCATTTACTGCAGAGAAAAATCAGGTCTTTCTTAAACTAATAGACTGGCATAAAAGGTGTATGAGGTCAGATCAAGAGTTGGAGAGACTGACTTCCTCACAGTAGAAGGTGCGTAGATATGTCATTATCAATATTGGCTCAAATGAGTTTGGAAATAACTGATAATAAACAAAAATCCAATATTGTTTAGCCCCAGCATTTACTTCATATGGTCACACATTAGCCACTTCTCTGTTTACCAATACAGCACTTGTTCAGCAGGTGACACAGCAGCCTGCAGACGTTGAACTCTTTATCAGATGTTGTGACAGAACATCACACAGCTCAGCACGAGCCTGCATCTTGCACAACAGCTGGTTGTACTGAGATGAACGCCCCTGTTATCAGGAGCAGGATTTGTGATTCTGCTCTAAAAATGTCTCTCAGGGTTGAGGAGGGCAAGGATGCAAACACACTGAGACTGTCGCTCCCGTATGGAAATGTGTAACCTTAAATGGCTGTCTGCGTAAACAGCACAAACACCAGGGGAAGCGCGTCTGCTGTGACCAGACTAAAATGTGTCGGTATGGGGAACAGGGATGGTTTTTGGGATCTGCAGGCCCCAGGATAAGACCATGAGGCCCTTACGCCAGTCTACATTTGTAAACCTACAACTTGCTTTCTACTGAGACATTTTTGTGCTTCTTTAAATACAGAGGCTAATGCCTTTTTATGCAGTATTTTTAACCAAATATGAGAGAGCCATGTCTTAAATGCACAAATATGAATGAAAAGGAGTGAGGACTTGAGTTTCACCTATTTGTCCCAACAATTGCTGACCTGTTTGTGAAATTTTTACACTTAAGCTCTCCTAGTGATGTGTTCATTATGTATACTACATTAGATGGCACCTGCCACCAGATAAATACAGGTGGTTTTTTTCAGCTTACCAGCTTTTGTAGCTGTGATAAATTGACTTAAAATGGTGACTTGACACAAACAAGAATGTAAACTGACTCCCATTTTGTCACACGTGAGCATGGGATAATGAAACTCAGACTTTAAAGCAGACATAACTGTGATAAAAACCCTAACGGACCTCAAAATTGTAAACCATTATAACCTAATATGAATATATGAATATTCAGCTCAAAATCAGGCCCTTTGCAGATACTGATAAAGTAAAAATGTAGCCAGCGCTGATGCCGATGTTTTCATACTTGATTATTTTGGTGTAATTCTCCCACAAAAACACATGTGCCTGCATTATGGAACATCAATACATATTTCAGCAGAAATGAGGGAAACATGGTCAATATATTAGCTTTAAATATTATCAGAAATGTTCAGAACTGCAGATATCAGTAAGTTACTACTTTAGCCAGAGATGGGCAAAATGTGCCCCCCACCACCAAATGCAGCCCACAAAATTGTAAGATGATTTAAAAAAGCATAACTCCTACCATGGACATATTAAAAAGTGAATTATTTGAACATTGATTTAAAACAGTGCTTTTAGCCACCTTCCATGTTCCAGAGTGGGTTTTAGGGTTTTATAACCTTTAAACCAAATCCAAGTACAGAAAAATCGTTTGTAGTCAAGACAATACAATATTTTTCATTCATTAGTAGAGCTTTTTTCTCATGTCCTGAAAAGCTGCAATTTTTGGAGATAAGATGTTTATGCCCAACAATTTACAACTCAATACAAGACCTTGAGCACAACAAGCAGAGCGTGGTATATTAATTATTTAATTCTGATGATCTTGGTCTCATAATTGTGGAATGTCAATAACTGTAATTTAAGTTGAAATATGATTAATTGTCCAGCCCTACTATATCATACTGGTAATATTGTGCTTCCCAACTATCAACTGCAGCAGGATGAAAGTTGATTTTTACACATGTTGGCATGTCAAAAAGACAAGTTCATACTAAGGATGTTTGTGAGCAAACTTCTGACACTGACTAAATTGAAATGCATTTGAGTTGTTATAGTTAACCAAAGATGAAACTGAAAAGATCATCTTACCCACTTGTCAACCTATTGGTGCAAATTAGACAGTCTGCAGAGCATGTCTTAATCTCCGAACTGCAGAGATTAAGACCACAACACATACTACACGGGATTTGTGGTCGTCCAGTGTACCTCACATTTGTTGCTCATCTCTGATGTCTACATCTTGAAGCCCCTCGGAGCGCACAGCCCCGGGCACTTGCCCACCGTCCCCTGATGGTGAACCCGTCTCTAAGCTGTGAGTCCGGGCTGTGGGCTCTGGACGCACCGCTGGAGGCTCAGACTCTGAATAAATAGGTCACTACCCGGTTTGAACTCGGGCGATTTTTCACATTCACGCCGCTGCACTCTGACCAGCGTGGACACACATGACAGCAAACACAACACACGGGACTGACGTGCGTGGACGTGCCCTCTTACCTTACAGGGGAAAACGCCGTGGATGTGGCCGAGATATCTCCGACTTCAGCCCCCTCAAACTTCGCACGCAAAGTCCTCTCTGTCTCAGTCGGTGTCAAATGACTCCTCGTCAGATTTGTGTCTTTATCTTTGACAGAAACGAGCGCAGGGCTGAAGGAGAGAGTGTTTCTATGTGTCTGGAGAGGCGGTCCGTTCCCAGACCATTGTCAGGACTATTACAGTAAATCAAACATAAGCTCAAATATGACAGCTGGTAGTTCAAATGGAGACTAATGTGAGGAGTGACAGCCTCGTCTCTTGCCGTAGGATGGTCCCTCTGAGCATGTTATCCCGTCAGAAAGTGTAAAAGCCTCAAAACGAGCGAGGCGCATCAGAAACGCAAAGGTGAATTCTTCCGCGCATCGCTCAACGGCAACGCTGGTCAAGTCAAGTCAAGTGGGGGTTTCCTATGGGTGGTCGTGGTTCTCCTGGAGGGGTTGGAGGGCGGTCCAGACCAGTCCAGAGGGATGGCACGAACTGGTGGGTCGGGTGGGTAGATAGGGCGGGTTGGCGAACGGACGGGGTGTGGGGTTGGAGAAGAAGGGGAGGTTCGTCTCCTTCTTCTTCTTTCGGTGCTTTTCCAGATGCCGAGGTGGGGCTGTTCAGCTCTCCGTTCCTTCTCTCTTCTTATTCTGATCTTGTTCTTCCTCTGAGCACTCGAGGACACGCAGAGTGTTGATGGTGGTCTCCCCCTCCACCGTCTGAAGCGCTCAGACAGCCGCCCGGAGCCCCAGCAGCCCGTCAGGAGCGGCTCACAGTCTGCCAGCTCAGCGCATGCTTACTGCTCCGCCCTCCCCTCCACCAGGGGCAGTCCCCGGCCTTTCTCCAAACTCTGCCCCGCTCCCCCTCCACTCTCTCTCTGCGTCCTCATGGTCAGCTCTCCCTGCCTTTCATCCTCTCCATCAACAGGCTCCTCAGAAATAAAAGCTTTCACTTTTCTGCTGTGTTCTCTGGCTGTTTGGTGACTTCGCTGTTTTCATGCTGTTATAAACCACAGGGGGGACCGGGGTTGATTGTTACAGGGCTGGTTGTCACATTGCATATTTCAGACCATCATGTTTATAAATTTCTCATAGCCTCAAATCTATCTGGATTTTTCTGTTGATTGAAAAAAAAGCAAAAAACATCTAGTGTGGAAGACTTTTTATTTTTGTGAGTCTGAGTTAATTTTCATACCCCCCACTAAAAGTTTGAAAACATTATTTTGGTTGTTTATTCCTCTGCTTTGATATTGTATTTTGAATTGTTAGAAAACCCAATTAGTCTCACGTACAATACAACTTGTAATGATTGTGCATTCGTGCAGCTAAACATGTGGATAGAGCCCAAAAAAATGTGCCAGAATTTCTTCCTTCCCTGGAAGAAAGCCTACTGGTTTAAGCAGATTTGTGCATGTCTGAAAGACAGGATCACACACTTAACAACTGTGCCTGATGAGGAAATAACCACAGACCTCATGATTTGTCAAACCAGCTCAGGCCAACTGAATGCATCAAACTCTTGTGAGGGCAACAGTTTGTTTTGATATTCCAGCTACTTCCCGTCGTCTTCTGATGCTATTTCCTGTGTCCCTCCCTCTCTTTTTCACTGTTGGTAACACATGTTTGCAGTTGAGTCTGTGATCAGTCCACACACCCGATGGCTTTTAGATTTGGCTAAAAAAAAAATTGAACCGAGGTAGGGTCAGATCTGTTCCCCCCACACACTAACAGATTTTTGTGACAACCAGCCATGCTGGCTGTCTCCAACTAGTGCAGACAGGTGTAGACTTTGCTACACCTGAGAATCGTGGGTAAAATCTGGCAAAAAAAATCTTGTAGTGTGTCCCCAGCTCAAGTGGTATTATCTTGTCTTAGGGCGACAAGCCCACTGCAGAGTATCCACCAGTGATCATCAACTAAAGGCCTCAGGTCCATATCAGGCCCCAAAGATTTCACAGCCAGCCCCTAGGACATTATGAAATTCTGTAAATTTAAGGACTAAATACGGTATGTTACAGTTTTAAGGGAAAGTTCCTCTTTTTGTTCAGTACCTACAGCAATTAAGGCAGCCTTAAAGACATTTTTATCAGGCATGACATCAAGTTTGATCCATTTTACAGAAATCCCTTTGTCAACCATTACTGGCAAATATTCAACCAAGAGTGCGAGTCTCTAAGTGTCAGTCCCAGTGATGGACGACATGATAGTTTCAGAAATAAGAAGCTGAGATGTCAGTTTCCCCATGCAGTGGGCAGCAGTATGAGGGATAGGGACTGGTCACACTTTCAGAGGCTCATAGTTATAATTGGACAATAAATCAAAGTATTAAAGCAATGAAATATTATTACACTGTAATAATTATATTATTGATTTTTAAAAGCCAACCCCCATCAGGTCTGTTTATAATATAAATGGCTCCTGTTCAGGTAGATGATGATCCCTGTCACAGACTGTAAAGAGGCTGCTAGGCTTTAAATATGGCACTGATCTGTCCAGTCACTGCAGAGTAGACTGGTCAACCAGTCAAAACAGGCTGAGTCCAGTTAGGTTAGGGTAACTCAATAATACAGGAGTGTCAGACAGAGTGAGAAGAGAGGTAGATCAGGGGTGCTCGGTATATGAAAAATAAGTGATAATGAACATACCCCAGCAGTTATCATAATTAAATCTATGAGCCCTAGTTAGGGCAAAATACAGAATGACCTCTTTGATAAAAAAAAAAAAATACATCTTATAATGTAATTATATAGGTATGTTTAAGACTGTTTTATTTAGTGGTTTGATTCATGATTGACTCCGAATGGAATCTTATAGACAAATCGGATTTGTGAAAAAAGGTGGTCGAATTGAAATAAAAAGTTTCATACATTTTTCTTTCTGTAACTAATTAAATCAGATTAAAAAGGATCTCACAAGAAAAGCTCTTCTTTAATAACCTGAAATCTGCATTCAATTTTGGGAAAAATAACTTTATTTCTCCTCTGATTTCAATAAAAATCAGACTCTCATGGCATTTCTTTGTGTTTCACCAATATGAAACACTCAGGCAGTTCAAAGATCTACAGTTAACTGTCCATGATTATCTAACATACCTAATGAAATCAATGTTGAGTCAACCAATGTGGTTGTTTACCCAAACTGTTTTGTTTAAGTCAAGAGGATGTGTATTTAAAATAAATCCGTCATCACTGCATTATAACAAATTCATATAATAACTTTTTTTTTTAATTTGAAAAACATATAATCACTGTTGGGCACAAACCTGTCTAACCTACCTTATATATAAAATTACTATTTTTCAGGAAATGAAAAAAGACACTCCACTAATAATTGAAAAAATACATTATTGTCCTGATTGTTTAAAATACATTATACCCTTTCACCAACATGGAAGATGACCAATAGCACGTCTATCAAAAAAAAAATAATAGCAATGAAAAATGACGATAAGAGTTTTTGGCCTAACAGCGTAGTTGGGGGATCAAATCAGAAGACACATCGCAATCGACTAAAATGATTTAAAAATCAAGTAGTTCACTTTTTAGACAGAATTTACAGTATGTGATATTGCCTGCCTTGTTGCCATCCTTTCTATTTTGTGCATCTACACTGATGTCTGTTGAAGCTAAGTCAGGGTTTTGCCCACTCTGGGCCTGAGTGTTTCCTGTTTACACTGCACTTTTGTGAGCATCTTTTTACTTCATGATGTTTGCACAACTTCATCAACTTAATCATGAACAAGACTGGATCACTTTAGATTCAATGGTTTAGGATATTCAATTAGTTTAATTAGTTTATCAATAAAACACATTTGAATTAAAATTTTATTCACCTTACTTGTTTCCTCCATGTTGAGTCTTGTTTTTCATGTGTAAATGTCAGTTTTTTTCAAATAGGTTAAAAAATTCTTACTCAAGGGAATAAAACAATACAAATCTGCTGCACACACCACTTGAAACCATAAAAGTAGCACTTACACCCCCTTTTGTTTCAATGACAGCATCTTATTCCACCATCACGGTGTTTTAAACATTACAATGCTGTTGTATTTTGCTGTTATTCTCTGTTTTATCCTCACTGTGACTCCTGAATCTCTGTCCTTTGGGTGCCCCATAAGCTCCTTTGCCTTTTCCTGATGCGACCACTAGAGGGCATAAAATAGCCTCTAAAATTCCTCTAACCTCGAGCCCTCAGGAGCTGAATTATCAAGCCTTCTGTTCTGATTCTGTAAAAACTATAACCTCTACAACACCCAGTACTCTCTGACAACGAATACATTAAATTATGGGGCATGTATGGATTTCTACATAAAAAGGATTTCTACATAAAAAGGCCTGAGATTGAAACACAGGGTTTCATTCTCAGGCCTTGGGTATGCTCTTTAGATACTGATTGTAGTGTGTGAATTTTATGATATTATCAGTCTGACCTTGTCTGCTTTTTTTCTTCTTAAGGTCTAAACTGGAGTTGGCCAACCACCCCTAAGTCTGGTTGAACAAATCACAGCTTGTTTTAAGTAACAAGTTGACACTGGACCTTTTCTTTAATTGACTTAAAATACTCACCATAACTACAAAACTTGAATCCATGTTTAAAATGTAAAATAAACAGTCATGTGTTGTCTGTGCAATGCAAAAATTCATGGTATATTTTTTGTATTTTCTTGAACATATTTATTTATCTAAAAAAATAACCCCTTCAAAGTGTATAACAACATAATTTAATCAAATCTGATGATCAGGAAGAATACCAAACCCATCCAAAGGACATAAAGAAATGATTACATTTTTAATGTTTATGGGGAGAATGTGATGACAGAGTGAGTTAAAGACACAAGTGTGATCCTTAATATCAATTGTTGTCACCAGTGGTAGACAGTAACAAAGTAAATTTACCTATGAACTGAATTTAATTACACTTTTGTGTATCTGTGCTTAACTAAAGTGTTAATTTTGGGGGAAACTTGTTACTTTTACTCCACAACATTTGAGAGACCAAAATTTTACATTTTACTCTACAACACTGATATAAATGTTGTGTAATAATCATTTCTTTAAATCAGCTGATGATGGTTTTCTGTCCTATTGTGTGAAAGACACCAAACTGTGTTGCCATACCTGTGCTATATTGTGCATCTTCATGGTGGCCCAAAGGATAAGACACCTAAGTGACACAAGTGAAGCACTTATGCTTAAGTGATCCAGGAGTAATAACGGATTCATCAGAGAGTGATGACCATTCACCTCCTGAGTATTCATGTCTCAGGCCCATGGTTGAGGTTTTGAATTGAAAAATCATCCAAATAATTTTAGATTTAAGTTCCATTTTGTGAAGTGCCTTGAGATAACATTTGTTGGAAATGGAGCTAAACAAATGAAGATAGATTGGTTTGACTGGGATTGTTGAATTATCTCAAAAGTATTCCAGGGTATTTTTTAACCTTTGCAAAGATGTCCACTTTAATTTAAGGACAAATTGAGTGGATTTTATAGGTCATGTGTCGAAGGTTAGAGTCATTATGAAGGGAATATTTCAAGAACACTCAGGAGGCATTGCACTAATGTTCAGTCTCAAGGATGAACTGACAAGACTTTTGAGATCATAGGTCAAAGGTCAAGGCCATAGAGTCTCATGTATATTCCTTATCAAACAATAACTCAAGGGCACTTTGAGAGATTTTTGTCTGATTTGATCTGTTGTCCAATCTGATTCAAGGATAATCTGATTAGATTTTGGATGTCATGGATCACAGCTCAAGGTCGTTTTACCACATGATCATATCTCCACTGAAAAAAACAGGAATGTCAGAGGGGGGGCTTTTCTTCAAACTTTGTTCAAACATGTCCTCTGAATAGGATGATCTATTTAGAGTTTAGAGGTCATAGGTCTTAAGCTTTTTTCAGTGTCCACTCTCTGATTCGCCTGAAAATACTGAGTGTTCAAGGTTAAGGGAAATGTGACTTCAAATCCTTTTAAGTAAATGAAGTCCAGTACCAATGAAAAATATGCAACAAAAATCACCTATCTATCTATCTATCTATCTATCTATCTATCTATCTATCTATCTATCTATCTATATCTGTCTGTCTGTACATCTATCCTTTGTCTCTGTTTGTCCATTTTTAAGTCTGTCTGTTATTATTCTTTTGTCTTATTGATCTGTTAATCTCTTACAAATTTGTGCAGCATTTGTTTGTGCATGCGCCCTGGTCCAAAGACCCTCCTGCAGCTTTTCACATTTACATTCACAAAAACAAATTCACCGTCTGTGTTTTGTTTTGTGTCTGGTTTCGCGTCTCAGCCTCTAATTAAACCTATTAAATTGGGTTACTGTACTTAATCCTCCCGTACAACCACACTGCTACACCCATAATGGTTTTAAAAAAAGAGATACGCGCCAGTCAGACTGTGTAGTGTCAGGCAGGCAGCAGTGTGTCCCCAGAAGCCCTCCTCCTTTCCTCTCCTCCTTTCCTCCCCTCCTCTTCTCCTTGTTGCTCTGTTGCTGTGCAGCTCTGCCAAGCTGTCAGCTGATCCCTCTCTTGTTCTCTTATCACAGCTGTTGGAGTATCCTCCCCCGTAAAGCAGTCCCCTCCTTATTTACTACCAGCTGTCTAGGTGCATTTTATTTCGGGTTACTGCTCTAAAAATGTCCACAGCCATTGTGATTATAACCTAAAATTACCTGTACACATTGACCTTTTGGACTGAATTGGCTTGGCATTAAATGGAGACCCCATAAAAATACAGAATTGCATTTTCTGAAACAAAAGCTTAAGCAGGGCCAGACTCACACTTAATTCCTCCTCCTACAAGAAATTAGCTGGGACGGTGACATATCTGTGAAGGTTTGCAGTCATGACAATTCAACAGACTTGATCTGAGAGGTTCCTGGACTTGGTTGAAATTGTTGAAGATGTTTCACCTTTCATCATCCAAATGGCTTCTCCAAAAGGTTTGTTTCTTGATTGACAGAGACTTAGTTTGAGACAGCATTACCTGTATGTTAGTTTTCACTTAAAGGCCTCAAAAGCCTCCTTTACAAACCAAACAGCTGACAACACTCAGACTCTGTTCTGTGATTTCTACGCTCTTTGTGGGCAGAGATCAGGTGTCTTCCCTGGGTGCTTGAAATAGATTTTATCTGAAAGCTATTAGTTTTTAAAGGAGCATCTGTAAAATATGCATGATATAATTGCTTGAGTAATTTGATTGGAACAGTAGCTCAATTCTTGCTGCTGAAATATTCAAGCCCTTGCAATGTTTCACCTCCGCTGTGAAGATCCAAAGACGTAGCTTGGGGATGAGTTGACCCACCATTTGTTCCATCTCCAGAGGCAGTATCAGCGGTTTCACTTCTGGATTCACACAGAAGGTTTGATTTAATGTGGGTAAAGCCCCGTTCACATACTGACGGTTAGGCCAACTTTTGCTGACGTAGAGGGAAAAGTGACTTAGCCGAGCCCAGACCACAAAAATCTAAGTCAGTGTCAACTGAACAATGCTGATGTTCAGTGGTATGTCAAAAAATTTTACTCATGCTTAAAAATTCCAGATGTTTGATCCAACACAACTCACTTACTGCTGCATTCATGTTGGCGAACGTTGAGGACTGCCTGCCTTTTTTTCAATGTACATCAGCTCTGTTGGGTTCAACTGCTCCCTCCTCAAGACTGGAGTCTTGTTGTTTAACTTTAGGCAGCGCTTTTGGGGACAGATGTCTTTCATCCTCAAGACATGGTGTCTGAACAGTAAGAGCAGCTGCAGCTGCGTGTGGTGAAATGGCATATAAGTCCGTTTCATCTGACTTTTGTGATTAGTCTGACCATCCTGGTCTTGATTATGTGCTCTATCATGTGATACAGAATGGCTAAAGAAGACGAACCAACACATTGAATTTATTTGCGAAAGTATCAGTAGAGTATTTTCTCATTCATGTCTCATTCGGTGGTCAAACAAGCACTAAAATATCTCTCAGTCTCAGCTGATTCAGCAGTTGTTAATTTAATCTCCTCTGGTATCTCCTATTTTTTTCTTTTTTGCCAAAAATTGCTTTGAGATGAACTGCTGATTATTTTCCGTCTCTTAACGCCAACATTACACACTCTTTTTCTGTCACCATGGTTCCTTGTACACAAAAAACAGAGAGTGGAATACAAATCATACTGCGGATTGGCGTTTTGTGGAATAATGCGCAACAACATTAACATTAACTAGAGCTGAGGAATACTGCCTAAAAATAAAATTCCCGATTTTCTTCCACAACACTCGATTTACGATTTTAATCTAATTTTTCCCTCTAAAAAAAACAAAAAACAAGTGACACAAAAATTACATGAATCAAATTTTGCCTTTATGTTATCAGAATATATTCACAAACTAAACAGAATTTCCCTCTTAAAGTTAAAGTGCATGTCATAAAATATTGATAATGTGGTTCAAATGTAGACAGGTTTGTCTACATAAACACAGAAAGCTGAGCTATTTTCACAGTATAGTAACATGGAGCTCTGTGATCACTGTTCAGTCTCATTTAAAAAACAAATACAAGCCTAAACATGTGCTTGTGCAAAACCTGAAAGGGCCTACTATCATAAAAACTGTAATCTTTTAGTATTTATATTTTCAAACATTGCAACACCCTACAATTGGAGTAAGTCAAGCAAAAATCTTGATTTTTAATTATTAAATCCTCTGCAGAAAATGATTTGAATTAATCGATTTCATCTATATATCGTCCAGCCCTCATACCAACACACACATTTAAACACTTTAGACATGGTGAACAATAAGTTAAGTATGATGTAGACTTAATGCAAAAGTATGAACCAGGCTTAACACAGTACTCAGCATCTACCTTTTATTTTTTTTCTCTAAAGAATGAATTAAAATAAAAGTGATGGCTAAGCAATAACTGATGAAAAATGTTCTGGGCTTATTTGTCAAGCCCCATATTTTAATCCTTTCATGAACTCTAGTAAGAACTACTTACATGTATATGCATTGAAAGCAAATGTCCTCATACTATTGTTAAGTTTCTTCCCAAAAATCCACTCATATTTTACTCTGGCATGCCTGTAAACCCTTTGTTTCACCCCTGGTCCTCATGAGCTTTGTCTGACCTCAGCTGGGACAGGCTCCAGCCCCGTCGACCCCGAAAGGGATAAGCGGATACATGATGGATGGGTGGATGGAGACAAAATGTAAAAATAAATGTTTATAATAACACAAGTGTTTTGTACAAGGATAAGAGTAAGGAATGCTTAAAGAAGATGAGATAAAGATATTTAAATACGATTGTTTTAGCATGTGATATTCTATTATAAATAACTGGTCACATTTGTTGGTTCAAACCACTGTAAGTGTATTTGAAATAATCTTTAGGGCAAGACGAAAAACCTTTAAAATGTCACAAATGCCTCTGGTCCCCCATTTTAAATTACCAATCATCTGTTATACTGTTGCTCTGATCGTCTTTAAAGCCACATGTCTGCTTTTAAGTCCGTATTTCGTGGCTGTATTTCTGCACTAAATAGTCCTTTGTTTACATGCAGTCCCTCGTCTCTGCGGAAGGAGGCTTTTTGGTAGTGCAGTGTGACTCCTACCAGCTGTTTCCCGCCTTGAAAGCCCTCCGATCAGCTGCACACACACACACACACACGGTCATGCAGTGAGAAAGCAAAGAGGGAGGGAGCGAGAGAGAGAGAGAGAGAGAGAGAGAGAGAGAGAGAGAGAGAGAGCCACACACAACGAGGGAACCCCATCAGCTGGAAGTCGAGTAACATTACAACTCTCAGCAGCCTCCTAACTACTACATTACACTGGCGAGGGATTCATCTTCAGGGGGGATTTAACCCTCGTCTGATCACGGGATTTTTCCTCCACGGCGTCAATATTTCCCTGTGATCCCAAGGAGACTGTTTGCTGGTTTTTAATTTATTTTTTGGAGGTGGGGAGGGGGGACCAAACTGGCGAAAGGCGAGCATGGAGTATTTCATGGTGCCAGCTCAGAAGGTGCCCTCTTTGCAACATTTCAGGAAAACGGAGAAAGAAGTCATTGGGGGTCTTTGCAGGTATGTATGCCACCTTTTCACCCTCCATTTTGTGCGTGTTATTATTGTTATTAAAAGGCTTGGAGTACGCGCACTTAGGCAACATGCTTCATCTGATGTGTTATTGTGTACACGACTCATTCACGGGCAGCTGGGAGCCTTTATAATCAATAAACAAAAGAAAGAAATTGTTCCCAAGCGAGATTAGGATCTTAATTACACTACAGCAGCCACACTGTGGTGTTATTTCCCACATTTAAAGGCGTAAAATGTAATTTTTGTGGCTAACAAACATTAACCACGTGGTTCCCCGCACACCACGCTGCTATCCCTCTCCAGAGCGCATCCCGCACTATTTATCCTCAAATTACCCCGCTGTGTAACATTCAAGCTCCGTAGTTTGCGTAAGAAAGGGCACAGTCACACAAGCGGGTGTCATTCAGATATACAGGGTCTATTTTGGTCGCTCACGCCGCTCTGGTTGCGGATTTCGCCAAGTTATTGTGGGTAGTGCGGCCATGCTTGTGGCTTGTGCTTAACGTGATGAGGGGGTCTGGCATTTGTTTCCTGTTTATGGCGCCGTGTTTTCGTGTCAAGCTCATTAGAAAATAAACAACCGCTGTCGAAACATCCTCCATTCGACGGAGCGAGAGTTTTAAACGTGTTTCCCAGCGTCTCATTTGCGCTAACAAGCCGCCTCCACTGCGTCTTTTCATCCCGCACCTCTGCCATGCTGCCTGCCGCATTGTTATAATGGCGGAGGACACGAAAAGTCTGCTCGGAGCACGGAGGTGGTGTCGGGCACTGCGATAAAGAAGAAGGGCTTTATTGAGGGGGCTTATAATTATATACGCCCACATGTGTCCAGGGAAGAGATGGGCAACGTAAAGGCAGCAGGAAGAAAAATTAAATGTGGTGTTTTTTAATAAGGGGGTGTGTATGTCGCGGAAGGCCCCTCGATACGTCCGCAGACTTGTTTGAAGAGGGAGGCGGAGGGATCTGCCGCTGTAGCTGCTGGTGGGGACACGGGCATGCTGGGAAATGAAGTCCGGTGCAGTGTTTTTGTCGAGCTCATTAAGCCCTGAGAAAATAAGGGATTTTTACCCAAAACGTAGCCCTGCCAGCTAAGATATTGGTTTTAAGCTCATAAATAGGAAAATAGGAAACGCTGTATTAAAACAGAGCGAGAAAAAGTATACATGACATAATAAAGATTTGGCAGCACCATTTTAGATCTAATATATAAATATGCTAAATTGGTGTACTCATAATTATTTCACTCATCATCTATGTAGCATTTTAAATAGTAAAATAATGGTTATGAATGCTTTATTATTTATTGTGTATACTGCTGTAATCAAGTTTTAGCTAAAGTTTTAACAGTCGTCTAATTGTTCTTCTTTCACACTTAATAAATGCTGAATTTGCTTGACTATGTTATGCGTTAAACAATTCTATTTTCTATTTTCCATTTTCATTTTTATCATAAAAAACAGATTTCTAATTGTAATTGCTATTAGAGTTGTGTTTTGGCAAGAATCTGGTTATACAATATATATCACGCATATGTCTCCATACCATAAGCAGGGCCATATATAACTTTTTTGTAATGAATTTAGTTGTTTTATTTTTTTTTGCAAATGTGAATACTAGAAACTCAAAGTATTGTTGCCATTTAAAATACTGTTTCTTATTGGTATTAGTTATGCAAGGCAATCATCATCAACCGCTGGCCCTGGGGCCACATCAGGCCCTCCCACAGCTGCCCACATGGCCCTTTGAGCGTTTTAAATTAAGAAAAAGTCTTGTTTTTTTTTTAATCAAATCTTTATAGCAATCCCTTAAAGTGACTGAGGCAGTTTTCAGTAATCTTTGAAGACTAATAGTTGCAAACAAGTTTCCCAAATTACAAAATGTTAAACTGACTATGCTGATTGGATCAAAATGTTAATAGCAATCTGCCAGTTTACTTTTTTTTGACCCGGCCCCCATAATGTGTGTCTGCAACGAAAGAGACCCTTGCAAAATATAGCTGATGACCCCTGATACAAGGCGTGATCCTTGGGACATGGATAAACTTGATTCTCTGTCCTATCAATAGAAAAAATAACAATACAATTGACAGAGAGAGTCAATTGGCTGAATGCCTGCGGCCATTGAGCCGTCAGAGGCCGAACTACACACACAAATGTCCAGAATTTCTATAAATTATCAACTAATGAAAAATCAGTATTTCTTGATTAAATATTGATACAGTTTTGCAAATCCAAACATTGCTGTTTGTGTATCCAGTGTATTTGCTTACACTGCTGAGAATTATTATTATCATTATTAGTGTCATTATTACTTGTTTTCAAATATAATTTTGTCTCACACCTTGTCTTATTTTAATTAAACTGATATATCATTGAAACTCAAGCTGAGCCATATCTAGTTATTGTGTAAATTAAAAAAATGTGTACATGCTACTTTACCTGTTTTAGTCACTGATTTTATTTGAATCTACAAGACCTTCAAAAACATGTTGAAATGATCACTAAAGATCACAATTATCAAGTCAAAGTTGATGTCTTTGGCTATTTTCTTAACTATCCAAAACCAAATCTTTAGTTTTCTAGACCAGAGCCTTGAGGAATTTATGTTCAAAATTACAAATTTCTGGATTAAAAATGAAAACCTGCCCATTATTTATGAGCTGGCAGGAGTGTCCCTGTTTAAGTGTTCCAATCAATAAACAAATCAATCAAATATTTCTGAAGACACATGTTTGCCTCCTTCATAAATCTCAAAAGCATTATGGAGTAAGTCTATGACCTTGTCGTGGTTTTGGTTTGGATACAGCTGAGCACCGGCTCATTTGGTTACGTTTGGCAGTGGGTGGTTTGCTGGATGAGCCACTGCAGTGTTGGTACTTGTGCTCTGTGCCCGCGTGTCCTCACACACTCATACACACACTCATTTTCTCATCTGTGTCTGCACAATTGTTTGCCGTGTTTGCACTGGGGCAGCTGAGTCAGTACAGATAAGGGCTCAGCCAGAGAGGGTCCCAGAGATACTGAGCTGTATACACAGTGGATGTTGGAGGAAGTGTGCTCAGAATCTCCCCTGAACTAACCAACACTCTGTGCCATATGTGCTTGTTCATTATAGTTTAAAGTGGTACAGTTAACTACCAGATTTAAAAAAAAAAAAAACATCCAAGGAATGGAGTTACCAGATGAAAAAGACTTTTTCCTCATGTGGCATTTTTAACAATAATAATGTCTTGTTGATGAAATATATTTTAACACAGTCGTTTTGATTGTCATGCCAGAAGATCTATGCTCAGTATAGCTTGGGAAAGGGCTTCTTTATGTGTTTGATTGATATTACTTTTTCAGTTATTAAACACAATTAATCAGTTAGTACGCACTAGTTTTACTTAATCTCCATTACATGCCTCTTCAAACTCTGACATTTTAATACTCTAACAATCCTAACACTTTAAAAAATGAGCAAAAAATAAAGCAATTGTAATGGAAAGTCAAATTTCCCCCTTATATCAGTGAAAACATTTAGTATTATTTTTGTAGATATTGATGACATACAGACAGACAGGATGAGGTCTCGGGGTTCTCAAACACTATTAATTTCACTGCAGCCCTGCTACAGAAAAAACATCATTGCATCCTCATAGATTATTCACAAACCTTATCAATTTTTGCCACCTCATATGTAGTCATTCGAATAATCGGCCTTGTGAATCTGCCATGTGATTTTAATTTACTGCACTAAAGGATATTTTTTTGCTGTTTTTGCGACTTGTGAAGTTGTAAGTCTTTATCCAATTCCCACTGAAGCCACCAAAGGGGGCTCTGCAACATGTTTTGTGTATTTTATCAATGCTGCTACAATCAAAAGCTTCTGAGCTGCACATAAAACCAAATTTTATTAGCCACCAAAACATTTACAGCCCGAATAAAGAATATTCTCCCTTTTTACATGTAACCTTATCATCTGATTATTCCAAATTGTAGTGTATTTTATTATTGTTTGCTTTGAAATTGCAGCTTGTACAATTAATTAGAAGTTTAATATCTTAATTTCCCATCCAAAAACTTAGGATAACATTTAAAGATTAAACCACTATAAAACCGTATCTAAACTAACTCGGGCAGTTGATGTTTTTGACCCATAACTAAAGACTTACTCATAACCAACCATACTTTTTGTTTGGGAATCACTTATTTAACATAGTGGTAATCCAACCTGAACCGGTCGCCAGCAATCACAGGGCTACATGGAGACACAGACAAATGCTCATGCTCACACTAATACCTTTGGGCAATTTGGAGTCCCAGTCAACCTAATCAGTTTGTCTTTGGTCTGTGGGAGACAGCTGGAATGACCGGAGAGAACCCACCCATGCACAGGGAGAACATGCAAACTCTGCTCAAAAAGGCCCTGACTGGCACAGGGATTTAACTCCATGCTGTGAGGCACATATACTACCTGCTGCACCACCATGCTGCCCATAATGATAATATTAACGCAACACAACCTGAAGAGCAAACATCAGAACAAGAGCATCCTTTATATGTCACACTGTGTGACCCAGCAACCTGAAAAATACCTTTCCTCAGTGCAAGTAGTTTCCAGCTTCATAGTGCTCTGATATTATCATCCAGAAACCCACCAACCTCCACCCTTAAACAGATCAACAGTGGAAAAACAGCTAATATGACCGTCAAAAATGAATACATGCATTTATTTAAATGGAATTAAATGAATCTTTCTGAAAAAACAGTTTATTAACATTTTATAAGGTTCCAGATGTTTGTTGAAGTTGACAGAAAAGTCAATTATAACTTAAACTGATTTTTAATAATGATGTCTAACTGACTTATCTCCTCCCTCTGTCCTCTTCTGTAGCCTGGCCAACATTCCTCTGACACCAGAAACAGCCCGGGACCAAGAGAGGCGAATTCGCAGAGAGATTGCCAACAGCAATGAGCGTCGGCGTATGCAGAGCATCAATGCTGGTTTCCAGTCACTTAAAACACTCATCCCACACAGTGATGGAGAGAAGCTCAGTAAGGTGGGTCACAGTGATGAGTTAGATGAAGAAAGGCTGGATAACAAAATAATACCCCTGTAGTTTTTTAGCTGAATGACAGTGCAGTGCTTCCCATAGAATGATACTGTACTTTAGGCTAAGAGGTACTAAGTGGGGTAGTCCTGCTTGACTTATGTTTGTGTGTTTCTTCCTTTTTGACAGCTTTTATCAGTGCATTCTACAAAGACACGCTTATATCTTACCTTCTCAGTATAGTTCCAACTCCTAAGATATACCTGTAAAAGGAAGAACTTATCTCACAACAGACTTGTAACGTTATCGCTCCTCTCTTTTCCCCCAGGCTGCCATCCTGCAACAAACAGCGGAGTACATTTTCACTTTGGAGCAGGAGAAGACGCGGCTACTGCAGCAGAACAGCCAGCTCAAACGAATCATACAAGTAAAGCACGGCTGCCTCAGACATGTCAAAACAAAACCATTAAATTTGGCTTTTCTGACACCCAGAATGATCAGATTTGGAGCCTTCTAAAAGCATCCTGTCTCTGTTTACCCTGCCAGGAGTTAAGTGGTTCCTCTCCAAAGAGGAGGCGTGCAGAGGAGAAAGATGAAGGCATCGGCTCACCAGACATCCTGGAAGAGGAAAAGACCGAGGACTTGCGGAGGGAGATGATTGAGTTAAGGCAGCAGCTGGAGAAGGAGCGCTCGGTCAGAATGATGCTGGAAGACCAGGTAAGGATGACAACATGAAGACAGGTTGACCTTCTCTGAAATGTGAAATCAGGACTAGACCATAGAGTGTCTAAAAGGTTGTCTTAGCTAGCTGGCATGGTTATTCCTTGCAAACTCAAGATTTACAAGCCACTAGCGTTTTTTAAGCAAAGTTAGAGAAACTGAGGGCCTGTCCACACGGAGACGAAAATATTTCCGTATTGTAAGCGTTCTCTGTAGAGACAGCATTGTTTCAAGACATGTCTGTCCACATGAGAACACTGAATATGCTGTAGTACATAATCTTGGCCTGTAAGTGGCGCTGTAAAACTACACCTGCAGACATACACCAAAAACCAGAGAAGACATTGAGAAATGTCAACAAATACTGACGCCTGCTGTTCTCCCCGTGTCCTCTTGTTGCTCACAGCGGTCGTAGAGGAGCAGAAGAAATGCTGTAAAAGTCAGAACAAACTCAGAAGCTTCTGCAGCACAAACGCAGCAGTTTTATGCCATTTTTTCTGTTGTTGTCAGGGTTTGCACTTGCAGTTTAAGGTAGAGATGGGGTGGTGATGTCGTCATTTCTGAAGTTATACGTATTAGTTGTCCACACGGTAACGCTCGGCCAGCTTTTTCAGATCTATCCTCTCTGGGACCTGTTCTCAAAAAGTGCATTTTTGGGAACCTGGAACACCGTATTCATGTGGATGAAATGCCTATACGACTACAAACTTGTGCGAATACGCCTTAATTCCTTTCTGTGTGGACGGCCTCTGATTTATTAAATCACAGGTACTTTTCAGTGGATCCACAGATATCAGATTAGACTGTGCCAATTTAAATTGAAGAAGCTTTTTACTTTACTGACACTTTATTCAACTATTTGTTTATTTACATAACAATAGTAAAATAGATTTTTTTCTTTAATTATGAGGTAGAACAGGTACCTTTCTTTGCATCTCTTCAGATATTGCTGCCTTAGATTCATCATCTGAGCTATAGCTCTCCCCTAATTATGATATTTAATGGTGGTAAGCAGACAGCTTCCACGTGCTACAACAAAAGTGGAGTGCTTACAGCTAAGTATTGTTAAAATATAAGTAAAAGTAAGCTCTTAAGAGGAGGGAAAGCTGGGCTAGATAATAGCTACTTTAGAAATAAAATGCTAATTTGGATATTTAAAAATTATGTCCCTTCTGTTTTAGCCACCATGGTCTCACTTAGCTTCACTTACCATGCCACAGTCATAGTTCCAGCACCTTTGTTCGTTGTCTTGAAACCTTAAGATTGAATATTTTGGATTATCTGAACTTGAAAACATAGTCAAGCAGTCATGCCCTACTACTAACAGCAACTAAACACCGGAAATAATCTCCTCAAGAAAACAAGGCAGCTCCTTTTCTTCCTGCCGTCGCTGTTACAAAATGAACTTCAGAAGTCTCACCCCTTTTTGATTTTGATTGGTCTTTGAGGGAGAAGTGACAATGAGAAGCAGGGCAGTCCTGGCTTACCCCAGGGTTTGCTGTTCCTTCCATTCAACCTCAGTGTTTAACATTGTTTGAGTTGCTGTCTCACACATGTCCCTCCTGCTGTCTCCTTGTTAGATGCGCTCCCTGGACGCTCAGTTATATCCAGAGAAGCTGAAGGCGATCGCTCAGCTGGTCCAGGAGCAGCAGGCCCAGACACAGGGCCTCATACACCTGCAGCAGCACAAGCAGCTGGAGAGGGACCTCACTCCAGCACACAGCCCACAGGTTGGAAATACCTTTTACAAGTTTTGATGCCAGAATTACCTTAATTATATGTTGGGGATGAGCTGATAAACTGTATTTTTTAATTGTTGTAGTATTATGGGCCAACTTTGTGTTGCAGATGTTAAGCTCAATGCTTCAAGCAGAGGCTGATGGTCTTATTGAACGGCTGTTTAAACTTTAATTTTCATTTCATTTTTCATTTAACTTCCACTATGAAGCTTCCTTGCAGCAATAAGAGTCTGTTAAGGATCCTTAACATCCTACATTTTATAATCATCTTTTAATATTTGGTCATGTAAAACTGAGCTCTTCAAGCAGCTCCATACAAACACATTGACAAGGGTTGTCACCTTTGTATGTATGAATTTAAACTTGGATAAGGTACTAGCAATATTGATGGTTATTTTGATGCGGAGCTAACAAAAATGTAAGTCCAAGGCACCCCAACTTTGGTAAATTATAGTACTTAAAGACTAAAACAATAGGCAAACCCTAGCACACTGTCTAAATTTCACAAATAAAAAGATACATTGGCTGTGTTCAGTTCCGAAAGTCACAAATTTATTTATGCAGGTTAGATATAATCTATTTATTGGTCTGACTGTAGCATTTTTGGTCAGTGATTTAAATTCTGTGCTTCTGTGATATGTCAGTCATAATAACAGAGACCTACATGGAATGTGATGCACGGTATGTACAGTGTGAAAACATCAAGATTTTGATAACCACAGTTCATATCAATATATCTTTCACAAGTCCTATCTTTTGTCATACCTCAGATGTCACACAGATAGTTGCACATGACGGTCACTTCCATGTTTAGAGTCGGAGCTGTCAGCAGCAGAGGAACATTTACTATGTGTTAAATGGGCTGCTCTTACATGTCCGTGCTCTGCCCGTCTCCTGCTCTGACAGACACAGTATCCTGTTTCTGCAGGCTAAACCTCACTGAAAGTGATGCCAAATCAATCGCCCTGCCTGTCTGCCTTTTACTACTTCAGGCAACTGAGAGCCTCCAGTGAAAGATGATAGATACTGTCTGGAACTGCATGTGATGACCCCTAAGCTGAGGAACATGATCTTAAATCAATAGTGCTATCAATTACATGGAAATTACCCGAGTGACACTCAATTACTGGAAATCAAATGAATTCTTATTGAGGTATACTTTTTTTTACAGCACTGACTGCTCCATTGCTTGTCGAAGTTAAATAAGCAGTGATGTTTCGATTATCTCGTCTGAATGTTGTACCCACACTCTAAACAACAACAAAGCTGTTACGGTATACTGACTTTTAAAGCTTTCAACTGCACAGCATGACTCTTGTCAGACTTTGATAGCTTACAGTATTTTACAAAGATTTTATGCATCTTCTGTTTTATGTCAGGAACATTTTTCGGTTAAAATTTCCCCGTTTGCATTCACACATGCAGGTCACGTAGAGAACTGCAGGGAGTTGAGAAACTTTTATGTATGTGTTTAAGTGCTGTGTGATGGACCTTGATGATGATCTCTTGCAACTTTAGATCAAATCAGCCTCAAGCATCCACAGACCAAGAATTAACAGCAATATAAAGACTCAGCTCAGCTCATCAACTTACATATGCTGCAGAATATGTAGTGCATTTTAAGCCATTTTATTTCAACATATTCATTATACATTGATGTATTTGCAGTTCCTCAATTATACATCAGTATCAAAATGATGTGTAAGACTTGGTAAAGCATTGTTTTGTTGCCATTTAAAAATATATATCTCTAATAAACCTTATAGTTTTTGTTTTTAGTTTGTATTAGATTATTGTAAAATTTATATCAAACAGCATCAGTAAACAAGTCTCTTTCATTTTCTTGAAGCTACAAAATGCACTATTAATAACTTGCTGATACTGATTAATGCATCATGTGTATTATAAAAATGAATGTGATAAAGATGTGTTCCTTTTAATAGAAAATTTAACTTCAAATCAGAATTTTAATCCTCTAATCGAGCAGCGGTTGCCTGAGATAGTTCTGACAGAAGTGCTTTTAGTAAAAAGAAAATCATGACCTTCTCAATAGAAAGTCAAACAGGCTTTTGTACAACCCTTGAACTTTAGAACACACTTCAAAGTTGAAGGCATGTGGATTAAAAAATGAAGGTATGTCTACTGCCTCTGCTGAAAACTCCATTAATCAGTGTTTCATCTCCTGGATGATTTGTACATGCTTTAGCTTAATCAGCGGGAATTTTTATATCTGCGGAAACTATTATCATGCAGATTATATTGTGCATCCCTAGGGTTGCAAAATTCAAGGACTTTTCAAAGTTTGAAACTTTCCACAGGAATAAACAGGAATAAATCTGAAATTTACTGAAAGGTTGGCCCTTACCAGGGATTTTAATTTAGCTGGATAAAATGTATTTTAGCATAATCTTTAATAAAAACTACCAGATTTCATGCAAGTGTTCTTGAGATTATCAATGCTACTCCTCAGTCAGAACACAAGACTATTGAGCCCTTGAGCAACTTAAAGTTGAAATTGTTTATTAAAATAATTACACTTGATAAAGTTCTACTTTGACAAAATAAAATGTTTATATTTATGTTTGGATATGAAAAAGTGTGTTTATTCTCATGTATTCCAGTAATTTCTCAGGAAACTGTGCAATTAAGAAGGTGGAGATTTTCCTCTCCTTTTCAACCCCATACAACTACAATAACTCATCTTTTCTCTGCAGGTGTTGGCCCCCGCAACCCCTCCTGCACCCACACACCATGCCACAGTCATCGTTCCAGCACCTGCTCAAACTCCACAGCCCCATCATGTAACCGTGGTAACCGTGGGCCAAACTTCTGTAATCAATACAGTCTCCACATCTCGACAAAACCTGGACACCATTGTTCAAGTAAGATGCAGAAAGCATTGACCCTCGTGTTTTCTTTTTTATGAACCAGATCTTGTGTAAAGGTGTGTATGAAAAAAGGTGAAAGTAAAGACTTTAAAGTTATAGTGGGAAAAAAAGTAAAATATCTAACATTTTTAGCAGTGTATTAGTTGGACTAAATTGTCCCTTTATATAACACTTCATTTTTTTAATCTGATACAATTAAGAAAAATGAAAACATCCATCAAAAATGATTTTTCTGCCACTCATAGGAGTATCCTACACTCTTTCTGAAGAAAATCTTTCAGCATGAAATATGCTTAATTACTGTTTTTTTCCCATATAAATTCTAGCCTCATTTGATTACCTAATTTGCATTTAAAATGTTAAAAGTCTGGGGAAAAAAATAACTATTCTTCTGATGGCAGTGTTTCCTTTGACAATAGGAGTTCTTATTTAAATCCAAATTCAGAACTAATGGGAGGGTTTATTGAGGGTTTGTCAGTATGTAATTGAATGATGCATTGTTTTGGTCGATAAAATAATGGCATTGTGTATTGTTACTGGCAAATTGGAGGATAAAGTGGTCATCGTTTTTGAATGATTGGTCCTCAGAACTGAAGATGGTGAAACCTTTTGATTCAGCTTAAGTTGAAAAAAAAAAGGGGTTGTAGCTTTTTCTTTTAAGACTTTTAGTTTAGAGTCTTTGTCCCCTTGTCGGACAAATGATCTCGAATCTTGACTTAAAAAAACCCTCATATTTCGGCACTAGAGGGAGCTGTTGTTTTAACTTCACTTTCCTTCCTTCGTCTCCTTCTTCAGGCAATCCAGCACATCGAGGGTAATCAGGGGAAGTGTGTCATCGGGGAGGAGGAGCAGCGGAGGGCGGTCATCGTCTCCTCAGGCAGGGTCCTCTCTGACGCGGCGGGCTCTGATACAGCGTCAAACAGCGATGGACCTGACGACTGCTCTCTGCCCTGAGCTCATCCCCGGCGTCTTTCTCTCACACTTACATTCACAAACACACACTCAAGAATGAAAAGGCCCACGCTGACCAGGGCCTCATGATGCTACAAACCCACAGCACTCTCGTTCAGTGGACATGATTAGGGCTGGTAGACGGAGCAAAGCACTCGTTTTTTGTCTTTTTTCCTTTTCAGTACACACTCTAACATGGTGATAGGCAGCCTGAGTAGGTTTACACTCACACAAACGTGGTCTCTTCTGCATCTGTTTACTGCTTTTTCTCACTCTCTGCTGACTCCCTTACACAAACTCCTGTCTCCTGACTGAAAAATAGAAAAGTTTCACTGACCGACTTTCAAACTCTCTGTCAAACTGGATGCTAGACTTTCATGTCTAAACGTCACCAACAATCACCGGGGCTATTGTCTTTACTATTGGCCCTCAGAGCTATGTGACTGATTGAAGAAAAAGCTGTCACCAGCTGACACAGCATCTCCATTAAACATCCTTTAAACCTCCTCTGAGCTGTTTGGAGAGACACTGTGAGCTAAGAAGACTGTCTTGTATCCAAGTTCCACCTTTAAGGCTTCTGGATGACTGATTATTTTCTCTTGGGAAGTCTCCTTTACATGTTTTCTTTTTTTGGCTCCCTCAGCCTGCAAGTTAAAGTGATTGTACTGAAAAAAAGCTTCTCGTCATTGCAAAATGGTGCTCACAGGAAATGAAGCAAAGCTCTGAAGGAAAAAGAGCACGCTTACTGGTTCACAACTCTATTCTTTCTTTTTATATTTGTTTGTTCTGTTCTTTTACTGGGCTGGGTTCCCAGTAATCCCCTTTTTATTTCTTCTTCTGGCCTGATTCTTGGCCCTCCCCTCTTGAATATGAAAGCACCTGGCTTGTGAAATAAGCTAATCCGTGGGCTATCCTGAGAGATTTCCACTGATGTGTGTTGATGTGTGTCCCCCTCTTTTTGCATTCTGAATCAGCAGAGCTAAGTGATATATATTTCAGACTCTGGAAGTCTATTAAAGCACTGCTTTGCCTTGAAACCAAGCACTCACACATACAAAAAAAAGGACTGACATACAATCACTTGTGCGCTAAACCTGAAGGGTTGAATTTATTCAGCCCCTAATGATGTAGTTTGATGTCCAGATGGTTGGACATCGTATGGTGCATTTTCCACTTTGTGGTATCAGCCTGACCTGCCCCGACTCTCAATTTTTTAATCAACTTCCCTTGTGGGATCTACCAGGTACCTGGCCCTTTTTCCTCTAAAGAGGCTCATAGTTAACTGAGCTGATAATAAAACTGATGTTGAGACCCTCTTCATAGCTGACTAGTTGCACAATATTGTCTTCAAGAGCCTGGTGTCCAATATGGCACCAAAGGCCTCCTGTTATCGGCTCTCTGATGCCGTATGACTTCCGAACTCTCTTCTGCTTTTAATGGCATTTTGTCTCGCTGTTTGCTAGCATTTCTGAGAGCCAGCTACACTATCGCCTCAATGCTCTCCATTGCTGTTTTATTTGGACATCACAGTAGTTCTCAGTACTTGGCTATGACAACCGTGCCTACATTGAGCAGATACAGTTAAGTATAAACTGTAATGGAAAACAAAGCACCTGGCAACAGACCAGGGTGGGGTTTAGTCAGCGCCACAGACGGAAAAGCACCATATGAATGCGGAGTACTCGTTAAACAAAAAGAAAGAAACAAACCTGTGAAATGGTTTGAATGTGTCACAAAGGTTGACAAAACATGCTCTATGCATTTCCTTACTTTTATCATTTGTCCTTGTGTGCTCTATGCACAATGCTTCTACTTTTTTGCCTATATCTTTTTGTTTTGCCTGATAGTGTTTGTTGACAGACAGAAGTTATGTAGCTGGATGTGGCAGCAGCTTGCCTTACTCAGTACGTTTACATGCATATTTCAGTTAAGCTACGGTTATAGCTCAAAGATACTATTAAACTGGACTACCATGCCTGCCCCAATTAACAGATATTGGAGAAGAGTCAATGTTTTATTGGGAACATGTCTCAGTTTCATGTTTTAGTGACGGAAAGTGGCAATATATCCCATATTAGCTCATTCTGTGTTTTCTGCAGTACTTTATAATTAAGGCAGCCACCTGAACAGCATCCAACAGCTGTATCTTGTGGTGGGATATATCTCTGTGCAGTCTATACAGTGCTGATAGTGGTGGCACGTCCATGGGTGATGCAACAATTGGACCTTCTTCCAGTTGACCGTGTGAGCAAGTTAGCAAGCAGCAAAGCTGCTGTATGTCAGTCATGGAAACCTATCAGCTCTGTGCAATTCATTCATACTCTGCACATTACTTCTACTACAAATGTGATGCATGGCATTCCACTAACCTCTGCTGATAACAGGGGTAAGACAAAAATGCAATTACTGCTACTGTTGGCATTTTTGCTGTTCTTTCATAAATCAGAGTTGACACAGTTGCTGAGGAGCATGTGCAGAGTACTGCAAGTCACCATCTTGACTCTGCTATTGTAACTATGGACCTTTTTCCTGTGACTACTAACAAGTTATCAGCAGTTTATTTGTATGTTCAACAGAAAAAGTGGACCACCTTTCAGTTCATAACAGGCGAAACACAGTCTGTGCTGAACATTTTGTCCAAATGAGATTAACACTATCCCTCTAGATTATGGTGATATCAGTCAGGCAGCAACAGGCCTTCCGTTATACTTCTGCTGTTTAACCTCTGGGTTCAGCGCCTGGCTTGAACTCTCTGGAGCATTCTCACAGCACTTAGGCCAGTCTGGTCTAATTCAGAAGTTTACATGTAAGAGTAAACTGATCTTGAACCATGTTATTTGGATGTTAGTCTGATGCAGAGGAATTCAGTGTGGCACGATTTCTGTCAGGCTAACATGTTGAAATAATAAAGTCCAGTTTTAGTCAGACTTGGGTTAAAAATAGATTTTTTTCTGGCTGCATGTGAACGTACTGAATGAAAGCCCATGGGTGAAGGCAGGCACCGTGAAGCCAGCCTTAACCCAGCTCTGGGTCTGAGAGTCTAACCTGAACATTTGATCTGTGCTGTTTGGGTGGCCTTTGGATTCCTTTCCAAACAGACCTCAAACTGGGGTTGTGTCAGAATATGTTCGCTCTTGTTTTTTTTTTCTAGTTTCCACTGAGGTTTATCTTTTTTATGTTTGCCTTAAAATGAACAGGTTGCTGGCATTCATATCTCATCCAAGCTCTCCAGATGATTTTCCTAAAAGAATTTGGGAATTAATCTGAATACTGATCTCTGGTTGCATCCCTGTTTTTCTACAACATTTTTTGCCCCCACTGTGTGCACTATTAAAGCAGAAGTGTTTAAAGATCTAGCTCATTAATTTTTGACATTCCATTTAATTTAATCATGTTTCCATCAACTTTACAGAAGTTGCACCTGGTGTATCTAGAGAATGCATTCAGAGCTCCTGGCACATCACTTTGTTTTTTTAAGAAGAATCTTTGTTTTAAGAATATTTTTTAAAGGTTCTGCATCCAGTTCTGTGTCAATAGATGAAGCATTTAACACTGGCAGCTTCCACAACCTCCGCATCAGAGCACTTCTCATGAGTGCTTATTAGGGCAGGAAAGTTACCTGCGGTTCCCTCTGTAGTGTTCCTATGGCATTTTTTAGCAGCTATGCACTTAATATTTCCTTGAATTAAGGAAATGCCAGAAAACGTAAACACAAAGGAAAACAATAATGTCCTGGTATTAGTTGCTGCTGCAGACTTAGATATTGTACCTTTAAAATGTGAGTCTGCTCAGTCTCTTTTTCAGGAGGAAAAGTAACTTTCAAAAATAAATGTTTTGCATGTTATTAAGTCTATAATTTACGAAACACCAAACTTAGAATTTTTTATGAAAAAGGCTATTACATAGAGGTGTTTCATACCTCTTGAAGCTGTTTGTTTTGAATCATGCCTGCAGTAGAGGGGCTGAACAAATGATCATTTTTATTATAGCAGAGTAATGAGGAAATACTTCTGAATTTAAGCCCAGAAATATTTCCCTTTCAACCGCTCAAGATCATGAAGGGAGATTGTTGTAATGTGGGGTTGGTAAAAAAAAAAAACAACACATTAACTTGGTTGAGGTGATGTAGTTAATACATCAAAAACTAGAGCACACATGGAAAGACAATCTTTGAGTTTATGTTTTCAAAATGTAAGTTCTGAAAACTCAAAAATGTGATTTATTTTGACATAAATGTATGTTTTTGTTTTTTTTTAACAAAAAAATTGGAGTTTGTTTTTTTCGTAAATTCACAATTTTTAAAGTAACTTTAGTGTATCTTTAAAATAAATACATTAAAGTTACTTTGAGAGTGGCTCTTATACACTGTTGTAGTTCCTCCTTAATCATAGCTGTTTACAAAGTTAATATCAGAGGTCTCGCCCCTCTACATTTTGTTGGGGCTCTGAGGGAGACATACTTTGGAAAAACACAGCACTGCCCCCAAAGTTGGATATTTTCAACCAGAAGGGCTGTGAGTGCTGTTATAAAAAGTCAGACACCAAGGGCATTTTAGCACTGAGGATGTTGAGCACTCAAGGCTGGATTGTACTGGTATCATATGGACACTTGTCGTTTTTCTCAGATGGATGGGATGACGCTTAGCTATCAGCAATAAATCCTCTAGGCATGTTAGCAAGTGCTGTTATCAGTTTTGAGCTTGCGATGGACAATAGCGGAGGATAAATATGGGTCTTTGAGGGAGTTAAGTTCACCTGATCTTATCCCTGTAATTCCAGGACCAAGAGAGTTTCAACTCTGAGCCTGTACGGTCACTTGGGTATCATTTCGGTGTTTTCTGCAACTGGCGGCAAAACAATACTTTTAGAACACAGTTCCTCATCCAATTGTTTGAAGAGAAAAAAAACAAGGTTGATGCTAGTCACAGCCCATATTATAGCTTCTGTTGCCTGTTATGCCTGCTTTTTAGCTATAGGGCAATATTGTAATGCTAAGTTAACATGAAATGTGAAAAGGCTCAGCACCTTTGGCTGTAACATTTAGAAACCTCCATGCACATCTACGTGGACGTGTTTGAACCAGGATACAATACATATCCCAGTTTTTCCCTTTCTATTCTTGAACCCAACAACACAAGACAGCATTTTTTAACTCCTGTGCTGCCTGCTAGACTCTGGTGACATCCACGTGTGCCTCCAGTTTTAGTTTGTTTTGCCTCCAGCAAAGAAAGGCCTTGAAAATGACTGCTGCCAGTTAAAAATGCAGAAGCTATGGACACATTCTCTCAATGCAAAGAAGGAACTTGGAAATGCTGGCTGGATAATGTGTTGAATTTCACACATTTCAGCCGTTCTGTTTTCTGTGATGGAACTACCCTTTAAAAAATGATGTCAGCTGCACTGAAAGAGGTGACGCATTCATTAAATAAAATCGTTAAATATTTTCAGTTTTCACCATAGGAAAAGATTTCCTATAGCATGAAAGTGTGGTTTGCAAGCTCCTCTCTTCACAGAGCCCTTGCTTTTTCTTCAAAGTATCAACTGTCAGGCGTATTTTCAGATAATTCCCAGAACTGTTTGATTTCCATCTGTTTACACCTTGTTATTTGTGTTTGGAGATGTTACATGGACATATCAGATTGTTAGCTGAGTGGGGTGGGCCTGAGGATCATTAAATAGGGTCAAGAAAACAAAGCACTTACTGTACTATACAGGAATCTGCCTCTTTCTGTTAAGTGAAGGGGCCGCTCCTCAGCTGAAGCTCTTGAGGTTATGCGTAAAAAACGCACAGCTGTGTATCCAATTGTCCTCCCCATTGTTCAGTCCTCCCCTTTGTCCTTTCTGCCCATCATATCTTATTTTTTACTCTATTTCTGTTCATTTATCGTCATTATCTCTTGTTTCTCCTCTCATTTCACAGCTTTGTACTCTCCCTTTACTTTGTCTGTTCTCTGTAAGTTTTTTTTGTTAGACCAGTCCGTGCATATGGTCATCAAGAAGCTATTTTGTTTTTGTTTTATAAGAGAAATGTTTTGGGGATAAAGAGGCTTGTGCCTTTGTAAAGACAGAATAATAAAGTTTGTACTTTGTTTTTTACGCATTGAGCTTTGTGTGTTTTGCATTTTTTCATGTATTTCTGTCTGAAAAAATGACTATAATCTATATAAAATAGTCTAACCCCAGATAAGGGATTAGCATCTTTGTTTACTGAAAAGGGCCACATTTATGTCATCATTATTACCAGAGGGCCAAATTGTTCCAAGCCGTATGATTTTCCAAACTTAACATTTGCAGTCACTCATAATATAACAAAAAGATCATCTATTTAGCTGTAATAACATGTTTTTTAATTCACATTTATATAAACTTAAAAGCAAGTAGTATTACTTCTGAGCTAAACAGAATTCAAAATGGTTTCAGCTACTTTTTTTCAATGCAAGTTTTAGAGTTTTCTCTGTAACAATTACAAATAGTTTAAACTTTTTATTGGGGTGATATTGCTATTTGTGAAGTTCTCTTGTCAAGTTATACATTGATTAACTAGTGGGTTGCATATGAGGGCTGCATTTGCCCCCGGGGTCATCAGTTGCCCACCTCTGCTCTAGAACGCGAACAGTGCTTTTATTTTGAAGGGGATCATTTTATGCAGTGGGATGCTGTCTATTCACAGCCCCTGTAAGTCGGTGGCTGTAATACTCTAATGCTGACACCCATTTTAATAGTACAGGGTTTGTTATATATACAATGAGTGGGTAATCAGCCAAAAATACATATTTTTAAGTCCTTTTGAAACTGCCTCTCAGTGGTTGGACTTATTTATGTACTGTTTGTGCATGAAAGCTCTGTGGAGTCTGTTAAATAAGGCTGAAGTTACAGAGATGTTCTGTGTGTTGTGACAGCCTCATGATCAACGGCTCATTTAGCGCCACTGATGGAGTATTATTAATACAGGACTGTTCAGTCTGTGTCCACTGATGCAGGGTTATCACAGCTACAGTTAGATTTATAGTCTTGAAACCTTTTATCCCAAGATACTCTTTTAAGATCCAAATTAAGGGCAACTAATTGAGTGTAAAAGGGGATATCTCTCTCTCTTTACCATCACCACATGCTGGTCCTTTTGGTTTATCATTAGACTGAAGTGTTTGTGTTGGTGCAAATTGATATCCTAAACTGTCTCAGGTACAAACTGCACCATTTTTTCACTGTAAGAATTTGAGATGTTGAAAATTTTCCTCAGTTTGGGTCGCAGTTTGTCATTAAGTGATGACGTTGGGTCCCGAAGCTGGACCAGTTGAGACCCATTGCTGTAAGTCAAACAGTAGATGTACAAATGTCTTTGCCTGATTGGTTGACAGGATTTTGCCCCTCTCCACTCCCCTCCCTTCTCTGCCATGGTCAGCAGCTCATAGCTAAATAAAGAGTCACCACCTCCTTTGACAGTTAAAATGTCCACCAGGGACAGGAAGTGCAGTCTCTTTCCTACATCCCCTCACACATTAATTCATTACAAGCTACTGGTTTACACCATCACAGGGTCATGACCTGGGAGAGTCATTGTCTGTTTTATTTGCATTGCTAAATTACGAAGAAATACATTTTTTTTTTTTATCAGACAATTTTATCAAAGATGATTCAAAAAGATCTCAGAATATGTGAAGAGCTGTAAGATGTCTAATTAAATGTTAATAAATTTTTAAAACCTTTTTCTGGCCGTTGAGGCTATAGAAAAGTTATAGCTATGAAATGGCCCGTTAATGTCTGACTTGTGTAATTAACACTTACGTAATCATGAATGGAGTAATGATCCCCTTTTGTGCATACATTTAAGTTCCATGAATTGTTTTTCATTATATACATGGACGTAGTCACAGTGATGTCATCCACTGGTTACTGAGGCACACTTTTGAAGCTTAACAGCAGTTGCCATTATTCCCACCACATTTACTGCTTTTTCACCCTAAAGACCTTTTCAAACCCAACATTTCTGGGACAATATCCCCTCTTTCCCTTGAGGAAAGTTAACAGTTCCTCAGTGAAGCAAGGATGTGGAACCAGTCCTCATGTGGTGTTGTTTTCCTGAGATGCCCACTTTGCAGTCTGCCTTTAACTTCAGCAGTCTTACAGAACTTGATCCCAAGTTTGGAAGTGGTAACAGGGCTGACATCAAATTATGCTGCCACTCTGCATACAGGAGCACCTAAGCTGTGTAACCATGTTTTGTTGTGTTGCACATTTCACAAATTCACCATCATTACAAGTTGTATGTTGTTGTGAAGGTGACTATTCAGGGTTTCCAATAATATAAAATACAATACCAATTAGTATTTTTAAAGGGGAGGGATAATTAACCAAAACAACATGTCCAAAATATCTGAGGATTGTAGTCCAAAGGAAAGTAATTTTAGATGAGTGTTTTGGATGACTGTGTTGCTTTTTGCCTCTCAATTCCTTATCTTTCTTCCTCACAAATATTTTTATGACAAGCATGAAGGTGGAGCTGAGGTGGACTCTAAGCATCTGAGAAAAAGTCATCATGTACCCTATCTGTGAGACCAGCCAAGCCCCTAATTATGCACAGTGAGTACCCTCCCTTAACCTAAAATGAAGAAGTCATACAAGAATTAACCTAGAATGTCTCCTGTAAGGACATGAGCTCGGACAAATCCCTTTTTGAACTTGGCTGTAGACATGTTTTGTTCTGTTGTATCAATGATTTTCTTGTTTGTGTGTGTATGTGACTCGGGGGCTTTTGCAGCCAGCCTCTAGTGGACACTCAGAGATCTGCAGTTTTATTGCTTCTGTCTTGACCTCATGCTTAAACATTAGCCCAATTCACAGTACCTTTACGCAAAAGCACTGCAATGAGGTTTCACTATATTTTTACACCTAGAGACATTCACACTGATTCTGCGAGGCCGCAATATCTGTGTCAATTCATGCTGCTATTTGGCTTGGATGTGTGCGACATGGCGTATGCTTCCACATACAAACAGAGGCAGAGACGCTCACTTGCAGCGCTCCTGTCTCCAGCTGAATCTGAGTACCTCCTTCACTTGTTCCCTCCTTTCTGTCTCCACAACGTCTGCAGTGCAGGCAAAACATCACAGAGGGGTAAATATTATGACTTGAAACTACAGTATGAATTGGCCTATTGAGGTTACTAGCAGGGGTTGATGTCAGTTTTGACTGTTGAATATTCATTATAGCTGTTTAAATGCTGATTTTCCACATCGTCTGTGAAAGCAACATCAAAACTCTGCTACAATTTTAAAGCCACCCATGAAAAAAACACACTACCTGATGCTTTTGGCAGTCATTTGTAATTAACAAAGAATTAATGTTTGCCAGGATTCTTAAAAAAACTAATCAAAAGTACAGATTTTGTCATAAACAAATCATAACGGCACTCAGTCACATCCCGCCATGAGACAGTTTTATGCACCCAAATGAACATGCTACACTCTTTGGACATGCCTCCTCGAGTCATATGGGATGGACATGCCCGAGTAAAAACGGCTGCCATATTTGAGGATTTATTTACAGTAGAGCTGTTGATTCCCAAAGAATCATGAGATTATGTTCATCACAGTGTCTGTTTTACTGTGATAAAGATGCAATCCACCCAGCGTTTCACTGTGTTAGGGCTTGTGGGTTGACTCGGGGTCTTTATGTTGCAGACATACCCTCTCCTCAGCTCAGCACTAATCCCTTTCTCTCACACAAGCTGGTAATGATAAAAACATGGCAGCCAAGAAAGTGTGTGTTCTCCTTACTGTAAATGATGGTTTGACAGCTCCTGCTAATGCCAGACCCTCATTTACTTATAGGGCACATTTATTCTTAATTATGTGGATTTAATAAGAGTTAAGTAGTTGCGATCATTAAATCATCACTCTTTGTCAGGCAGTGAGGAATGTAATTCCCTGAGTTATTTAAGCATGCTGAAAGCTAGCCTGGCTTTATTCGAAGGTGTCTGCCAAAGTGCACCTCTGAGGCTTAAAGCTTAAATTATAAATATTGATTTGTCATGTTTCAAAGAAGGCGACATAAAAAGGGGGAAAACATCCATGCATCCGCCAGCCATGCTGTTTGATTCAATTCCTACTGGCATTAGGAGAAGGTGGAGTTCACTTTGGGCCGTTCATCTGTCAGTTGTAGTTAATAAGTTGTTAGATATAGCTTCCTGTAAATTGAACTTTCTTGTGATTTTAGAGTTAAGGTGGAAGTCAGATATTTGTAAAAAGCCCACAAAAGCACTGTTGGAAGAATATTACTCCAGCTCAAAAGGGAATTACACAGCTGCCAGGCAAAGCTAACCAATGGCAAATTGCTGTCCACCATCTTCTCAGCCATTTCAGGCAGTCACTGAAGCTGTTCAGACAGGGAAAGGGAGAAGTCCTGATGCCACAGTCTTTTTGTCTTGTTCACTGAAGTGCCTAATCATGCAGTAGAGATGTATTTAACACCCTAGAAGGCAGGTTAAACTCAAAAAAGCACAATATGGACTCTTCAAAGTATTTTCTCTAAATTTCGCACAGATGTCTATTCTGTCTTCAGGATTTTAGAATTAAATTTCCAAGGTTTCCCACGACCCCGGAGGGGATAAGCGGTATAGAAAATGAATGAATGAATGAATGAATGAATTTCCAAGGCCAAATTTCGAGGTAACTGGATGTAATGTTTATCCCTTTTTTAGAAAACCCAACAAAACACTTTCAGTGACTTTTTTCAAACTTATTAAATAAGTCCAATCTGACTCAAAAGTGAATTGATCAGATTTTACGGTCAAAATTCTGGGGTCCTATGTTCAACTCTTGCTTGATTAAATGTTAAACTGTCTAAGGATGAACAAATAAAGAGATTTTTGGAGATATTGATTTATTACATAATCACAAAAACCACCCCAGCTCCTCTTGATCCGCTACTGTGCTTTAACTATCTAGCAACACTTAACCTAACAGAGGCAAATAAACATCAGGCGGCAGTTGTCTTATGGTTTTTTCTAAATATTATCTCTTTCTCTAAGTTAAACTGTTAATCTGAACCACTTAGCCCCACTAAAATGTCCTTTTGGATCTGGTACTTTTTTTTTAGTAAAAAACTTTGCCCTCTTTGCCCTAAAGTCAACATTTTGAAAGTTTTATGATTTTACTCATAGAGCAAACTCAGATCACTAAACATGGATGCCCAGGCCCAATCTGCGACCTCTCTAAAAATGAGAGTCAGCTGCTCATAGAGCCCCATTGGCATGCAGCGACTCCTGCAACACCTCCATCTCAGCCCCTCCACCAGCTGGCCCCCTCTGTGCCCCGCCTCCCCCCTCTGCGTGCCCTTTAACCTTCCTGCCTTGGTATATATAGCCTGTGTGACTATCAGAGTTCTCCTGGCAGCCATCATGAAGGGTACGGTCTTGATCTGCTGTTTCCTCTCCCTGCTGGTTTTGCAGGCCACAGCAGGTAAGGCCTTTGGATAGCTCCTGTTTTATTTGGGTTGGTGCTCAGGGATTTGTTTGTGGATATGAAAAGTGCTGCTGCTGAAGGAAATGAGGATGCGATGTCAGCTTGAGGCTGTTGAATGAAGGCTTGATTTGGTTGTTGGCTTGATTATTTTCAGTGAATTAGAGGCTTTTTACCTCAGTGATCCAGTGATCAAAAACTTGTAGGACCAGATATTTCTTGTACAGATTTGTTCTTGTGTCCACAGTGGGACAGTTTGGCCAGGATGGCAGCTGGAGACACAGATTGTAGGGACAGTGACAGTCATGGTGACACCAGCCAAGGATAGACACAAACAGAAATGTTATCCAGATCTTTCTTTACTACTAAGCATGGCTATTTAAATTCTCACAGTTTATAATTAAATGTTCCATGCCTAGTGCTGAATAATAGGTTAAGATGGCTCATTTGGGTTTGTTATGTATTTTTTACCAATGAAAGTTTTAGCAAATAGCAGTGAATTAAATGAACTCATGTCTGGCAGTTTATTTTTGTAACTTCGGACCTTTATTTAATGGGACTTCATGGGACTTACCTCAAACTGTGGTTAATCCTCTACTCTGGATTGACAGCATGTCAGCTGTTGTAACGCGTGGCACCAGCTGATGGAAAGTCTCAGTCTAGCCCAGGAGGAAACAGCCATGCTGGAGCTTGAATGAACACTGAGCATTTAGCCAGTTACAGGTCTGCATTCATAGATGTGACCTCTTTGCATTCTGCTTTAATTGTTCTTTTAATAATTGTATAAGAAGAAAGACTGAAGAGTAAAGAACATTTAAATGACATGCTTTTCTTTAATGGTCATCCATAATATAACTAAAGAGATCATGACAACCCCACAATAGATGTGCTCGCGTGGCTTTCCTGTAGTTCAATGTCAAAGTGAGAACAGCCTCTCCCTGATTTCTCTTTCTAAAATCCTGCACTGGAGTGCAGACAAGGGCAGGGTAAGAAGGACAAAAATATGCCTTGATATTTGAGCTAAGCGATGGTACTAAACTGATACCTCTGTTTTTTTAGTACGGATATAAGAAATGATTGTCACTGCCATGAGGTGCAGAATGGCATTTTTCTGTTGGCCAACTCAGAAGTTAGTGTTGCACTGGTACCCTCGCAAAGAAGCCAGCAAGATTTATTAACTGGTTTTTGGATCCCTGCTAAATGTAAAGTCTGAGGAGGAAAAAGCTTATGAAACTCACAAATTTTGTCTATCATGATTGTCTTTACAGACAAACACAACTTTCATCATCTTTGAAGTGTAAATATAATTGGCAACAGTGAAAAGCCAATGCCAGGCTACTATGAAACAAGGCACACCAACTTAAACTTCTGACCTTTTCCTCACATTCTTACCTCTTTTTGTGCAAGACTTTCTGAAGAGTGACCTGATCAAGTTGGCGTTAAAGACTGTGTCAATTATGTGTGTGAAATTGTTTTAATAAAGTCGTATATGATGGCATTTAATGTCCTTAACCATCTCTGCAGTCCTAGTTAGCCCCATGATAGCAAGCATCCTTTCTAAACACAAGGGAGTGGTGTGGGGATGATGAAGTTTTGTAGGGCAAAGTCTTTGGAATTTTTCATGGTGTTCTTGTTTCATTGCTGATAGTACTGTATGTGGTGAAGAAAACCCCTGAGACTTAGTCATTTTGTTCATGAACGAATCTAACTTTCACAAGATTTTAGGCTTGTGTAGTTGGCGAGGGTCAATGATTATCATCAAGCTATTATGGAAGTACAACATGGAGGTTGGACTTAGGAGCTATTGTCACATTTCCAAAATAAAATGCCACATCACAAACTCTTGTTTGAGAATTTTGTCTTGATCTAATGAACGGATCAAGTTGATACCCATGGCTGTGGCTATGTAAAACAATTATACATTATTTCACTGGATGCCAGGCCATGTTTTGTAATTTTTGTTGGCAGTTTGTCATGAACCATCCTTTAGAAAACACAAAAACACTTTACAACTAAAAAACAGGACAATATCAGATGTGTTTTCAGTTGCAAAATAAAATGTTCAGATCATATGCATGTGTTCATCTCATTCCAGGTATTTACTCAAGAATGTTTTCTAAAATCCCACAGACTTTCAGCCATGGGAACAATACGTACTTAAATGCTCACCCGCATTTTGGACTGATCTCTGTACTGTTCTATAACATTTGAAAATAGCAAGTGGGATATCTCCAGATGTATTTCATATTGTAGGAAAAAAAGTCAAAACCTCTTGAATGCAGTTCAACTACAGACCATATTTTAGGAATTGATAAAGAAAAAAAAATAGTAGACTTTGAGATGAGGGAAATGGGAAGGAAAAAAAGACAAAACAACGGTAGAGAAAAAAATTGTAATGCACTTAAAAAATCATAGTTAAAGGGGAAATGTTGAATGAAATTAGGAGAATAATGCTGAAATACAATTTCAAGAATCAAACTTACTTTATTCTCAAAATCATTTCAACGTAATGCATGACATTTAAACTTTTTTTTCTATGTGCATCCTCTTCTCCTCGTTTTTCAGTGCTTGGCCCCAACATTATTTAGCAGGTTAAAATCCATATCAAATACTCGTCAGTCATATTTTTGACAAAAAGAGAGAGATAGCAATGTTTTAATTGCACTATTATGTTGGCAACCCCCCTTTGCAGTATTTGTGCAGTTAAGACAGGGCAAAGGAGTGTGATCACGGTTAAATGATAGTTTAAGTCATTGGTCATGTTATTAATAAATAGAGACACAGCGCACTGTCAGAACTGCACAAAATACATTGGCAGCATTTGGTCACTTTTCAAACAGTTACTCAAAGGTAATGGAGTACTTTTAAAGACATTCAACTTTTCAAAATACTTTTAAAAACATGGGAGATTTTACAAATTTATAAATCCTTTTTCTTTTTAAAAGCCCTTGAACATAGGTGAAACATGTGGCCACGAGTGCCAAATCATTGTCCCTCTGCTGTATCTATCATTACCAACGTCTAACTTAAACTGAAGTGCTTGACCTTATCCTTTGCACTATCATGGAGACGCATAACATAGTCAAGGAACAGCAACACAGCATCGAAAAAGATTACAGACACAGTTTATTTTCTCAGTTGAAGAGGTTATGTGCTGCCTGTTTGTCTCTCCATCCATCAATCTGTGGACTAGATAACTCAAATGCTTCTCAATGGGCTCTAATGGAACTTAAGGGGATGTTGGTTTTGGCACAATGAGGAGGTCGTTGCAGATCCAGAAACTTTTAAAGGGCAGTTTTCCAAATTTTCACGAGTAACTCAAAAAGTTCTCAAGAGACTTTGATAAAATTTTCAGGGTACTAGGAGGAAGTGGTTATATTCTGGTGGTGATCCAAATCTGGATGCTGATCCAGGATTTTTTCAAGGTTTTTTTTTAAATTTACAAGATAAAACAGCTTTGCACATTGTTGCAAATAACTTGGTCGTCAGAAATGTCTTGGTGGAGGTTTGCTCTCTGATCACTTTTAGTTTTTTTAAGATTAAAATGTTGAAAGAAGAAAGAAAATGTATCTGATTCAAAGTAACAACTGACCAGAACATTGATAAAAAATACAATAGAGTGAGAGGAAAACGTTTCCCCCAAAAAATTAGTCAAGTACACTTAAGTACAGATACTCACAATTGTACATTTAAATACAGTACTTTAGGATATTTTAAAAGCAAATATTTACTTCATTTATGTCTACAACCAGTGTTTAGTATGTTTTTTATGTGGTGCCATACTGGAATTAATTTCACTGTATTATAATACACTGTAATATAAATGCTCAATAACTTAGAAGAAATTAATTGATAAATTCTCATTTACTTTCATCATTTTAGATAAATTATCTTGTCATCAATAATTATTCTTCTGTCAGTGCTTCCCTCTGTGAGCAGTTTTTTCATATAAATCAGCACCAGCATTAGCTATATTCATATAACCATCTTCCAAAGTCTTTAAAACTCTCTATATTTCCCCGCCCTACTGCAGACCGGAGCTCCAGGCATTACCCTTGTCTGTCACCCTTGTCCGCCCTTGGGGTGGCGTTCAGCTCTACTGTTCAAGCCTGGGCCTCCATATTCCTGGACACTGTCAGGTGTCTAAGATTGGAAGGCCTCCTGAAACCTAACACTGGCCACTACAGTTCCTCCCTCCCTCTATTTGACTCCCCCCTCCCCCCAACTCCTCACACCCTCCCATCCCCATGTTCTCCTTTAGATACACTGCACAGCTGCTGTCACTCTGCACTGTCACAATCGCAATTTATTCCCAGCAGTTGGCCTTATAGGGACATGCATTCTCCGGGCAGGAGGGGCCAGGCTATGGCTTTGACTCGTGCTTTCATTCTGAAGTCCCATGCAGGTGTCTAACACTGGTATTCAAATCAAATGATTGTGCCTGATATCTATTGATTTATTTGTCCCCACGCTCACAGAAGTTATGAGTCCAGTGTCCACAGGTGATGAAAAAGATGAGAATCATGAAGTCATGCTGCTTGTAGTAATCATTTACCCAATTGATTGGTTTGATTGCTGTCAGTGAACTCTGTAGAACAGAGCAAAGAGGATAATCTCCCTCCAAAGGGATGTAGAATTGATTTGCCTTCACAGGCAGTGGAGGCTGAAGTAAATCTGAAGCCCTAGGCAAAGATGAGTTTAAGGGCCTTCCCAGTTTAGCCAGAGGCTGTCATAATTGGTGGACAAAATACATTTGAGCATCAATTTTCAGGTAATAAAGTCAGACAAGTCCAAATCTTAAATACACACATCTATACAATCACTGACAGGTTTATTAGGTACACCTGGCTAGTATTAGGTTGGACCCCCTTTTGCCTTCAGAACTACCTCAATCCTTAATAGCAATGATTCAGCAAGGTGTTGGAAATGTTCCTCAGAGATCTTGATCCATATTTACATGATAGCATCAAACAATTATCACAGATTTGCTGCACATCCATGTTGTGAACCTGCACCACATCCCAAAGATGCCATTTTGGGTTTGATACCTAGTGACTGTGGAGGGTCACCAGATATAAAAAAAAAAAAAAACCTTTGAGATGAGTTGAGCTTTGTGTCCACTGCTGGAAATAACCATCAGAAGATGGGTACCCCGTGGTCATAAAGGCGTTGACATGGTCAGCAATAATACTCAGGTAGGATGTGGTGTTTAAACAATCTTAAAGAGTGACAAGGAAATATCTGCCACACCATGACACCACCGCTAGTCTGAACCATTGATACACAGCTGCATCTATCCTTTTTTTAATGTTGCTCTTCACCAAATTCCTTCCAGCTGAATGTGGCGGGACAGTATTTTTCCAATCCTATATTGTCCAATGTTGATAAGCCTGAGTGAACTGTAACGAGGACAGTAGAATGCACATCTGAAAAAGTCAATTTACTGAAGTTTTTTTTTTTTTTTTTACCACAGATGTGATGTTTCAGGTCTAGCTCTTCAGTAGACATGAACAAGTGAGGAGATGAACCTCCATTTATACAACCCTGGGGTCACAGAACAAGTCATGTGATGATCATTATACGAAATGCAATATTGAGAAAACACAACTCTGAATATCAGCACAGATATCATAAATACAAAAACATAACAGAATATATTATATTTAATATTACAGAATATACAGTATATATCCAAAATCTGAAAATTTACAGTGTCTACAAGAGCCTGAACAACTTGAGTCACATGGCTAGAACATTAAGCTGACTTGGGAGCAGCTTCTGGTATGCAGACCTGTGTGAACTGTAGCCTTAGTTTCCTGTTCTTTGCTGACAGGGGTGGCACCGATTGTGGTCTTCTGCTCCTATATTCCATATACTTCAATACTGAACATGTTTTGCATCCAGAAATGGTCTGCATGCCTTGATTGTAACAAGTCAAGCTAATCATCTGTTTGTGTGAAGGAGCAAATGAATGGGTGCACATAATAAAGTGGCCATAAACGTAGATTCCTCAAGGTGGAACGTGGTCTGCATCTGCCAGGCCTGAAGTTAATATTGGTTGGTTCATCTTACACTGAGATGTTTCTTTTACAGTCATATGTCAGAAAATTTTGCACATTTTCCCTCATTTTTTTTCTTGGCACAGCAATGAAAATGTGCTAACCAAACCATGAAAAACCATCTTTGTGGTTTGTCATGTTAAGCCATCTCAGCTCAGCTCAACATTGCTCTGTCATGTATCAGTAAACATGGGTTGCTATAGTAACTTTTGAGTTATTAAAAGGTTGTAAGAAACCCAACACTGACAAAGTTGTGTTCAGTTTCTTAAGAGATCTGTGGTCTGTAAGTGTGGGTGTTTTGAACAAGGCTGTTAAAATAGTCTATAATCATCATCAGTAATGTAAATGTCATCACAGCATATGGCAGAAGAAACGTTAGAGATGACTTTAATGGACAAAAATATCACAGCTACTCAGAGACCTTGATTAGATCTTCACATCACCGTGTTTACACTTGAATGGTAACACTAGATACTGTAAAAACATATTTAGCCTCCTCACTTTGCACAGAGGAGACATGTAATGTAAAGGCCCACCATCTCCACGTGATCCCCTCTGACGGTATGTGGCATGTCTGGGACATCCCTCTACTGGTAGTAGTGGAGGGGACACGCCAGTCATGCTTGAGTGCCGTGCTACACTCCCCTCCTTAAGACAAGCCCCCTCCCCAGGCCCAAGGGCACCTGACGTCCTTTCCTGGCTTTAAAACAGGAGAGCAGGGATAGAGGCGTCAGATCAACACCTCACAGTAAAGTGCCTTTGCTGTCGCATCTTTGTTTGAGGCCTGCCACTCAAGTTCATGTCTACTATTAGTCACCTCTTCGAGCAGGAAAGGGCAACTGGCAGCTCAGGGGCAACATGCAGCCCCCTCCTCACTTATTGTGGCTTGAGACTCAATTAAAAATACCAATAAATAGTAAGCACGAAGAAGACGTGTCAAAATCTGATCTGGCGCCTGAGTTGCCAACACAGCACCATACATGAAAACCAAATGCACAAGACCATAAAACATGAATATTTTAGAGTTTCTATCTATGATAACTGTATAAGATTGTTCTTTAAAAGGAATTTGTCTACTGGACTGTTCCTGTTCCTATTTAATTGCAGTAATTAATGCACTTTACAGAAATGTCAGTAAAATACACTTAAACTTAAAGTGCCCCTAGTTCAAATCTCCCCAAGGCATTGTTAGCCAAGTCACTACTGAACATGTGAAAGGCAGCCCTGTTGTGTAATGTCAACAAATATTAAAGAAAATCATGTGTCCACGTCTTGGTTTGGATCATCACTAAAATCTATTAACTTCTCTCTTGTGCCATGACCAACATTTTCTGAAAATGTCATCAGAAAGTTAGCAGTTTCAGGGAGCTACTGGTGCTTCAAAAGGGGAAGGGGTGGAGTCCCAATGCAGCTGACATTTGTTTTTTGCACAGCAGTACACTAAAAGGTTTATAAAACTTAAAAAGCTTTATATGGGATATTTTTAATTGCTGACTCTAGTCTGATGGTCCTGATTATTATTTTAAACACTCTGATAATATATATTCAATAATGGTCCTTACATAAAGGTCTATTATTACTCTTGAGGGGTTTGGCCCCATCCGATGACATAGGTTTTGTTTGTTCAGTAGTGTTAGTTTGTCCTTCGTATTGCAGAACTTTTGTTGTTGCTTGGCAGTCTCAAGGCTGATGATGGTCTCAAGACACTGCCTCCTTAATGATTACAAAGTTGCCACAGCTGGCTCAACTGCATAAAGACAGGTATGCGTTGCTCTCTTTTTCCTCAAGACTACAAAGATAATCTGTTGGGTTTCTCTTTTTGTATGAATGCAAGATAACTGTGTGAACCTCCCTAACTGTTATGATCTTAATGACCTGGTCATATGCCAGGAACTCAGCTGTGTTTGGGCTCTTAGATCTGACTACTGCCTTTGAAACAGTTGATCGTAAGATTTTTTGTTATCGCCTCTGAAATTGTGCACATGCATCATCATGGGTAGTGTCCTTAAATGGGTTAATCATACCCAAGTGGAAGGGCCCTCCCCAGTTAATCTTGGCCAGTCTGACTTTGCTGCTGCCCCTTTACACTGTGGAGTCCCTCATGGCTCACTTTTAGGCCCCATCCTCTTCTCCTTGTCCCAGATTCCCTAGAGGTTTATTTTTAAAAAGCATAATCTCCTTCTATTGTTTTGCAGAAAAACAAAAAAGCTTTGCTAGTTGAATCTATTTATAACTAGGAGTTGGGCTTAAAAAGCTTTTCCAGCCAGGGCAGCCTTGAATTGCTCATCGTAATAATTAGCTGATAATTCATAGCTGATGCTATGAATTCTGCTTATCCACAGAGAGTGTGAGGATGAGTGTCCATAGGGCTTAAAAGTTTCTGATAAGCATCAAGAGATATATGTTATTATTGTAAAAATGCACAGCATGATGAAGTTTTGTAAGCCTTATGGTGAACAACATTTCCTTGCTGCATTCACAAACTCTGTACTCTTTAGATGACTCCCTGCATACAAGTTAAACAGTGGTTGTGGATAATGTCTGCACTTTTTTATGACTCTTGACTGTTTTGTTGTTGTTTTTTTACTGGGATAAAACAAGTGTTATATGACACAAGGCTTAATGAAGGTGTCACTCTTGGCTGCAGGTCTGTGTGTATTTGACATGCAGCAGCCTATAGATTTGCATGGTTAGTTAAAAAGATCTGCGCATATCTGTAAGCCTTAAGTTGAATGTCCTGTATTCAAATGGTTGAGTACCAGTTCATGGACTATCACAGTACTACAATTACCCAAAAAAGACAAAGCAGCATTGAGTGGTAGCCTTGCAGAACTGTCTGTCTATCCATCCATTCATGAACTATAAGTCCTATTCCCTTAAGGGTCATCGGGGGGCTTGAGCCCACCATTGGGTGGGTGACCCTGTAAATGGGCCAGCATAGCTGGACAACAACCATTCACACACACACACTCACACCTAAGAGCAATTGGAAGTCACTATTAAACCTAATAAGCATGTTTTTGGTCTGTGGGAGGAAACTAGGGTACACAAAGAAAACCTATGCATGCATGAGGAGAACATGCAACCCCACACAGAAAGGCTCCATCCTACCGGGGAGATAAATTAGCAACCATCCTGCTGTGAGGCATCAGCACCACCTGCTTCACCACTGTAACCTAACACCAGATAGCCCATTATACTTCACTAGTCCATCTGGGAAAGAGCCCGTAGAAAGTGTTTGGGAAAGGGACAAACCTTCCTAAAGCATATCTGGCAGGTGATTGGCTGATAATGTTGTCAATCACATTCATTACAGGCCAGTCAGATGATGTAGTAGGTGGGCATTACTGCCGTGGTGTAAAAGACAGAATGTAAGCCACTTCGGAAAATAAAATCTCAGCAAAACATGTCAGAAGTGGAGTGAAATTATCCTCTATATTGAGAAGTTTGTAGTGTTGTTCTTTGTTTTTTCATTTAATAAAGAAATGCAGTCCAGATCTAATAAAACTGCTACTGAAGCTGTTAGCATCTATGCTAATCTCTGTAGCTCCCACCTCTTACTGCTCTACAGGACGCTGCTTAGGCTGTTTCACTTTGTGTTGCTCACAACCATTGTTGATTGGAGCTTGGCAAGATGGATCTATCTGATCACAGACACTCAATCAGGTGGATCTATCTTCATTACAAGGTCAGCACCACTGTGCAGCTTAGTACTGTCTAAGAGATGTAAAATCATGCATGAAGTTAAACTTTTTAATCCTTGGCAGTGTGTTTGATACATTAGCCTTGTGTAGCCCCTTTTTTGTTTCAAAATTTTGGTGTTATTTTTGACAGTGCCTCTGAATCTGACTTCAGACCAGCTTTATCCAGCAGAGACAGTACAGCCCTACCTTCCTCCAGATAAGTATGTTCAGCACATCTCCTCTCGTCTCGTCTTCTGACAGGCATAAGATGGCATGGTCACATCACACCAGTGCTCTGTACAAACGTGCCACAGTCAGAGCACTGCACTGCGGTCAACATGCTGAATGCTTCTACCAAGTTTTGAATTTGTACAGCACCTTGGTTTTAGAATTTGTAGCATTTGGCCCTCTGTAAGAATAAACTAAATGAGACCATTTAGGTGACCAAAGTCGCCAATGCCAGTCTTTAATGATTTACAGTCTAAAGATGGCCTTTTGGTACATTTTAGTGTAAAAGATTGAGTGGTTGGTATATTATGCATTTATGTTTGAAGGATGTAAGTGTCTTAGAGTCTCCGCTCTGGCTAACAGTCCAAACCTTAAAATAGGAGGCAGCCATTCGGCCCCCCGACTCTGTCCATCCTCTGACCCATTGTGGCTCTATTTTTGACTCTGGGGGAGTACTAACTCCACAAGTTGTGCCACCTGTTGCCTTTCTGCAGCCTCTTCTCTCCATGCTGGACACAAGCTCTGCTGACTGCCATCACACCTCTGACCCCGGCTTGTGGGAGAATCATGCACATTTTCACAGCTGAAGATTTTTTTAGCATTCATTGGAGTTTGTTTTAAGAGTCAGAATTCACGTGAAGGGCCTGAAGTTAGAATATTTTCTTGTTTGCAGGATGGATGTGAATAGGACTCTTGGTTTTTTTTTTCTCAACTTACATTATGTTAATGTAAAAGTTATCCACTGTTTGAAAATAACAATCACTCTCCATGGGTCTGTTTACCTGGTGGATCCCTCGGCCTCCACTTAATGATGCCTGAATCCACCTTTGCTGAGGATAAATCCCCTCCTGGGGCATGTCAGGCCTGCCGCCCTCATCATGTTCTGTTTAATTCTATTACTCACTCAGAGCAGCAAGCAGAACATGATCCTGGGGTTTTACGCACACAGACACCTAATATATATAGCACAAACTTACAGAGACACATCAGCAAACGCATGTGTGTATACATAAATATATAACAAGCAAGGCTGCACAAATGATGAGAGTTATCTTGTTATTAACGTATGAGTCTAGCAGTAATCACACAGCAAAGATCTCAGTGTATCACAATCTAAAAAAGTTATTTTATAAAAGCAAGCAGTGCTTCCTTACTCAGCAGGTATATTTTACATTTCATCCCACAATTTTATGCCGTCAGATAAAAATCCCACTGTCCATTAGTTACAGTCAGTTTGTTTATAGCAAATTTTTGTGTAAATAAAAGATATTATAGATTCAGTGTTAATGTTACAGATAGTCATGGCCCAAGTATGGCACATCAAATATCTTCTTCATACAGAAGAGTCAGAGATGAAAAAAGAGTTGAAAGTCATAACAATTAAATTATGATTGATAGATTCAAGTTTTGATTACCATCATTAGTCTGCATTAACTCACAAAATTCTTTAGGGGAACTTTCTGTATTTTCCTGTAGAGCAATATATACTTGTTTTGATCCCAGATGGGGGTGTGTATTGGCAAGAATCTATCAGTACATTATATCTTGACACAGGGGGTACAGTACGGTATATTATGATATATTTAGATAGTATAAACATGGTGATATATCACGCATTTTTAAAGTACTTTTTATTTGTTTTAATAGCTTTAAGAACCTACAATACTGTATGTTTTAAAATATACGTCTACTAAATGTTTCTTCCATAAAGCATGATCTGTGAAACATGATAAACTTCATTGTCTGTCCCAGTGTCAGACATAATAACAATGTAATTGAATGACTGAGAGTCAAACAGTAGATCTTTGCTGCCAACAAGCAGCCAGAGGCTGAACTACAACCCTGAAAAATCCTGAATCTGCATCATTAACAAATAAAATGTAGATATTGGCTGTAAAATGTCAAAATAGTATCATGCCACAATTTATCACAATATATTAGTGAGTTAACATTTTCTTACTATTCTAATCCCAGATATCCCAGAATATCACTGTTGACTTTAAGGCTATATGATCCCCATTTTGAACATAGCGACCATCGTAGCAGCCAAAAAAGTCATGTAGTCTGACCTTGGCATTAGGGTTAATCCTGAGCTGTGTCTATCCACGCCCATCTCAACATCTAGTTGTGGCTTCAGCTTTCTAGTATTGTGCTCCAGTGTTTACTGTGAGTGGACAGATACGCAAAGACATTTTGCTTTTTATTGCTGCCTGTGGGTCAAACAAACACCCAGCTCAGTGAGTGTCTTCCCCGTGAGGGAGGTGACATTTCTCCTGATGACATAATTTTGGGGGATAATTTTAAACAGACTGTTTGGGCACACATGTTCTGAAAGGTGGAGCAAACGTTAGAGCTAAACAGGACATCTGCACATGTTGGTGAGTGGGGGGATGGGGGGTATAGCCATGCTATGGTCACTTATTTTAGCATAAATATGTTTTGAAAAGTATGTTTTTCACAATATGTGATGTTAGCAACAGCCCAGCTGTGTTAGGAGTGGTGCACTAAGGAGGTCTAAAACCTGGAAATGAATGAGTGTTTTAGCTCAATTGGTTATATTTTTCTATGACATAAATGTGTCCTTCTTGTGAATTTTGAAGGTTTATCGTGTCCTCCAAAAGGCAGTTACTAACAAGTTATTATCTTAATGTTGGTGACATTAAAGTCTGTTTAACATGGTGAAGTTCCTCCATAACTTAACACAAGGTTTTTTTCATACCCTCCCACCATTTTTCTTCAGCTAGATGCAAATCAAACTATCTATTAGTATTCATTATAAGCTTTTTCATTCAATGATTGCATTTATACCTCAAAAAATCTTGACAGTAATGTTAATTTCGGAATATATTATTGATTAACAAAATGTGCAGGTGTCATTTACTCTCAAACTACAGATCTTATTTTCAGTAAAATACAAAAGCCTTGTAGGCTTTTTGTCACAGGGACTCACACAACACTTACCTCCAGATTGTGCTCCGAAAATACGTCAGCACTCTGAGTAGTGATTGAATCACAGTTTGGGCTGTTACATCCAGGAGGAACTAAACAAGTCTTTGGCCCTCGTTCATTTGGAAATGTGTCACATGTATCAAAATGGCAAAATGTAAAAGTGGTGAAAACATTTTATACAAAATGTCCTCACCTACACGAGCCGATTGACATATTTTCTGATGATGACAAATAGCCTCCACACATGGATCTATAGTGAAGGCTCGACTTACCCAGCTGCTCAGGCTGTGGTGGGCTTAAACCCTTCACATTCCTCCTGGATGTCCTGATGCCATCAGAATGTTTCTCTAAACTGAGGGAGGGTTGTGTGGCAACGGGCTCAGTGAGGATACACGCTCCTGGAAGCAGATGTCCGTGCTTCAACTCCCCTGGCGCCTGCAGGGTTAATTTTGAACGGTGATGCAAGGCCTGCCCTGTGCAGGCAACAGTACCTCTCTGATCTTTGCAGACCTTTGTCGCAGGGCTTCCATCCGGGATCGGCCGGATTGGAAGGTGTTAACACATTCGCAGCAGTTAAGGCCCACTCAAGAGGGTAGTGTTAAAAGACATGAGTTCTCTGAGTGATGACTCAAGTTACAGGAGCTTGAGTAATCTTTGAGAGCAGCAGGAACAGGCTTGGAACATTAAGGAGATCGGGTATGTTCCTCAAAAGGTGCTCTTGGTCCCTACAAATTAAATCCTCATTGTTACACCCTATAAGTTAGCATGTCCTTTTTTATGGAATTTAAGCAGTAATGGTCGTCTTACTCTACAAACTGCCCCCCGTACAGCGTATTTTTTGATACAGAATCCAAATGGTAGAAGAAAATGTTCAGAATCCTCCTCTGCTAAAGCACTGTGACATGCAGTTTTGAACATAAAACTAATGACTGGGGATTTATGTGCCATGCTGAGCTTCTCAACCCCTGTAACAGACACACTATATATCTTTTCAGGTTCTGTCTCCTTATCTCAAGTTTGCAAGAGTGTGCACAGGTCTCCAGATTAGCCACTTTAGCATGCAACATACTAAGACACACTGGGCAAGGGTCCTGGTCATCCATCTCAGAGAGGGGAGCCTGTGAGTACAGAAGGGGGATTTGTGTGCTTTGCTAACCAGTTTAAATTCTTGCTAGGAGCCATTTTGCTCACGAGTTAGCATTCAAAACAGCTCATGGACTTGCTAGTTGCTTGTTGGAACAAACATGCTCATTGTGAGGTTAAACAGGTGACCAGCTTATTGCATTATGGGTGGGCCTTTAAGGCCTCACCCAACCACTTGTGCATTTTGTTCTAAATGACATGGAGGTTATAAAATTTCCTTACTCTAACTCTTATGGGTTCATGTTTGGTATTTGAATCCTATTTATCATCTAGAATACAATAATCCCTTTTAAAATTTAAGAAAATCATAAGTATGCTGCTTAAAGCCATAATGATGAAAGGCAGTGCTTAGCACTTTTATTATTAAAGTTTATTTATGTAGCTTGTTGATGCGCTTTTCTTCTACATAATATATATAAATATTATTCCTTTGTTAGTCTAACAAAGAGGAGACCTATCGGGAAGAAATTAAAAAACAATTTTCTAAAAGGTGGCTTATGGATCCTTTTATTATGTTTTTGTAGAAAAAGCAAGATAATATATTTGCATTAGACAACATGAGTCCCATTTACCTGCTTCAATCAATAACTTTGACATGACACAAACGGTTTGAAAGATAAAAAAAAAATCTGCCTCTGTACCATACCAAATATTTCAGACAAACATTTTCCATATAAGAGCTATATTAATTTTATACTCAATATTATTACATTTTTTTTGAGTAAGTTCTTTAAAAATCATATAAATTTAACAGCTCTTGAGGAGAGGAAACATGATATAGCTTCTTATTTAAACAGGACCACTCAAAAAAACACATGGTCCCATCAAAAAATTGTTTCCTGAGTGCCATGCCTGAGGTGATATACCGGTATACTGTATCGATGTTTTTTAGTGCAACATAAATATTCAATATTAAGTCATTTCTACAAAACTGGGACATTTGTTTTGTATTCCAGTCGGCACTGTTGTGCAGCAGGGAGTGCACGTGCCTCACTGCAAGAGGGTCGCTGGTTCGAACCCTGTGTCAGTCAGGGCCTTTCTGTGTGGGGTTTCCATGTTCACCCCGTGCATGCATGGGTTCTGTCCCTGCACTTAGTGTTTTGGGAGGGCAGAACCTTTCAAGAACACCTCTGGAAGGTGACTGGACTATGGCTGTTCAGTATATCACATTCATTACAGGCCAGTTAGATGATGCAGTAGACAGAGGCTGCTACCAGGAAGTAAAGTACATTACCCGGTCCAGGCACATCAAATTCTTACCGAATCCTGACAGAAAATGGCAAGAGTATCCATTCCATTAAGGAATGTTTCCAGTTTTGTTCTTTGTTCCTCTTTTAATGAAGAAATGTTGTCAAGCTCTGATTAACCACTACCATAGCAGGCAGCTTCCATGCTGATCTCTTCACTAACAGCCAGTGTTTTAAGTTGCTTCTCACTCATCATCACCCCAGTAGCTCCACCCTTTTTGTCTTCAAAGAATGTTGATTGGTCAGTGCCTCCATAGACTGAGCTCAGTTGTTCCAGCTTAAAGCTTTGCAAGATGGATCTACCTGATTGCAGACATTAGATCAGGCAGATGTAGTCTTCTTTTTTGAAATGTTCTGTGTAAAGATAGCAATAGTTTCAAGAAATGTGTCTGCATAAAAATATAGAATATGCTGGAGTATATATGCCAGGCCTGTAAGTGGCGCTGTAATGCTGCTGCAAACATACAAGAAAACCAGACAAGACGTGGAGCATGAATCATGCAAGATGTAAACAAACATTGTCATATTCTGTTCTGCATGTCCTCTTGTTGCTCATGGTGGTCAAAGATGAGCAGAAGATTTTTGCAGTTAAAGCTTTAACAAGCTCAGCAGCTTCTGCAGCACAAATGCAGCACTGTATTCTGCTATTATTTCTGTTGTTGTTGGTGTTCATGTATGCGGTTTAAAAGAGAGGCGGGGCTATGACGTCAACGTTTCTGAAAATGTGTATATTTGTTCCACACATGGAAATGCAAGGCTGGTGTTTTCAGATTTATCCACTCCGGGACCCATTTTCAAAAATGTGTGTTTGGGCTCCCAAAACATTGGACAAAATGCCTTAAAGATTAAAAACTTCTGTAGAAACACCTGAATTCTTCTCAATGTGGATGGCCCCTTAGCTGCACAGACTGTGCAGTAATGGTCATTTCACTAAGGTACTTCTTCTGGTCAGTTTTGTGAGGGCTCAGTCCTCATATTTATGCATTAGACTAAGTGTAGCTACAAAAACAACAAACCAAATTTTCACGAATTATAAGTGAAAAAGGCTGAAAAAATATAACACATTCAATACATAACGTATGTGCCAAAGAACAGGCTACTTAATGGGGCCGTCACAACAAGAAAAATAGATGCTGTTGGCAGCTTGATTGATTTCTGAGTCAAAGAGCACTTGTTCTCATGTCCAGTGTCTAAGGCTTAGAAATATGATGTTACTTGTGGTCCCCCAGTTCAGCAGCAGAGATTTAAGCCTGAGTCATGGTGACTCATTTCTCATGGACCTTGAATAATAACACTGGACCTGTGTTGAATCATTGTTGACATTTCTGACACAGACAGAAAAACTTTTCCTAAGCGTTTGATCACCCCATATTAGCCAAATCTTTACCCAGTGTTCATTCAGATGACTGAAGCGCTTTATATTGTATTATTTGTTACCAGGTGAAAATGCAAAACATCTTTTTGTTATCCCAGGTGCTGCCCCAACCACTCATCATTTTCTTTAAGATGAAGTTAACCTGCACAGATAGCATGTGAGCATGCAGTTATCTTCAGACTAACAGTGAACAGAACAGAGTAAGGTTGGTCTGTTTTGTCACTTCAGATTGTGCATCCTCTTTTAGTGTCAGCACATCCTATTTAACCTCCTTGAGAACACCCTTGCATAGCCTCTCAAAGGCCCTTTTAAATGCTCATTGACATACACAGATTACTGGCTGAATCGTTTTAGGGGTTGCTGCATTGCTCATATCCTCCTTTTATTCTGGCGACTAACCTTTTGGCTTCTCTTATTCTTGCACCGTGCTGGGAGAAACATTACACAGGATTATTTTTAGCAGGTTGACTCGGGGAGAATCAGCAGCGCTTAAACAGCAGTGTGTGTCACCGCTGCAACACTGCAAAGGGGCAACTGTCGGGGTCTCAATTAAAGCATAAGCCATACCATATGTCATTGTGTGGCAGTTTTTATAATTCAATATTATTAATTTGACCTGTGTTACTCTTAAGTAGTAAAAGTTTGCTTTCTGGGGTGTTAAAGTCTGAGTTAAACAAATCCCTGCATTTTTAATGAAGTAGAAAAAGACATTATTATTCCCCAGGCTATATTATTTACTCCATTCAACGAATGACTTGTAAATAAACAGGCCTAAAGATGACTTTATTTGTAATTTGATGCAACACTAGCTTTGGCCAAAGCAGCATGCCATTCTCACTCAAGGCTCAAAACACATGGAGTCACTGACCACATGGCCAGGGGTCTCCAGGGGCATGGAGCAGGATGCCACGATGACGCTGTCCATTTAAAGTTTTCTAAAATTGATTTACTAAATATATTCTTTTCCAGACAGCCATTACTAAAGCCTCAGAGACAATTTAGCAGCAGGGTGAAAGGTCAGACAGTGTGTATAATTTCAGATATGATGTTGCCCATCTGTTTCTATCACTGTAAACAGGTATGTAACAGTTAATAGCATAAATGACATGTTAACTAAAATGAAAATACCTGTCATTTTATGCACTTTATTGACTATGAAGAAGATATTTAGTTTGATTTTAAGGTTGCATGGTCTCAATGAAGTCATCAGTGCCAAAATTATTACACACAAATATCCTACACATTAAAAAAGATAAACATCAGCTAAATCAAAGTTCTGGATGGCAAAGCTTGAGTCATTTAAACTTGTTGTGGAAGCTTACTTTTATAATGTCATAGTAAAGTTCTTGATTCGTAACATGTAATACTACAGGTCTGAAAATAAAAATGCATGATGCTTACTAACAAGCAAGGAAGGCAGCTGCTTGAGGACCTTGGTCAGTAGAGAGCCTCTTAATGCTTACCAACATTAAACCTCATCATTTGTTGGAATGTTCAAATTTTGCAATGACAGACCTCCCCAAAAGGGCCCCATCCGACTGAAATTTTTGATGAGCTGCTAAGATTCACATACATTATGGCAAAGTTATCTGAAATTTAGAGAATGTTATCATAAACAACTATCTTACTGGTAACAGTTTTTAGAGCATTATAGTAATAAACACTGGTTTAAGGGGCCCCGTAATATTTTTGCAAAAGGGTCCTGACAGACTCTAGAATTTCCTCTGAGTTGTTTATTTGTACTTCATAAGACTGAAATGTTAAAAGGGGGGCTATAAAGAGGGGGATCTGAGGAGGTTAAAGCAGGATTAAATCAAGAAATGGTTGATCTACTACATCAATATGTTACCTGTGCCAGCTGGAGCCGTTTAATCATGGCCATGCTGACAGAAAGTATGCTGAAGATGTGTTTGCATGACAAGATCAAAATTCAGATGATGCGTCAAAACAGTCTTATTTACAACTGCATGACTGTAATTAAGCCCCAGCCATCAGCTTTACCAAAAACATGTTGTAAATACTTCAAATGCCCACACAACTTTATGGGAAGTGTTTCGCAGAGGATACTAGGACTTTAAAGCCTCCAGGACATGGAAGTGAGAATGAGAAAGACTTCCCATTTGTTCCTATATATAACTCATAGTTGAAACAGGTTGGGCTGTAGCAGGACTGTGTGGGAGGTGTTAAAGGGAGGCCTGTTCTGAGGCACATGAGGACAAGTCTAACACCTTAATACATCTGTGATTAGATGGTAAATGAAGGAGAGAACAGACAGAGGGCTACTTTTTATTGTCTCACTTATAGTACAATTTATTTATCAAGATTCTCTGTCCAGCTCTGAGTGCTTCTTCCTTCTGGGCAATTTCACCATGAGGCAAATGCAGACATTTGCTCCTGGGGAGTTCATGCTCCAAAAGGCCCTGAAAATGTAGTTGTCATGAGCATCAATATAAGATGTACTTTGTGCTTTACCCCCACATGTTTCAGTTATCAAGGCACACAACATTTTCATGCTGATAGTAAAAGATGCACAGGGTATTCATCTTGTGGTTGAAACTGGCATTAAGCCCCTCATCCTGCACAATCTACTTGTTTTTGCTTCAGTTTAGTATTTCAAATTTATTTGTAATATGGCAAAAATGCTTTCTCTATCTGTAGAAAAACCCCACACATTTTGCTGGTAAATTCTTACAAACTGTCTACATTGCACAAATAAGTTGGCAATAATGAACTTTTCCTGGAGGACCCAACATATTTGTTGAAATTAATTACCAATTAACATAAATCAATAGGAAAAAATTTAATTCATTACAAGAGAAATCTTTGAAATTACAAAAAATTCCTTGACACATCAAAATTCCCCCCAAAGGTTGGCACTGTTTTGACAAGATGGGGAACTTGTGACTAGCCACCTTTACCAACTTACTTCAGCACACTTTTATTCCATTGCAATGTTTTCCACCTATATGTGTAACTTAGACAGCTCTCTCTCCTGGTAGGAATAAATACCTGTATATCCCTCCATACTGCTGAGGCAGAATTTGGATGTTTGCATTAATTTATAAGTTACATGTGCAATTTTAGTACTAATTATAGTAATTACATTTCCAATAATTAGTATTGTAAATCACTTTATGACAACATAAATACTAAAATTAAAAGAAATTCTTTTGACCCATTTAAATTATATAAATGAGTTGCCAATATTGGTGCAAGTAGATACACTGGCATCAAGCCCCAAACTCTGTCAGTTCACCCACTTTCACTAACCAACTTTTTGTTCAATTAAATGGTGCCACTTTATTCTTGTAGTCTTTAAGTTTAGTCAGCTCCTTCTCTTTTGGTTTAAAGATCTTGCATTTCTGTTGAAAAAACATGAATAGGTTGACAGTACTTAAAAATTTCTAGAAATTGCAAAGATATTTGTGCAATGTTATTTCTTTTAATAGAAGTTTATTGTTAAAAAAAAAAAAAAAAAAAGACTTAGACTTATTAGTAAAATGCCTCCATTTTACTAATAAGTCTGGACAAGTGAGTAAAACTATCAAACAAGACCCTTATCCATTCCCAGTTTCGTCTACTTAGTCCAACTTATTTAGGTTCAGTTTCCTTCCATCCATTATCTATATCATTTATCTCTGAGGGGGTTGCAGGAGCAAGACCCTAACCAAGCTGACACTGGGCAAGAGGTGGTACACCCTGGAATGCTCATCAGGGCTGACCTAGAGAGAGAGAGGGAGAGAGAGAGACAACCGTTCACACATACTCACACGTCACAGGGTAATTTAAAGTCACCAGTTAACCAACAAGCATGTTTTTGGTCTGTGGGAGGAAAGCAGAGTACCTGGAGAAAACCAATGCATGCACAGGAAGAGGCGACCCTCTTTCTGAGGGACTGGCACTATCTGCTGCACCACCGTGCCAACCTTGGTTCTATATAATGTGGATTAGTCATTTTGTAATTTGGACAACCCACCTTCTCTATTTTGTTGAGAAATACTGTAGATGAATTTGTGCACATTGTCTAATTTGCACAATGTTGTCAACATTTAAAATATTGCAAGATGATTATTGCTCACTGCTCAAATATCACATATAGTTTGACAAAAGGTTTCAACTTTTCCAGATATTGTCAATAAATTTCAGAAAATGAGTTACTAATCAAACAAAATTAGAAAAGTATTGTTGCAGAATATTGCCGGTCTTTTTTGCAATTTAGGAAGTGCCCCCCGACAATTTAAAGTAACTGCATTTCTCTGTTTGACAAGCCCCCTTAAAATCCCTCAAAACATTTCGTTTACTCTCTGTGATTGCTTGTAGCTAGATGGGAAGGGCCCTATATTGGTTTATGCCTGGGGGCCTTGAAGAACCACTGCTCCCCATGTCTGTTAACAAATTGGGGAAGTCCCCCTCTCTCTCTGGGTGTCTGTCTTATCTCTGCTGTTGTTCTAAAGCCCATAGTGATGCCAAACAAATGTCTTTGTCTGGTTATTTTCAGTGTCTGCTTTCTAAATTAAGACCTGATCGTACCAACAGCTGTGATCTAAGCTAGCTGATATGTTTGAAAGTGGGTATGACACACTGTGCCACAGATATGTTCTCTTACACTGTTACACAAACACATATAATGGAATGATGAGTAATACTGCATGCACATACTCTACGTGGTGTTATATAATATACTCTTTGCCTTTATTTGGAGAGGACGGAACTCACAATAGTTTAGGAATCAGAGAAGCGTAGTGAGGAGTGGACATGCAAGAAAGAGGCCTCAGACTCAGGCCACTTGCTAGTTCCACATATTGGGCACAACCTTACCGCTTGGCCAAGATCATCATTCATTCGTCTGTCTAGATGTGTTAAAATTGTCCAAAAAGGCAGACATGGGAATAGTCGTTATATAATAGTGATTCTGTTTAAGAGTTTTGGATCACAGTTTTCTATTCATAGAGTAAAAAATGTGACATTAATTTGGGTGTAGGCTGCAGATTCTATTTAGACTTGGTTTAGAAAATTTTCACAACAGCATTAGCACTTTTTTCGAACTCAAAAACATTTGAATTTATGCTAAATTCATTGAGCTGAATACAGTATACTGCTATTTTGAGCTTCTGTTGCAATGCAATTAACAGAATGCATGCCAGATGCAATACTGTATTTCATTTAGAATTCTTAAATGCATATGGAAATACTCTGCATGGTTTTACAGATTAAATACAATTATATCTACTCTTAAAATCCAAAGACAAAAATCTTTTCTAATGTCATAAATTGACGACTTTAGAAAAGAAAAAACAGAATAATTATACATTTGAAGAGTTCATTTGTAAAGCAGATAACTCTGTTTTTTAAAATGTTAATGTTCACACTATTTTTAAGCTTGTAATATTAATCAAAAAACTTTTTGAAAGTAGATGTTACTTGACAATGTCCTTTCAAGTAAGGTCTAGCCAACCCACTCTGGTCTGAATAATGTTACCAGCAGTTTAAAAAGCGAGTTTCTGATTTATTCCTTGACTGAGTTTTCTGCTATTGCAAATTAACAATTAATTTGAATTTTTTTAATATTCAGTATTTAATATCCAACAAATAATGTTGGTATTTAACATGTTCCACTGCACTTGGCCTTTGTGCATGCCATGTTGGTCATGAAGTTTGAAATCTGTTACTCTAAGCTTTTTTTTATGTTTACAGTTTAGGTTACTAAAATCTTCTGTCCAATATTTTACTTCTTTTTGACAATGCAATTGAAATTATTCCAGATGTCCCCAGATTTTAAGTATGTTGCCTAAAAGTACCCCTTAGTTGTTGATATTTGGCATACCTATAAACCCCTCTGTATTAGCCCTGCTCAGAGCAGGCTGAATTGGTAATCATTTTGAGCTGTGTCTGACCAAACCCCTCTTATTAAATGAATGTGGTTTCAGCTCTCCAGTCTGTGCACTAATGTTGAGGCTGCACAACCATGCCATGTTTCACCACTGGAGCTGACTCTGGGCTGTGGCTTTCCAGTACTGTGCTCTCATGTTTACTGTGGCTGCACTGACATGGCTGGACTTGTTCCTTTGACTTGAGATGTGTGCAGAAAAAGGTTGTCAAATTTCAGTTTTTTTAATTTAAAAAAAAGTCTAATCGGTTTGTCATGTTTAGTTGTATTGTCATTTGCAGTGGTGTAAGTTTTCTGAAGCCCCAGGTAAAGGCTAATGTGACGCCCTTCCTCATTCAGCCACAGACGGCCACAGACAGCCACAACAAGTGATCAATGTATTTAAAGGTCTGTTATCTAATTTCTTGTTGACAAGTTATCAGATGTCTCAGGAACATATTTTTCAAGTTTCTTGTCTAAAAACCCACTCAGATCTTTAGTTTTTGGTTACCTATAAATCACCCTGTTTCATCCCAATCCACATGAACTGTGTCTGACCACAGCCCTCTAAATGGGTGAATGTGGCCTCAGTTTTCCAGTGCTGTGCTTTAATGGTTACTGTAGCTGAACAGACATCACCATGTTCCTTCCACTGTAGCATGCTGTGGGCTGAACAAACTTCTGGCTCAGTGGAAATCTTCCATTTGTGAAATTTGACCCTGATGACTTTAGGGGAAACTGAATAAATGGCCTGTTTGTATTCTGAAAGATAAGCAACAGAGGAAGAGGAAGGATTTTCCTCATGTTGGGGTTGGGAAACTGCCCATCCCTGGTTATGATGTTTGAAAATGGCTAAAATAAAGTCACTGTCCTTAAACATTGGCATCTGTCACAAAACTGTCTTCTTAGTTATTCCAACTATTTTTGTATTCATGGCCGTGATGGTATACTTTGACATGCTTCATGTATCGATTGATAAGCCCAAGAAATAACAGCACCAAGCTCTGTTGTTTATATGCTTTGCACTGAACATGTTTCACTGCCCGGAATGAGCCTCATGATGAGCTCACACTCAATTGTTTTGGAGGCAACGTCCTGTTAGCTTTAAATGGTAAATGGACTTGAGCTTATACAATACTTGTCTAGTCTTTCTGTCAACTGTGTCAGTTGTCCATCAGTGTCAGCTAACACATCCACACACTTTCATACCCATTTACACAGCTGTGGGAGCAACTTGGGGTTGGGTTTCTTGCCCTATGACACACTAACATGTGACAGTCAGAGCTAGGCTCAAATCTGCAACCTTGTGATTGTTTGTAGAGCCTACCACCAGACTGAGCCACCGACACCCTTTACCACTGACCTATAGTCTGCGGATTTGAACCAACTTAAACTCTCTATGTTTGTTTCATTACAGAAGAGGAGGATTTGACCACTGTCCTCAGAGACAGATCTCACATTGATGAGACGCTGCGGCTTGCAACTGATGAAAAATCTAAAGACTATGCAGGTGAGTAATCAAAATGAATAAAATAAATGAGTTTCTTGTCAAGCATACATAACACAGTGAAAAATCCCATAGGCTTTTAGTCAGCTTGCAGCAGAAGGAACCAGCAGTGTTAACTTCCGTGTTTGCATTTTGGCAATTTTTCTACTTATTTTGAAATGTGTAACTTTCCCTTGCAACATCCGTGGTGTAAACTTTTAATAAGAGCCTGTCAAGATTCCAGGACAGATGCCTCTCACCAGGTTAATGCTCCAGCAAGTTTTGACAAGGCCCCTTTGCCTCTAAATTTTGATTAGTTCCGGCTACAAGGCAAAAATGTTTGGAAGAATGACTATTGAATAAAAGTTAAATAAGTTCTAACAGGGTATCCAGAGTTATTTCATGCTCAGCTACCTGTCCTCTCCTTCTTGTTCATCAGCCGCTATCGAGAGGTTACGAAAGATCTACCACACGTCCATCAAGCCCATGGAGCAGGCCTACAAGTACAATGAGCTGAGGCAGCACGAGATCTCAGGTACCTCAGGGGCTTTGGCTTCTTCTGCACTTTGTTCGGATGTGTGGGTTTTTCCTGTTGGGTTGCTTTGGTGACTGTTTGTACACACACATAAAAAAGCCATACATATCATCATTAATATAAAACAAATAAATCTTTCTTTATTCTTTGAGTTTTTTGAGGTTGGATCTTGTAAGTATGTTTTTTTTTATATTAATGGAAAAGAATTCACATTCTGAGGTATTTTTTTATGCTTCAGTGCACACTATTAATAAAACTACTTTTTATTTAATTTGATGACATTTTTAAAGTTTTCTTGTAGAGATAACACTGTGTGAAACTTTAAGACTGCTGCTGAATTGTCTGAAGAGTGTTAAAACTTTAGAGAATTTTTAGCTCTATTTCTTACCTCAAAGGCAAGACAATTCAGTGAACAACAACATGGTTGACATGTTTGGTCAAATTTTGGATTTGATCTCCCACCCTCTCCAGCACACTGTCACTCTTTCCCCTACTTGATGCTTCTAAAAAACCTTTCACCCTCACTCCTCACTCTCCTCTGTGCTCCAACCTTTCCTTTCCCTCCCCATCCCCTACAACCCCCTCATCTAACAGCCTACCCCGGAAGAACCCTGGGGGACTCAGCCACAGGTGGGTGTGGGCGGAGCTTAACTGTGCATGGCACTGCCTGAAGTGCTCAGCCCCCTCCTTTCTCCCTAATTTGTCCTCATGCATACACAAGTCACTTTAAAAAGACCCCATTTATAAACAACCATAATCTTCCTTGTAATTGTACAAGTGGGTAGGCTTCATGTGAGGTGTGAACACACCCCAGTTGTGGTTTGGATGTGTAAATTCTCATGTGTCCTGGTCAACATCATGGACCGTTGTCTCAATTGCAAGGACGCTGCACCCTCTGGGTGTAAACCATGATGAATGTAATCCTTTCAATACGGCTAGTGGTTTGACTGTGTTTACATTTTATATCAACATCGATGCTGGGATTTGGTTACCAAATGGAACTCCTTGATAAAAGGTGTGAAAGTTCCTCAGTCCTAACTGATGACAGTTTGATATTCAGCTAGTCAGAGTGCAAACCAAAGTGATCTCGGAAGCCTTCATCCGATTTTAGTCCTGCAGACACGTGCATGCACTTGAACGTCTTATTTACAGCTCTACTGGTTGCTTGTTGTCTAGAAATTAATTGGTATTTCAGTCTAACCAGCACACCACAGTGTTTACATGCATAATAGAATATTACAGATTTTTAAGCATATTTGAGGTAACATAAAGGAGTGGAGCTGTTAATGAGGCGCTGTTTATAAATAAACCACGTTTTAAAAGGCTAGTCGTGCCCAGACTGGTCGTAATTTGCTCAAAGTTGAATGTCAATTCAATCCAACCAGTAAATCACAAGGACTGTATGCTAATTCATATATTTTTGTTTTCTTTAAAAGGATATTTATTAAAAAATGAGGGAGGAAATCTGATAAAGAGGTGTCATTAGCCTCTCAGCACATGGCTCACTTGGCCCCATTTTTTTTATTGCAAGTGGCTGCCTTGGACATGGCATGCAGGGTAGCCATGAGTAAAGAGGCTGGCAGAGCAATGGAAATGACGTATGCGCAGTCAGTTTGTTAATCTATTATCCAGCTTAATTGTGCATAATATGAACAAGGTCTCACCTTCATGTAAGGCAGGAAAGTTAAATTCAGTCTCTTTTACTGAGAGAATATTCATTGTTTTTGCATAGTGTAAACTCCCAAACTTTAGCACAATCTACTTGGTGTTAGATCAGACTGGATGGATGTTAATGCAAGATACACAGATCCTAAAATGGATATACATACAAGCAAATGTTAGGCAAAAGTGTATGAGTATGTAAATGTAAATGTATGTGTATGTGTAACACAAAATGTTTAGATTCTTTATGTATCATTCAAAAAATGAAAATTCCTTTATCATGCTGAAGAACAAAAACAAAAGAAAGGTGATCAAAAAGAAATGTATTCTGTTCAAACTTGGAGGGGGTTGCATGTGCAGCTCTGGCTTGTGCATAGGATGAACTGGTCTGAGGAGGGGGCATCAGTGGGAAAGGGTGGTGAGCATTCAGATAGGAGCCTTTCCTGAGAGGCTCTCTGAACAGGGAGGATGTTTGACTTCTCTCCCAACAATAGACTCTTTTTTGTGGGATGTCTTCCTCCATCTTCTTTTTTGAGATATGACCCAGGATGTCTCTGTTGGCATCTTAAAGCCAAACTTGTATGAACAGGTTGTACCAGAACATACCACTGTGGTACCACCCCCACATCATGTCCACTCACAACACACATGCCGGCTTTTACAAGACATGCAGCTTGCAGGAGCTTTGCCAAATGTGTCAAAGTAACGGCACTGCTTTTTGTGTACCACAGATATGGCTGCAGATCTAACCCAATACATATTTCTCGCCTATCTTTCCTTTTTTTCCTGTGCAGTGGTGCAAAATATCCCTGTGTGCACTGCTTTCAGAGTGACAGTGCTTTTCTGATGTGCTTTTGGTGTCTGTCAGACTTGAAGTGTGTTTTATCCCCAAAACAGCCCCATGATGCATTTCCGAGGGATTATTATGGAGTCAAATTATTCTTTTATGAAACACAAAAAGAAAATGGGGACTTTGGCACAAATTCCCTTGTTTTGGCATCACATCATGTTATACAGCTTCAGTTTTGACACCTTTTGTTATCAACTACAAATAAACGCTCTGCCCATCTGTCATTATTGACAATTAGACCCTAAGTTTTTCTCTGTTGTTGTTGTTGTCAGTAAACTGTTCAGCAGCAGTTTTACTCATCAATCTTTCTTCTTACTCAACAGATGGAGAGATTACATCCAAGCCCATGGTGCTGTTCCTGGGACCCTGGAGTGTAGGAAAGTCCTCCATGATCAATTACCTCCTGGGCATGCACGACAGCCCCTATCAGCTCTACACAGGTATGTTCCAGATACTAACTCTATTCAAAACTACTTATATTAGCCACACTGAATTAAACAAAAAATATGCAGCATGGCAGCCAGATGGCGTTTATTTTGTGGTGTTGTATTCAAATTAGCTGGTCTCTGATCTTTAAAAATGGGGGTAGACATTAGTCCAGCTTATGGCTAATACTGCTACAGAGAAACATCAGTTTAGGGTCTGAATAAGCTCTTAAAAGTGATTCATTTGTGCATCATAATTTTCACAGAGACAGCTCTAAAGCATTTGAAAGTGTTTATTCATCAGCATTTGATTCACCACTACACAATAAAAGTGACAGGTTAACGGTAACAATGCTATTGAGTTGCCATAAATACCAGGCGGCAACTTCTATGGCTGTAGATTGAGGCCCACGCGGAAGTGGCAAACTTGTAGTACCAAGAGATGGCACTTAGAGTATGATCTGAGTAGCATCAAGTAGACTGTTTAACTTAAATTGAACTGTCTACTTAACTTCATAAATTCATTAGGTTTAACTTGAAATTAAACTTCACTTAAATTCCTTAGGTAACCAGCAATATGACACAAAGGAAATTATAATGTATTAAAAAAGTAAGATGTTATGGTTGACCATTTTTTTCATAACTGTGGCCAAGATATAAAATTTCCCAAATGTCTTTTTTATCCTTTTCTTAAATTTCGTCCAATATTTAAAAAGAAAGATTTGTTCAGTTACTGATCCCTGTCTTTTGTTTTGCAGGAGCTGAGCCTACTACCTCTGAGTTCACTGTAATCATGCACGGAGAGAAGATCCGCTCTGTGGAGGGTATCGTTATGGCGGCAGACAGCTCTCGCTCCTTCTCTCCTCTGGAGAAGTTTGGACAAAACTTTCTGGAAAAGCTGATTGGTATTGAAATGCCCCACAAACTTTTGGAACGTGTGACTTTTGTGGACACTCCAGGAATTATTGAGAACAGGAAACAGCAGGAGAGAGGTAAATGCAGAGTTGAAGCTTCACTTGCTGTATTTTCATTTCCCAGAAATGAAATAAAAACTCTCTAAAAATGGATTTTGTCTTTTTCTGTTCAGGCTATCCTTTTAATGATGTCTGCCAGTGGTTCATTGACCGTGCTGACCTCATCTTTGTGGTCTTTGACCCCACCAAGCTGGACGTCGGCTTGGAGCTGGAGATGCTCTTCCGACAGTTGAAGGGTCGTGAATCTCAAATCCGTATCATCCTCAACAAGGCTGACAACCTGGCCACACAGGACCTGATGAGAGTCTATGGAGCCCTGTTTTGGAGCTTAGCACCCCTCATCAACGTCACTGAACCTCCTCGCGTCTATGTCAGCTCCTTCTGGCCGTATGACTATGCACCTGACACCAGTCGTGACCTCTTCAAACGTGAGGAGATCTCTCTCCTGGAGGATCTGAACCAAGTGATTGAAAACCGCATGGAGAACAAAATTGCCTTCATTCGCCAGCATGGAATTCGTGTGCGCATCCATGGCCTGCTGGTAGACCGCTACGTCCAGACCTTTAAAGACAAGATGAGCTTCTTCAGTGACCCAGAGCTGGTCTTCAAAGAGATTGTGGACGACCCAGACAAGTTCTACATTTTCAAGTCCATCCTGGCTAAGACCAACGTCAGCAAGTTTGACCTGCCCAACCGCGATGCTTACCGTGACTTCTTTGGCATCAACCCCATCAACAGCTTCAAACCTCTGTCGGCCCAGTGCTCCTACATGGGAGGCTGTCTGCTGGAAAAGATTGAGAAGGCCATAACCAATGAGCTGCCAGCCTTACTGAGCAGCATTAACTCTGGAAAGCAGCCTGGCCTGTCCTCTTGTGAGGCCACAGGATGCGGTGAGAAGCCAAAGAACCGCTATCGGAAGAACTGAGGACAACAAAATAACTTGAGTGGGGGATGTGAGAAGAGGAGACGGGGTCTGGTGGAAGCCAGCCCTGAGTTAGTCAGAGTGCCTGTGTTGTTGAGGAGACAGAGGAGAGGATATTAGTGTTCGTTTTTGTCCTCAGGAGAATGTGTGGAGGTGCATTTAAGGACTGTGGGGGTGAAACATACGAGGAGGGGTGGGTCATTCAGTACGTTTACATGCAGACTTAAATGGGGCATTAGTCCTGGCTTCATTAGGATGTTGTTAAAATACACAAACACAGAGGGGGTATCAATTTGATTGGTGGAGGCAGACAGCAGTTGCAACATACTCCCTTTTCATTTTGCTACCACTGAGATCCTCCTCATGACCTTGCTAACAAGTTAGCAAGTAGCGAACTGATTGCTTGGCAAGAAATATGAAAAACCTGACAGCTCTGTACATTTCACACACACTCTGTGATTTATGTTTGGTACAAATGGGATGAACATTTTCCCTCGAGCTCAGGGCTGGGTTACTTAAGTCACCTGGGGGGCAAAATTAACCTATTATCATCAGCGTTGGGCGAGCCGTTCAGGAATTGTACTAAATACTTAAAACTCATTGCTCATTCAAAGCAATGGATTAATTAACTCATTGCTTTGTATCAAAAGGACCTAATTACTCTGATTTTATGTTACTTATTACTTTTCCTATATCAACAATCTGAACTTCAACAAGTTACAAAGTTTACAAAAGACAACAATGTTCCTACATCTTTCACAGCGCAAACTCAAAATAAAGGCTCTGAGTTGCTCACTCCTTGCCTGTTGTCTTCCATGCTGTATTTTACCTGTTAGCTAGTTGCGCCATGTACATGCTGTCATAATAACAGCTCACCTGGGACAAAAAGTCACTCAGTAATTAGAAATAACTCCAACTAGTTGGTGTAGCAAAGTAAACATTTTAGAAATTCTAATTCTTTATATTGTTTATCACTGAAAGTAATGATGTACAAAAACACATTACAAAGAAGTGGTTACTATCCAACACTGATTGCCACAGCCAGAGGGCCTTATTGTTTGACTTTTTGGATTCTCTCAAGTTCATGACTATAATTATGTAATTACAGTATTAAATATGTTGCTTCAAACAGGACTGGACAGGACATACTGATATTCCTAAGATCTTAAAATGTGAATAGCAATGCTTGATTGAATAAGGTAAACATAGAATTAAGGCCTTATTTTGGTGGGGTGGGACATCATGCTTTTTACTGAATAGGAGAGATGGTGGATAGTTCTGGACCCTGGGATGAAAAGACATGGGACAAAAGGACCAGATTAGAACCCATGCCTACTATAACAAAAGAAATATGCTCTCTTTACATGGGCAACACAGACTTAACCACTAGACTATCAGTGCCCCAGAATTGAAGCTATTCAATCTGTGTTTTATACAACAGTTTATTTACCAGTTTATTAAAAGCATTTGGTAATACTTCATAGAAGTGATTTATAGACATAAGTGAGGTCAGTTATTAAATAATTCTTGCAAATAAAAAACTTTTACCTGTCATCAAAGATCACAGTTGAAATATTTGTGTTTTATTTGTTTTAATGCATTCAGTTTTGTGTATGCAGTTGTTCTGCCACTCAGGCTTGGGTAGCAATCTATTAATCAATATGTAAGATTGGCCTAATAAAGTGGCTATAATTTAGCATTCAGGCCAAAAGTTGTCCACTGCTACTTGCTTTTTTAGAGTTAACCAAATGCAGTCAGCAATACAATCTGCCATGCTTGGCATTTATGCTGCTTGTCCTCCAGATCAAGGCCTGGATCTGCAGAGCCAGCGCAGTCTGCCTGGTTAACTTGGGTTGTATATCCTTTCATTGTCTACATGCTTTATCCCATTTGCATACTTTATCCCAACCACAGGGCTGGCACATAGAAACAGACTATCATTCATCCATACACACACACACATACACACATGCGCACATACACACACATACACCCACACACACACACTTACATCTAGGAGAATTTAGAGCACCTACAGAAAGGCCAAGCCTTACTGAGGTCCAGTTCAGCAGTCTTTGACCTACAAGGCAACAACACAACACACCGCAGCCTTCATGTATGCATGTTAGGAGGATTCAATCTTAAACAGCATTATCTAGTTTTGCTAGGCCAAACTTGAGAATTAAGTTTAGAATGATTTCAGTCAGGCTAACGGGTCACCACATCTGCTTGAGGTCCAGTTCTGTTTGGACTGATGCAATAATTCAACTTTTCTGACTGCATGTAAACGTACTGATTGTTTGAAAGGTAGCTTAAAGACAGAAGTGCTGAAGAAATAAGAAGATGCCACCAGTCGATGAGTTTGTTCCCTGCACACCCTCCTCTCTCCCTCACACATTCACAGTGGACAGTTTGGGGGGTTTTGGGTTGGGGAAGTGATGATGTGAAGACATGTATAAATCAAAAGCTCAAATAAAATTGAATATCACATGACTGAAAACAGTCAAACACCAGCTCCCATTTATGTGAATAAAGGAGGAAAAGTGAAATCAGAAGTTGCAAATTTGTGTTGTAAAAGCTTGAGAGTTGCATTACAGAATTCCAGTGGCTTTTTTTTAGTAGCTTTGTTCGGGTGCTATACACAGCTGTTAAGTTTGGATGCCATCCAAACCTCAACTTTTACACTGCATGTTAGACAGCTCTTCTTATATAATAGGTGCATGCATTTACTTCCATTGATATACAGTTAATGTAATATTCCTCATGTAAATGAAACCTGAACCAAAACTGCCATGCAACAGACGAGGCCTTTTTTATTCCAAGTTTTATAAACTCATCAGTTTGGGTTGTTGACAACCAGTAAGTCTGCTTACTTCTTAACTGATCTTTCTGTCTCCGTTTGCATCTATAAATTTGCTGGTCTTTGGCCGAAATTTAAAACTGTTTTATGACTGTTTTTGTTGCTTGAAGAATATGCTTCCCAGCTTTTTAGGTGAATGAAAATAGAAATAAAAGGACAAGAGATTTTGGGGATTATAGATGTCTGTGGTAATTCCTTTTGCAGGCTAAAAAGATATATTTAAGTATCTATGAGCAAAAACTTTCCAGATTGGCACAAAAGTAAGCCTCCTACACAAATAGCCAAATAATAATCCTGAGCAGTTTTAGAAGTAGCTTATGCTGCATGTTTTAGTTTTTTGTGGGGGTAAGATGAAGGTGGTGTTAAGAGAGAAATAACCTGGAATGGTTTCACGACACATGTCAAAGCTACATGTTCTTATGCCTACCTCATAGAGCTTTTGGGGTAAAATATGTTTCTGAAACCACTGAAAATCCAGAGTGCAATGTGTGTGACATTGTTGCCACTGAAAACCTAGAGTAGGTCAACATTTTCAATGAAGAACATCAGCAGGAATCAATAAGGAAATTATTAAAGATTTAGCTGGATAAGCAGAATCGTTGAGGGAATTGGCATCAATAACTATTACATCCCATCCCTACCTACAACTGTCGGGTAGGTCGTGATTGTGCATACATCATGTAGTCTGACCTCAGTATGAGACAATATGAATTACACTGCATAGCAAAACAAAGACAAACAAATCAACTAAAACAGAACTCCTGAAATGTTGACATGCTGAATCTCTTAGGCAATCTCCTGTTTCTTTAATAATACATTTATTTGTGTAGCACTTTAAAAAACAGGTTTACAAATTGCTTTGACAATTAGAAAGCAACATACAGACATATAAATTAAAGCACAAAGGGAATCAATCAGAGAAAAGGCACAATTTAAATCAAAGAAACTTCCCAAACAAACACAAACAGACACATAAATTAAAGCACATTAGAACCTAAGCGAGAGAAAGCAGTAGAACTACTGTCTCTCAGACCAACAGTGCACATGAAAGTGAACCATTTCAAGGAAAGTGAGGACAACCTTACACTCAAAAAGCGGGCACAAACAATCCAGGCCCAGGCACGCAACATGGTCCAAAAAAACACAAAAGGCCCCCAACTCAAAGGGCCAGAAACACCAAGGATGGCACAAGCCACCACACACAGGCACAGTCCTCAAATTCTCAGGCCCCACAATCAAAGGCCCCTCATATTCCCCAGACCATATTTAGTGCCCGGATATGTCATTGCAGAATTTTTTAAACAATAATCATGAGAAGAATTTAGAAAAACACACTTGCTTAGATTTGAGTTTTTGCTGTATGAGATTCAGTCAAGAAGGGAATACAATCGGATGTGAAGCCTAAGACAAGAAAAAAAAAGCTTTTTGAATAGATGCAGCAACTTCCTGTTCTCTAGGAGGTAGATTTTTAAGTACTCGAATCGGTGTGACTGTGAAGTAAGTGGCCTCTTACCTCCTCTCAGTAAATCTTTGCCATCTCCTTTTTTTACAGACCAAGCTGAAAAGACAAAATGTGTGAACAAAAGAGCTTAACAGGTAAGCAGACTTCATACATTTAGACACAGTCAGGCAAACTGTTCACCTCTTGTTTACCAGTCTTGGCTAAGCTATGCTAACCCTTTTGTAGCTTGAGCTACATTATTTTAGGTGACAAAGAAAATAAAAGAGGCTTCAGTTTTTCTTCATGTCAAACTACTTTAAATATGGAGCCCTAAATCCTGTAAGACCAGCAGCTCCAGAGCTACAGCATCCTCTCTTGTCCTCTCTGCTCTGTCTCACCAGACCTTCACTGAACAATGTTTCCCACTTGAACCTAAAATTTAGCCAAAAGGGAGGGAAAACAAACAAAAACTGTAACATTTGCTTAATGTAATATCTTTGTTTCTTTTTTTTGTAATGGAAGTGCTCCAAAGGGTGTGTTAAATGTGTTTTTACTGCAGTTCCATGTTTTTTCCACAAGAGGGTGCTGTGTAAAAGTGTAAGAAGTTCAACAGGCCACAGGGCAGCACACAGCAGCCTGTGGTGGGAAAGTCATTTGGGATAATGGCAGTGTGTGGTGGTGATTTGGTGTATTTTGGAGTTCATAATCTTAATTTATCTGGACATAACATCTGGTGTGGGTGTGTGTCCCATTAAAGCAGTCTCTGTTTTTGTTTTAGTATAAAATTAAATCAGTTGACCCACTTAAGGAAGTTTGATGGAGAATAAAGATTTCTGATCAACAAGATGTTGTGTTTTTATGCCTCTGTGCTGATGAGTGCTGAGGCCAGAGCCGTCATCTTTCAAGGTTATCTGTTCATCTGTTCGTCTGTCTGGGCCAAAGTTCTAACAATAAGGATGAAAAACATCTGTCATAAAGTATTTCAGTCAGATTTGCCGCTTTAAAAGGCTAGTGCTTTACAACTTGAAAAATAAAAAATATTCTTATAATAGTCCTCAATAACTATTTTTTATTTTATTCCTTACAAAAAATCATTAGATGTAATTTGCCATAGTGGTTTCCAAAAGGTCTTTTATGAAGCATTATGAATATATTTGTGGGAGAAAAAGTCAGTTAAATGAAGCATAGTATCCATCAGTTACTGAAGATTTTTATAATGTCTACTTTGGCTTGGTTTCTTTGGATTAAATTGCTCCATATTAGACTTCCAGATGAAATAAAGTTGCAAAAATAAATTAATCATTTTTTTAAACAGCATACACCAGTTCATTACTTTGAAAGTAACTTTGATTTGCTTTAATTCCATGTTTTGCTGATTTTATTTTTCAAAATTACCATCTTTTACTTAAGAATTTTGCTCCCTGAATCTGAGGATAACATTAATGTGACCCTTGTGGTAACAAAACCAAAATTTCCCACTCCTGGTTTATATTTTGGGGGTCAGTGGTCAAGGTCAAAGAGCCTCATATTTATGACTTACTTGTGAGTCTTGATTTTCTTTAACTTTTCACAAATGTTCACTGTGACTCAAGTGTGTACTGATTCGATTTTGGAGGTCATAGGTCAAAGGTCATAGTTCCTCATGACCATAGCTTGCTGTAAATGTGATATCTATAGAAAGCTTTGAGGGATCTTTGTCAAACTCTGCATGAATTTCCACGGTGGTTGAAGGATGTGCTGAGTAGAGCTGTGAAGGTCAAAGGTCAAGGCCTGAATTTTATTCAACCAGGAAAGCCTCACTGAGATTAAGGATCTCATTTACAGGAGTGTCCTGGCCAGGACAGGCAGCAGAAGTAAGCAACAGAAATATAACAAGTACAAACACAGATAAACACATATGAAGCACATAGTTCAGAGTCACAGAGCAGAAAGTCGAGAGTCAAAGCATCTGCAACCTGAAGCATCGCCATCTGCCTTTAATCTGCTTTAGAAAGATTTATAGAGACCAGCTCTTTCAGACCCAGTTTTTCCTGCAACAGATCCCAGTCCGCAGGAGCAGCATAAAGTCTTGCACATTAACATATTATATCTAAACACTTTGAGTCTTAAAGCTTACACAAACATCCACCCCGAGCTATGGATGAGCTGATTAGATGATGGACCTTAGAGGTCAAGGTCTTTGAGCTTCCTCTTCTGCCCTGACAATGCTTGAAGTCATTTAACCATCATGGGTAGTTCCAGTTTTTTGCTTTTTTGGGCTCATTCCAGCAAAATAAACTTTTTCCAGGCAGATGTTTCCTTCTTATTTCTTTCCCTTTGGCTTTTCTGCACCATCCATGCCTCTTGTCTTTAAACCTTACAGCCAAGAGTCTAAGTAACCTAAAGGATACAGTCTGGACTCAGTCTGGATTTTAAAGGATACTTCCCTGCAATGCACCAAAAGTTTGTCGTGACTGGAGTTTGGGAGGAGTGTGTGTGGTGGGCTTTGGTGTATACTTGCTCTAGTTTTTGATTTATGCTCCAAGACTCTTCAGGAAACACACCGGCTTAAACTTAGATGTGTTACTCAGTGAGGTTCTCCACTTCTCATCAATATTATTCCGCAGATTAAAAATGGAGAGAGTTAAATGATTTAATCTGCTTTAACATTCGGGAGTTTGCATCAGGTGAGCTGTTTGACAAAACAGGCCTGAAAAGGTTGGAGCGTCAAAGCTCTGTGAAATGTTGCAGCCTATCACAACAAATGGTCTTAAATTGTTGCTGTGACAGTGCCTGGCATTATCAACTTTTTTGAGTGCATATCGCAGGGTTGGGCAACTAGTGGCCTGGGAACCACATTCGGCCCTCCACTTCACTCGATGTGGCCCACCAGACAGAAATATAACCTTAGATTGCTGATATATGTTTTGTACTTTTTATAACTTCTTTAAGGACTTACTTTGCAATGAGTGTGCCTTTAAAAAGATTTTATGAAGCATAATGCTAAAATATAAAGTACTAAAATATTTTAAATTGGGAAAAAAATAATAAATTCTTGCTTTGCAAACTGATAAATCTAATTGTCTTATTGTATTTAGAAGGAGGCTTAATATGGCTTTGATTCTGTGGTCATAGAGTTATGTATTTTTATTTGTCTTTGATTTAAAATACATTCATGTTGTTGAGATACATTTTAATGAAAGCTTTATATTTGTCCCATCCCTCATTGAGATTATTCAACATTATTTAACAATGTTAAATAGGTTTTGATTTTTTTTTTCACCACAGCACACACATTAATACATATAAACATGAAAACACTCAAACACATACACAAACATGTTAACACACTTTTGTTTTTCATTTTTATGTTACCTGATTTTTTCAAATACATCTAACCATAAATCTTTTTAAACTTAATTTCTTTTAACCTTTACTTTCACAATGCTGCTAATTTTCAATTTTGGCAATTCAAATCATCCAGTCCAATGATTATAAATACATTTTCATGTGAAAAAGTATTTCTTGGTTGCTTTCAATCAATACCCATTTGTGAATTTAAATGTGATCACTGGGATGCTGTTTAAATAAAAGGACTTAATGTGTACCTGTCCTTCCATTTGCTTGTTGAGAAGTGTGCCGAATATTTCCTGCTGAGCTCTTGAATGGTCATGACTTCTAAAACATTCACAAAGGAGAAAGTAATTAAAAAAAATCATATGAATTCAGTTTGAAATATTTGTCTGTGTTCACACATGAAGTTCAAACAAAAAATTTGAAGCATCATTAAGAATTTTTTGCAAGTATGAAATCACTAAGAGTAAAAAAAGCATTAGTTTGAGTGAATATCATTTAACTCATAGATAAATCAGATGTGCCTTGTCTTTATTACTTACATTTTACTTTTTTCATATTTCTTTGTAATTTTGTTTTTGAAAAGTGTCTCTTATGTGCCTCTGCATGCTATTTTTTTTTTAAGAAAAGCAGATTCAATCAGCATGTAAAGTATGTGAAAGAATATTTAACTGTAACCATTTTTAAAGTGCGTATGCACACGTGAAAAAGGCACATTCACACACTGATTACTTTTTTTGGAGAAAAACCCTTAACAACTTGGCCAGCAAAGCATCTCTTTATGCTGCCAATTTTACAACAAAAGTCAAAAATCAAGATGTGCCCAGTGGCTCATTGGCATTTTCATAGTACATAGTAAATAGCCTTCTTTGACGTTTCCCTTAACACAGCAAATTGAGGAAAGTTAAAATGTTGTTGTTGGTAAAGTTTCTGAGTGCAGAGTTAGTTATACTCCCAATGGAGTCAAATCCCTAAAAATTTACTCACAATAGAAGAAGTAAAGGTGACACAGTGCTGTTGGTGCTCATGCCTCACAGCAAAAGGGCTGCTGGTTTGATCCCCGTGTTGATCAGGGGCTTTATGAGTAGACTTTGGATGTTCTCCAGGAGCATGCATGGGTTCTCTCCAGGCACTCTGGCTTCCTTCCATAGACAAAAGGCATGCTCAGTAGGTCAATCGATGACTCTAAATTCCCCCAAGGTATGGTTGTGAGTGTGAATGGTTGTCTGTCTGTCTGTGTGGCCTGTGATTGGCTGGTTACCAGATCAGGGTGTAACCAACCTCTCGCCCAGTGTCTGCTGGGATAGGCTCCAGCCCCCTGTGACCCCAAAAGGAATAAGTGGTATAGATAATGGATGGATATAAAAAAGATTATAAAAAAGTAAAATTTAGGGCTCAGTAAATCTGTTTGAACCTGAAATCTGTTTGTGTGCACTGGAGCATTACCTGACCTTCCTGTGTCCCATGTCCTGGATGTCCATTAGGCTAGGATTTGATTTTAGTTGAATAAAAAAAAAGACAAATTTTGCCTCTGTGGAGGATCAGGTGCAGCTCTCTTTCCCTCCCCTTAAGAAACGGTCAGATCTGAGGGGTTGAGGAGTCTACAGGAGGATATGATAATGAGCTCTGTGCTGATTGTTGCCTAATTGTTGTGTGAGGGGAGGGGGGAGGACGTGTCACTGGCAGCGGCGCAGGCTTTCAACACCGTCATGGCGTCTGCCTGTAAGGAGCAGAAAACAAACGTAGGTGGAGGCTGTTTAGCTTGAGAGGGTTTTTAAGGGCCTTTTTCTTTAAAGAGGTTCAGTGCATTTCTCTGTACACTGAGGGTTTAGGAAAAGGAGTCACGCTTTTCTGCCTGCCAAGCCACTTCATACAACATTAAAGGCAACACTGATTCGGCACATTAACATCAATATGTGCTTACATCTGAGGATGTGCTGGATGTACTGCTGTAAAACATTTTGATGAACGTTTTAATGCTCACAGTATAGAGGAACAAACTGTGATTAAGAACTTCTCTCACGGCTAATTAAAAAGGGTTAATACATCTCTAGTACTGTAAGATTTAAAATTTCTCTGGATTTATAATCTCACAGGTTCTGAGTCAAATTAACACTTTGGAAAGTGTTGAACTTTTAACTTTCTGATAAAATTGTTTTTACCACTCATAGTGTTAATTTTCATCACTTTCCTGTGTACTTTTTACACTGAACTCTGTCATTTCCAGCATCTCAATTATTATTTGATGGCTCATTAAAGTGTAGTTAAATACTGAATCATGTTATTTCTTCCACTTGGGGTGTTCAGCGTTAACAGTGCAGTTTAAGAACTCATTAAAGTCTAATTTTACACTGAATTGTGTTGCTTAGTTTCTCTGTCAATGTTAACTTCTGACGTTAACACTGTTATTTCATTACTTGTCGATGTGTGGATGCACTGATCACCTAACTTATTGAAGACCCTTTGATAAGCACTACTAATGAAAATGACAGGGCAAACATTATTACCATGCAATTGTGCAAAGTTTTCCTATAAATATTAAATAGTTTATCATGGCAATATTTACACCCCACAGTGTTAATTTGGAGGTTAAACTTTAAATGTTAAAAAATATGCTCTGAGATTGAGTATAGATCATAAGTCACATTGTGAAGTTTTACAAAGTGTTAATTTAACTCCATAAAGGGACAATAATTACACTTCATTAGTTTTAAAGAACCAACTCTCTGATAAAAGTCAAACAAACCCTCTGTTAAGTGGACCCATATAGACACTTTGGAGGAGTAAATGTTATTTCTGGTGGTGTTAATTTGACAATTCAGATTTTGCTGTAAAGGTACAAAATCAAAAAACCTCTGAAGCTCTCTCTTTTTTTAAGCAACACTGAGTGTGGTTCAGAAGCTGAATCGGTTTATTTAATTTTTTACAACTCTCATGATGGGCAAATGTTCTCACTGCATCAGGGGGGGTGTTGTATTTTAGAAACACTCTACTTTGACTCCTGTAGCCTCTACAGAGAATAGGCGACATGATTCTCTAAATGTCTCCAAATAATGTGTTTTTCTTGCTCTCGTCTTGCCTCAGGTGCATGTGAACATTTTTGTGAAGAGTTTCTTGATGTAAAGGGTTGAAATGAGGATAAGGGGAGACGCTTGGGGGGGGGGTCCTGGAGGGTGCGCTCATTGCGGTCAAAAACAGACGTCCCCACCCTTACCAAAACACGTGCACGTTACCTTTCAGTCCTCACCGGGGGCGTGCACGCACCCCTACCCTTCACCCCTCCCATCAGCAGACAGCCCCTCTCTCTTTTCCTCCGCTCAGCCGAGACAGACAGCAGCAACAAGCTGGAGGTAATCACACAAACGGAAGTGTGACATTTTTCACAAGTATGCACAAATATTGTGAGATTTATTTCACTCTAAAAAGTCAATGATTGGAAAAGACAAATGCAGCAGCTTGGGCGTAAACTCTTCCTTTCCTGTTACTTGATAATTCAAAAAGAAAAAAAAAAAAAGTTAATTAGGTTATTTCATAAAAAAAAGAAGAAAAAATGCTAAATTGAAAAAAAGCTTAGTTTTCTAGCAAGATATTTTTCCCAGATTGTGAAGATTTTTTCCTTAAAAAAACTTGCAGAACGGAAGTAGCCTAATTAAAAAATACTTTTTTTGAAGTTTACCTGTAATAACCATCATGGTTATACATATAATATATTTTATTGCACTGAAACCTACAACAAAAATTACATTAATAAAAAAAATAATTAAAGTCTTAAATACAAATTATAGAATAAGTCTTTTATTTTACCTTTCCTAAATAAATAAAAAATAGATATACTTTCATGAGAAAAGACTAAAACTAAAATATGAGAAAAAAAACACATTAAATGATAGAAAAATAACAACTACAACAATAATGGCATTGATAAGAAGAAGTAGAGTAGTGTCTAAACTTGTTAGCAATCAACCGGCAATTCTTGGGCCACATTTGGCCTACCACAGCCACCGTCCAGCCACTAGAGTATTATCAAATTAAGATTTTGGATAATTATAGATTAAAATAGTCAAACAAATAAGTAATCAAGCAAACAAAATCTTGGAAGTGTTTTAACTCAAGAATAATTTTGTGTTAACCACTTTAAAATACAACTAATTAATATATTTCAATACCAAAACTTATGTGTATATGTGTAAAACTTAATGCTAGACAACATGCCAGCCTCAGAAATATGCACTGACAATATCTCAGATTTCTCAGCAGTATGGGTGATAGGGACTGATCTCATTTTTAATGGCGAAGAATTACCCACATAAAAAATCCTGAAGCAATGAGCCCAAAATATTTTTACAATTTTAATCAATTTTAAAATCTTGTCTTTACAGCTTCTGCCAATAAAAATCCCTTGTACAAATGTGGCTGGTGATCCAGCCAATAAAAATGTGAAAATGCAGTTGTCCATATTGACATTTAATTGAATATCCTTTGTGTTATGTGGTTTTATGAAGTTTAATAGGACAAAAGCTTTATTTTGAAAGGAAATACCGGAACAGGTTTTTGTGCTGTGGCCGGCTTCACGCTCACACACATACACGCGCTTGCCTCTCTCGGCTGGACGCCTGCTGTCAGCGCTCAGAAGATGGTGGCGGCTGCGGCCACAGCGTCTCCCACCGCACCTGGATAGCGCAAACGAACGTCTCCATTCGGGTGTGCGCCCTGCTGTGGCTGAATGATGGTCAGGTAACAGAGAGAGGACAAATCACTCTGGACGATCAGGGGATGGACAGGCTGGACGATGCTGCAGCCTTAATCCATTGTGTTTTTCTTTTTGTATGGGGGCTTGAGGAGGACCATTCAGAGGTATGAACATATTCTCTTGTGTGTCTCATGAAATTCAATTAAAGTGGCGGGATCGAGGCTCTAACCTGTGGGACTGTTGGTGTGGGGGGCGTGGAGCGGAGGTGGGGACCTTTCAATTAGCCTGACTCTCTGAGGGCTCTCCGTGTCTGCCTTTTACAGGAGGGCTGATCTGCTGTGGGCAAACTTTACTTCAGAAATAATGAACTCAACAGCTCCTCAAGTTGACCTCTGAATCCTGCATTTTTCCTCTTTTTTGAGCTTCCTAGTGGACATGAGAACCAGCTCCTCAGCATGGATACTGCTCTGAGGCACATTATGTTAACAAATTGGCAGTATTTGACCCGACAGATACTATGGCAATATATCCACATTAACGGCTTTTTAGAGGGCAGCATTTGAGGAGACACCAGGCGTCCATTGCAATAATCAGATTTGCTGGATTGTTTTCTAACTCCGCTCATGCATGATTCCTGCAGCCCTCCTGCACACTCCCATCTGGGTCTGGAGCTGAATATGGAGAGTCTGGAGTGTAAAGAAAGCAAAGGGCAAGGCTCTGTCCAGAGATAAAATCTCACCAAGGCCCTCCCAGAGGAAGAATATGGTTAAGTAATAACTCCAATGGCTGGTTTTGCATCCATTTTGCCATTATCTGGACAATCTCTCAGATTTACTGTCAAAAAAGAGGACATTTAGGACAACGATGAACAGCAAATCTCAAGCCTAAGGGAAGTCCACAGAGGCTGGAGTCCAATTGGAGCTTGGAAACAAACATTGGTGAAGTTCAGGAAGCAGTGTACTGTATTTCTACCATAAGTGATTGCATAAACCCGAATGAGATGGACAAAAACACTTGAGCTTGGTTTGATTTTCCTCACTCTGTTCTCAAGAGCACCCTTCAGAGCTATGTCATCTCCTCTTTGGTATTTCTTTCCCTTTGAGCTCTGTATTTTGTAATTCTGAGTTTTCCAATGAGTGGAACTGTATGTGAGCACCAAAGGGGACTTGGACTGGAGCAGAGCATGCAGCAAGTGATCCTTGCTGTCTCAAGTGCATCAAAACAGAGGGGAATGTAGAGGAATGCAGGGATTGACGTCAAGAGGGGCAATAATGAACTGTTCAAAATCTTTGAAAGGTCTGCCGGGCTTCCAAGAGCCTCTTCTTACCTAACTCAGTGGATTTTTCTTTTAAAAGGTTGTTATTTTTGCTCCCCTGAACAATCACAGCCCTGTAGTTCTTATACTGTGACCCCATAAGTTGCCTTACTTCCTTATCTAATATGTCTTCAGAATAGCTTCCCTTCTGAGAAGCATTTTTTGGATAAGGATCAAGAAGCACCATGGCGTCCCCCCAACATCAACAACTGCTGCCTCACAACACAGAAGTCAGCTGTGACTCGAGCGGAGACGGAGGTGTCTCAGTGAGGATTGGCGGCAATGTCAAACACAAGCATGGAGGCGGGCCGCTGGGTTCAATCGGCGGGGGCTTCATCGGGGGATCCAAGCACTGCAAGTACAGCATCTCTTCCAGCTGCAGCTCGGGAGAGTCTGGGATCAGGAAGCCGGCTGTCAAAAGCTTTCGAACGCACAGGAAGATGCCTCAGCTTTTCGAGAGATCTGCCGGTCATTTCTGGGACCCAAAGTTTGACTCCTCAATCCTGGAGGAGGCCTGCAGAGAACGGTGTTTCCCCCAGACCCAGCGGCGCTTCCGATATGTACTCTTTTACCTGATTGTCGCAGGACTTCTCTGGGGATTCTACTTTGCTGCAAACCCGTCCCGCTGTGACAGGACTGCCTTTCTCATCCCCACTGCGTCCTTTCTCATTTTCTGCCTCCTTCTTTTTCTATTGACTTTCTCCAAACTCTACTCTCGCTGCTACAACCAAGCCTCTTTAATGCTCATCCTTGTAACTTTCATGCTGACACTGGCCCCTCAGATCCAGACACCTAGCTTCAGGGAACCAGAGACTCCTGCACCTACGCTTGATTTAGAAGAATACAGTGGCATGGGGCCAACATATAACCTTTCATACGAAAAGCTTGTGGAAGACACTCCTTGGTCTCCTTGTTTGTCTCCTGTAGGCACCTTCTCCCTCTGCATCGAAGTCCTTCTCTTGCTCTACAGCGTTCTTCATGTTCGCCTTTACGCTTCAGTCCTCATAGGGTTCCTCTACTCTGTTTTTTTTGAAAGTTTGAGCTGGCTACAATTGACACAGGTGGATGATACCTGGAACTTGACCTATCAGACAGACTGGGATACATTAAGCTGGCTAGGCCCGGCCAAAGCCCTTCTCCACCTCTGTGCCCACGCCATCGGCATCCACCTATTCATCATGTCTGAGGTGAGGTCCCGCAGCACCTTCCTTAAGGTGGGTCAAGCCATCATGCACGGCAAAGACCTGGAAGTTGAGAAAGCCTTGAAGGAGCGAATGATCCACTCAGTCATGCCCAGAATTGTAGCGGATGAACTGATGAAGCAGGGCGACGAGGAGATCGGTGATAATTCAGTCAAACGTTACTCCACAAGTGGTGCAGCAGCAGCCATCTCAAGCCCTAAGAACAACAAGCGCAAGAAAACCTCCATCCCTCGAGGCCAGATCATCTTCAGACCCTTTAACATGAAGCGCATGGAGCCAGTCAGCATCCTGTTTGCAGACATTGTTGGCTTCACTAAAATGTCGGCTAACAAATCTGCTCACGCTCTTGTCGGTCTTCTGAATGACTTATTTGGACGTTTTGATCGACTTTGTGAGCTCACTGGCTGTGAAAAGATCAGCACTCTAGGAGATTGTTACTACTGCGTGGCCGGTTGCCCTGAACCCAGGCCAGACCATGCATATTGCTGTGTGGAGATGGGCCTGGGTATGATTCAGGCCATCGAGCAGTTCTGCCAGGAGAAGAGGGAGATGGTCAACATGAGGGTGGGGGTTCACACTGGCACTGTGCTGTGTGGCATCCTGGGTATGAAGCGCTTCAAGTTCGATGTTTGGTCCAACGACGTCAACCTGGCCAACCTTATGGAGCAGCTGGGCGTGGCTGGGAAAGTGCACCTATCACAGGCTACTGCTAACTTTCTGGATGATCGCTACCAGCATGAGGATGGCCAAGTGATTGAGAGGATAGGACAGAGCGTGGTGTCTGACCAGCTCAAAGGTTAGTTGTGCATGCATTTTTTTTGCCTTTGTTTGTCCAGAGTTGTTTCTCACCTTTGCTTATGGTGGGTTTTAGTTTGTTACAGTGCTTTTTGTTGTTACCTGAAAAGAACTGAGCTCGAAGGTCAGAAGGAGTTGCTACCTCTGAGTGGGACTGGGCAATCTGGACTGAAATCATATCTAGATATTTTTTGGCTGGATGACAATACACTTACTGGATGAAATCTTGACATTTTTATGCACAAAAATTACAAATGGTTGTTGAAAGAGCTGAAGAATAACTTTGAAATGACTCTACAAAAATCATAAAAAGTTGCAAATAATTTCGGCCATGCTTAAGATTATACAAACAATGTGACATTGCTGCATGCCGTGGTTGTGAAAAAATGTATTCACTTTTAAAGTCAGTTTGTTCACAAAATGATGAATTGTTCTCATTTTAGTTATCAAGGGTTTAGTATGTACAAAACTGGATGATCCTCAGTCTTATTTATAATTTAAAAAGAGAGAGCATTGTCTAGTTGCACACATATGTTGACAATATTTTAAAATAGTATTGCCCGTAGAGCACCAACCTCAGCCAAGGTATTTCTGACAGTCTTAGCCAAATTGTTATCGAACACATGGGAAACTGACAAATCTTGCAATGATAACAAATACTTAAAAAAGCTCCTGGATCTGCATCCATATTCTAATAGAATCTAATTATTTATCCTTTGTGCCATGACCAACATTCATTGACAATGTCATTAAAATCCATTGAGATCTTTGTCAGTTATTAGCCACTATGTGGAAAAATTGCACAATGTTAACAGAGCATTTAAACAATTCCTGAATCTGCATCTGGATTCAGATAATTGCCAGAATTTTTTTACTTCCCCCCTGTGCCATTACCAACATTACCGTAAAATTTTTATCCAGGACATTTTGAGTTATCTGGCTCAAAGATGGACAGAGAAATAGATAAACAAACAAACAAACAATAGACAAATACCGGTAAAACAAAACTTTCTTGGAGGACCTCTAATTTTTAACAAATAAGTGTTAATGACTTCTTTTTGAAGAATTTATATCAAACAGGTGTCATTGAATAGATTTTTACTAAGATCCTCAAAAACTCCCATGTTTATTGTTCCATAATGTACAAAATCAATTTTGACATTTTTTTATGTAAAGTATTTGTTCAGGCCTGTCTGCAAACCCCCAGTTTGATGTAAATTCACCTTAAGAAAATGAGCAATCAGACAGTTCCCTTATGAAGTTGATGGCCTGGTCTGGTAGTTTGCTCCACCATCACATTTTTATGTATCCTCATCAATACGATATACTGTTGCAGTCCTACAATGCTCAATTCTTCTAGCAAGCCTCTTTCTTTTGGTACTACTTAACGCTATGTGGAGGGAAATGTAGGCCAAGCGTATGCCAAGGGGCGCTGATGGCCAAGTAGTCATGTCTGCATATTTCTGAAGCCCCTCATACTTTTTAAAACCCAGTTTCTGACACTAGCCCATGTGTCTCCTATCTAAAAAAGGTATGGAAAGCCCTCAAATCAATCTTTGAAAAGCATACACTTATCCTGAAGACCTAATATATATCGCCCAGCCCTACCCCAGAAGCTATAGAGAGACTAAAGCCCAAAATACCCTCTAGAGAGCCAACACACTCTTAAAGTCATTATTTGATCCTTCTGGTTAGTGCCCTATCATGCAGCTGAGCCCTCAGGTGTTTGATACAGTGGCAGGAAAACATTTGCACCGGTCAAAGTCACATCATGCATCTTAGCGGGCACATTTGGTTTGCAAAGGCTTGAGTCACTTGTTATTGCCCTCTCTGGTATTGGTATTATGTGATTGTATCTCTGCCGGACGCCATCTTTCTTCTCGCCCTCCCCTCCCTGTCCCTACCAACTCTTTGTTCTGTTGTTCAATTAGATTGTCTTCCAGACGTCCTCAATGTGTCCTGTTCTCTTTACCTCACTCTGAACCCAAGCCACTGCTTTACAACTTAAATCAACTGCATGTCGCCCCCTCTGAAGAGATCTGCCTGCAGTTTCATCTTCTCTAACCTCTCTGTCTTGTTGTTTTGTGTCCTCGCCCCTTAACCGCTTTAATGCAGCTTTTATTTGATACATTTATGCAGATCACCACAGTGAAACTACACGTTTAGCTGAATGGCTCTTTTCATTTCATAAGGCTTGCTAATTCATAATCATTCTCAGTGGAAGTGAAGTGAGATATTTCAGATGGTGGTCATCTGCTCTTTCAAATCAGCCTTACAGGTTTATTTTTGTTTCAGTAAACCCTAAATGTGGCTCCTTGGAAGCTGTTTGTCAGATTTTATGAGGTGCACGTAAGGGCATGGTTAAATATGCAATGATAATCCAGACAGATGAATAATTTAGAGGTACTATCGTAGAATTTTTGCAAGGAAATTACTGAATTATTTAAAGACTGACATAACCCAGTATATATGGATTTTAGTTTAGAGTCCTTACTTCACCTCAGATTTTCCCATCACTTCATATTCAGAGCCATTGAAACCCTTTTTTTAGTTGTAATGGAAGGCAGCCACATTCAGTTTTAATGCGGTCCAAACTCCTCAACGGTGGAATTTTCATCCAAAGTGGTGCTACTCATGAAAGAAACACAGCAGAAATAGAGAGCTTATTCCTTGTATTGATACAATAACAATTCCAAGTTTGCAAGTGTAAAAAATGTTCATGCAGTATTCAAGTTTTATCAAATTTGCAGCAAAACTGGTGGACTAGATCTTACTCAAAATCACACATAATGACTAAACACAACACAAACACAACACTCTTGTGCAATAAGCATCTTTTTGTTGAAAAATAACACACGATTTGACCACTTGTGCCCCTGTCTGCCATGGTTTTGGATTCTTTGGTATTATGTCTGCTGACTGCTCCTGATGAGAGAAGACCATCCTTTCATTTGCAAAGCATGCAGAAAAAAAGTGGAAGGAGTTGATGAGCAAAAGTACTGATGATATTGATTCTTTGAGTGATTTGTTAACAATGCTCAACTGGAATATGTTTTCAATTCTCATTCCCTCTTTTAATCCAGTATGTTTGTAGGTTATCTTCGATGTTGCTCCTCCTTCCAGCATTGTCGGGTCGGTCAGTTTCAGACATGTAGTATGTCAGGGCTGTCGGGCAAGTCTCAGCATGAATATATGGCTTTGTTGTCATCTAATCTGACATAGTGAATGTTGAAACTGAGGAAAAAAGTTGTGAACTCTGACCTCATCTCAAGGCATAAATGTCTCTGCAGGCACTGATAAATTGTTATAGTAGAGCTAGCACTGTAATTGACCTATCACCTGACCCTGCCCTCCGGTGCCACAGACCAATCAAATGTCTAGCAGCCACCCAATTCAATCGGACATACGCTCTTAGACTCGGATTAAAAATCATTAGGAATTTTTGCCCCTCTCTGTATTCAGTGATATTTATACTATTAAGACTTTGAGAAATTGTCCTGATAGGCTCGAAAATGGAGTGTATGTTATTCTGTCTACTAAACCTCACATAAACACAGCAAAGTGTCTCATTTGGATTAAACTGTGTGGTCAGTTTAATGTAACAATCAACAAGGATGTGTACATCTATTCCAAGGCGACATGGCGTAAGCAAAGATGGCTGTAAATTTTCACTATCTACAAAATGATGAATAACTTGGGAAATTAACCTCACCATGAAGCAATTTTTGCATCATAGCTTTACCTCCTGTGAGCTAATCCCTGCTCATGATATGGTCAGTTTCACCCTCAATATGTTACTTCATCATTTATTTTAAATTAATTGAAGTGTTTTTATTATTTAAAGGTGCAGTGTGTAGAAAATGGCATTTTAGCGACATCTAGCATTCAGATTTTGGAATGAGGCCGTCCGTTACTTTTTCTAATGTAATAGCCACTCTCTCTCTTCTTCTTTGCATGCCATCCAGGTAGATTTCAGAGCCAGCGGCCAGACTTGTATTCAAAAATCACTCTTTTTGTCCCCAAAACCCACCATTAGACGACATGGCCGATCATTATGTCAGCCTCCACAAAGGGGAGACCCGCGGTACATAAATATATAAAGCTTTTTCTAACTTAATAAAAAGAAAACATAAGTTGTATGGGGGTGATTGTACACCTATTTCGACAGACTTTACATACAAATAGAAACATTATATCCTGTATTCACCGTTTCTGTTTGGCGAAATGCTGCCAACTTCTACACACTACACCTTTAATTATCTGACATTAGTGTTAACTGTTACCAAAGATTGTCTTTTAAAGCATGCCCAATGAAATGTGATTGACGTATACCTTACAAAGACAGGTAAAGGCTGGCTAATGCTAATGCTATATACATATTCAGAGCATATATGCCTTGTATATAGACCACAGGGTGCTCTCAATTCAGAACAAGTGCACAGTAGATGTGGGCAGATCTGAGCAGCCTGTCACTACACCAGCAGAATTTACATACTCTGAGTTTAAGTGTACATTTTTTATTCTATGCACAAAATAAAACAGGTTCTTCTTGTGGGATGCCATTATTTTGGGTTGGAAATGGCAGCTTTTACCAGTCAAAGTGAAAGATTTAGCGAGTGTGACTCTTGTTTACGAGCCTGTAGTGAGGAGATTTATGCGCCTGCATTTTCCCCTCATCTGTCAGTTTAATGAGTGACTACCGCTCTTTCCGTCTCTCTTTTTTCATTGTAAAGTATAAAATGTGTTACCTGCAGTGTTATCACCCACCCTCCCCCTTGTACCTCCCCTCCTCTCTGCTCTGGCCTCCATCATGCATTCAGGTCCCTTCTAAGATTTATGCTTTCCCTACAGATCTGTTGTGCCAGTGAGAGAGCTGGCTGTCAGGAGAGAGTTGTTCTCTAGTGCTGTAAAACTCCATCCTCTGTCTGACTCGGTCAGTGTTAATCACTTTGGTAACATTGCAGGCAGGCATGGATGCCGGCTGTGACTGGTCCCTGTTGTCTGACTCAGAGGTAAATTTCTGCGACCTAAGAACTGATACCTGTGCAGCTGTCTCTTATATTTTTTATGTCCGTTTTGAGTAGATGTAATGGATCACTTCTTGTTTTCCCCTTGTCCTGGTGTTACAATATTCAGTGTTTTAAATATTCCTTCTTACAGCCACCCATTGAAGTCGTATTCTATTTGTGGCTCATTGCAGCTGAGGTTCATTTGAGGTGCAGTCGTGTGTGGTCAGACACATCCTGTTGGCTTCTCGACTCTGACCTGAGGGAGAGTTGTTATCGTTTACTTCACATCCCAGTGGTTAATAGTTGATGTTTCAGGGTTAAGACAGACAACATTGCAGCTATTTTTAAAACAATTTACAATTTAATGGTAGTAAGTGTGTTTAGTTTGGATACCAATTTACTGTTTGGGGTGTTTGAGTAGTCTTAACCCATAAGTGGGTGAATTAAGCGGCTCTCTGTGGCACCGTATCCTGCTATGAACCGGCTAGCTCCTTTATGGGCAGACATATTTAAAATTGCCATGGGCCCCTAGCCACCCCACTTCAAAAATCTGAACTAACCCTTTAACTCCCCATGTTGGCCAGTGCCTTTTTGTGTGGAGAATATGTGTTCCATAGGTTAAGTCCAGTTGGATATGATCTGGAGCGGTAAAACATGAGCTTGTTTGCATTTCCACCACCAGCTGTAACTTCACCTGAGGGCAGGGATGTGAGCCCTAAGATGAGGTTTAGGACAGCTACATAATTACGTGACATCACGGCAGCATTCTCATGTAGACGCTGTAAAAAAAGAGCAGCAATGGAGGCCTTCCAGCACTTTAGTACTCCACGGAGAATTGTTTTGTGCAAACATTTTTTTATGGAACAAATCCCTCTAAATATACAGCTTATTGCACAGTGGAGCCACAGCATGTGTATTTGTTTTGGCTGTTGGGAACTGCCGATTTTTGTGTCAGCTTGGTATGACCCCTTCAGAAGGCTTGGCCGAAAGTAGGACGGTCCAGATCATTTTTCTGTACCATTCTTCTTATTTGACAGTAGAAACCACTGTAATTGCATACAGTACTAAGTCAAACTGAACTGGACTGCTTGGTGGAAACGCAGCACAAATTGCACGTAGGTATGTGACTGTGTGTGTGTGTGAATTTGGTTGTTAGTCTCTCTGTCGCCCCTCTGATCAGTCAGCAGCCAGTCCAGGGTGTACCCCACCTCTTACCCAAAGTCAGCTGAGATAGGCTCCAGCCCTCCGCGGCCCCGAAAGAGATAAGTGGTAGGATGACTTATCTAGGATAATGGATGGATGGATGTACCAGTAATTAATAACTGCGTATTGTTGAATTCTTATTGTAGAAAGCTAGTTTAATTATTGTCACACACAGCTTGTTGGTAACTCATTTACAGAAGCTCATTTTAGAAATAAGAAAACAGTCATTTGATTACAGGTCTTTCAATATGATGGAGTGGCACACTAACCACTAGTCCTGCACTGCCTGCATTTTTTAAAATCATTTTACAACTAAGTGGTTGTCAACGTTTAAGTTTGGGTTCTAATTTAATGTTTGATGTTCTAAAATAATTGTTTTTCACTGCTTTGCAAAACAGTCTACATGAGACTGTCTACACAAGAGATAATACTGAATTAAAGCCAAAGAGCTTTATTGGCATAAAGGTTTCAGAACAGATTTGGCAAAGTATTTAATAAATTAATTAATTAATTAATTAAAAGGAGAGGCAAGGTTATTATTGATTGGTGGTCCAGGCTGTGGCACTGACTCGGAGAGGGCTGGCACATTGAAATATTGAAAAATAAAAAAAATTAAACCATCAGATAATCAGCCCCTATACTTGTTGATGAATTAAATTTGTTTTCAAGGCTACATGTTGGCAAAATAAGCCGTCTTACATTAGATATAAAAATGTTATAACTCACATTTAGGTAAAGACAGAATATGGTTGAAACATGACCAAGAAAGCTTTTAAGACCTTCTACAATTACTCATTTTGGCATCAGTCGAAACAGCAAGTCAAATTTGTTGACTTATTAACATCAGGGCAGATTGATTTTCTGTTGGCTTCCTCATAAACACTTAAATTTTGCTGATGATTAAATCATGAAAGAATCGTTCAAACAATAATCAGTACATGAATCAATATAATAATGTTAAACCAAAGCACTGCCTACCTGAAGGACAGACGGGATCTTATCAGTGTGATCCTCTGGACTCTTTGTCTCTGTGATGACCTCTATGTGTGAGGTCAGAGCTTGTTAGGCTTTGCTTTTTCCTTTCTGGAAGTGGTTGCTATATTTGGCTCTGTTTCCCTGGAAAATACCAATCTGTGTCCTTCCTTTGTGCTTAATGCAGAATGATGGCACATACAGAAGAGTATCCTTTCAGGGGAGACTGTCGGTGTGGCCTTATTATCTTTCTGCTGATGACAGAAGCACCACAGATCAGATATGCTTCCTCTCTCTGAGTGGCCCTTTGTTTGCAGAGGTGATGGATTTGTTTTCTGGCTTATTTGCCAATAGTTGTGTTTGTTAGAGTAAGAATGTAAAGAATCCAGTAATTAGTTTAGTCTATTTTACTACAATAGAAATGAAGAATAACACAGCAGCTGCTTTAAGCAGTAGCAGAGATAGGCAGATATCCCTGACTGGCTGCATGCCTTCACTCTAAGCACAGCTCATCCACTTTGCTGAGTTGAACCTGAATGCACTGAATAAACACACTCGAATATAAACTCTGAATTAAACTGCTCGATGTTCAAGTCATAAACGTGATTGTTATTTACTTTGGAGACAAAAATCCAGCACTCATGGCTTTAGAGATAGAGAGAGCTTTAAGCTATATGCGCTGAGGCAGCCTCACCAGGAGCCTGTCAGTATGTCCTGAGCCTGAATGAAAGGCCCTGTACTACATCTTGGTGGTATTTCAAATTAATAGCCTGATCTTTTGTATTTAGACGTCAGACTACTGTGCTTTAATGCAATGTTTTTATTCGCAGATCTGTATATGACTTACATTGTCGGTGGCGCAGTCTGATAGTGTGAACTCTTGGTAATCCAAAGGTTGCAGGTTCGAGTCCAGGCTATCACATTGCGTTGTGTCCTTGGGCAAGACACTTAACCCCAAATTGCTTCCACTGCGTCATTGGCATGTAAATGGCTTTGAAAGGCTGTGAATGTCTTAGCAAATACTGATGGCTACCTGACATAGAAACTCTATATAAGTCCATTTACTATTTTTGCCATTTACAACATTGTAGAGTGCTTTCCTTCATTTTTCGTGCACTTTCTTTCCAAAAAAACACACGTTTCATGTCATATAAGCATTTTTCCAAGGTGTATAAATAATGGAAAAAATCTTCTTATGGGTGATATTTTTAATGTCGGACCTCCCTCTCTGCTTCTCTGCATGTGGGTTTTTGGTGCCCATATGTTAGTCAGAAACATTAAATGTAAATAAGATCATTTTAATCCAAGGTGGAGTTTCTGAACCCCTTGTAACAATCTAAACCAGCTCGACATGAAAACAGCCTGTAAATTCAAGAGTATTCAAATGTTCATTTCATATATTTATTATGATGTAATTGAGTACATTGCTTTTCAGCGTTTTCTGCGTAGAATGGGATGGATGATATTTATTATATTATGTCATGATATCTTTTTGACACCTTTTTAGGACAATCAGGTAATATTTTTTAAAATGTGGCAGCCTCTCATCATATTATGATTGACTGAATTATTAAATTGTGTGTACTGACATTTTTTTTTTTACTCAGTGATCGTGCTTAATAATCATGATCTCAGTGTCAGTCAAAATAAATGATTCTATCAGTTTTTTTCTTAATTGAGCAGCCCTGATATGTACTGTGGTTTGCATGCAAGCTTTTAAAAGTTAAAAAATGATTCTGTCTAACTTGACTCACCAGATGGACCATTCAATATACTTCACCAGTCCAGCGGGGCAACAGCCCATAGAAAGTGTTTGGGAATGGGCAGCACCTTTCAAAAGCATATCCAGCAGGTGATGGGCGATCACTCCATCAATCACATTTATTATGATATAATCAGATTATGTAGCAGGCGGGTGCTACTGCAGTGTCTTTCTATGGAGAAATGTTTTCTGTGTTTTGTTTGTTTTTCATTTAATAAAGAAAATTGGTTCAGATCTGATAAAACGGCTACTGAAACTGTTATCATCTATGCTAATCTCTGTCCAGGCAGTCACTTGCTGTTGTCGTCACGATCGTGGCTCCGACCTCTTCATGCTTTATGGACACTGTTGGTTTGGGCTGCTCACAATCGCTTTAGATGCAGCTTGGTAAGATAGATCTGCCTGATTACAGACATTGAATCAGTCTGATCCAGCTGCACTGCAAGGTTAGATTTTATCTGTTAGGGTGTAATATTTTATTTCCATTTATTTATTAAATATACATCAGTTTTTCATTGTGCAGTGAATTTTAGATGGTTCTGGAATGGCATGGTGGTATCCATCCATTATCTATACTGCTTATCCTTTTGGGCATCACGGGCCTGGAGCCAATCCCAGCTGACCATGGGCAAGAGGGCAGGGCCACATAGAGAGACAGACAACCACACTCATACCTAAGGGCAATTTAGTGTCACCAATCAACCTAATGAGCATGTTTTTGGTCTGTGGGAGGTAGCTGGAGTACCCAGAGCACCCACGCAGACACAGGGAGAACATGCAAGCTCCATACAGAAAGGCCCTGACCAAAACAGGGATCAAACTAGCAACCTGCTAGCTATGAGGCAGGTACACTACCTGCTACGCCACCGTGCTGCCCTGCATGGAGTGATAACTTTATGAATACCTGAAAAACTCAATGCCTTTGAGAAAATATTTAAGGCTCAAGTCCTGAAAGCCACCTCCTTGCTCCACCTAAGGCTTTAGGTGTCTTTACACTGCAAAAACTAAAATCATAGCAAGGTAGTATCTAATTAAAAGTCAATGATATCACATTACACTTATTTTAATCAGCATTCATATCTTTCCTCAAGATTTAAGTGAAATTAAGATTAACAAGTGCTGATAAATATTAAAAATGCCTGTCAGAGAAACAGGTAATTTTTTGTAATTAAGAGTCTTAAATTGAGGTGTAATAACTCATTCAGATACATCCCATTTCAACACACTATTGTAGACACTCAGTGGCAGTCATTAAAACTTCTATGATTGGTTTGATTAAATGTATGAACTGTAAGTGTAAAAACAGCTTAACAAAGTGAATAGCTTATTCTGCAGTGATGAACCAAAGTGTGAATTATCACCTGAATCTAAATTTGGATGCCTCTCACAGATCACACAGCATTGTTTTCAGCTGCAGCAGGCAGGTGTTGTCACTGATAAAAGCTTGAAAAACTCTCGGCACAGCAACAGCCACAGACAGACGCTGTTTTCAAAAGCTACTGAAGCAGAATGGAACTCTTTGCAGCTAAAAAAGTCAGACATTTTCCTCTGGGAGGTTGGTTTAGATCAAAACAACGGAAGAAGAGTAAATATTGGACTCACAAGCCACTATTCAGATTTGCACTGAACTCCTTTAAAGTTCTTGAAGTTTTCTGAGAGCTGCATGTGTGAATGTTAACAGACAAAATTTTCACCCACTTATCGGGCCTCTTTCCTGCCAGCAGCCTTGTATAATTTCTGCATGAAGTCTGGTGAGCTAAAGAGTGAGAACATTTGGCAATATAAAAGTAAAATTCTCTGCAGTCAAGCGGGAGAGGATGATGACTTTTACATTCAGTGAACACCAAATGATCATGGACCGTCTTGCAAATGACCGCTTCCAGCACTTCTCATTGTGTTGCCTGACATTTTTCTGCAGTTCTGAACCCAGTATAGAGAATGGATGGGCTCCTTAGTGGAGCATATTCTCATTAGCTGATGAGTTTTTGGTGACCGAGACTTTCAGAAGACAGTACACTGATACCAAATACTGATTTATTTTTTATACCTCCAGATTGATTTAAGTGTTGGGGCAAGATAAGTTTGAAAGAACATTTCAAATCCTTTTTGAAAAAAGGACTCAAGGGTTTTTTATGCCTTTACTGACCAGGGAAAGATGGTGGTTTGAGTTGGAAACCAGGGAGAAAGAGTAAGGAATGACATGCAGGAAAGGGACCACAGACTAAACCCTGACCCATGCCACCCACGTCAAGGCTTCTGTACATGTGCAGATGTAACTGCTAGGACTGCTTTACACAAAAATCTAATTATAAAAACAAAAAAAAAATCACAGGAAAGTGTTGCTCAAGCAGCTGCAGGGTTACTTTTGGAAGTGCTACTGGGGCCTACTTCGCTCACAACTTCAACCCACATGGAGCCCACAACTTCAACCCTGAACACAAACACCAAAGTAACCAATGTGCAAGTATTCACACAACAATACATCTTCAAAGAGCCTAGCCTTTCAGGAGCATGGTCATTTCTGTGGGCGGCCCTGGCCATGGTCGTGTTCAAAATGTATTTCTACTGACCTCTTGAAGAAAAAATAAAACTGCATTAGCAGATGTAGAAAAATGTTCTTGGCTTTAAGAGTGTCTCTGGCCTACATGTCCCTCTGCTGCTCTCTCCAACTGTGACTCATCCAGACTGTCACTGTACCATGGTTTGGAGGAGTAAACGTATCCAAATGAATGCTAGCTGCTCCACTTTAATGATCTAAAGAGCACTTTTCATTCATCTGAGCTACTGACAGCTCTTTGGTGTAATTTCACAGGCCCTCTCCCCTTGCCAGCACTTGTTATAAACAGAATCCTTAGTAACCAGCTGCCTCGAGTGAAGCCTGATATCACATTCATTTTGAAATTGTGAGCCTGACGTTTTCGAACTTAACTGCTGAGCAAAGCTGTGTCAAGCAGCTGTGCACAGTATATATACCCCTTTCTGACCCACGCTTTCCTCTCTGTGCCCCGTGGGAGATATCTAATAAAGCAGGACTGGGTAATCTCCTTGGCTAAAGTGATTAATCCTAGTAATTTTCCATCATCATATCTTCCCACACTGGCCTGGTGTTGTCACGACCCCCAAATACGTCAGTGGCCAACTAGAGGTTTTATCACACGGATTGATATTGATTTCCAAGAAGGCAGCTTTCATGGTTGTGTTTATGTATGATGAGGAGATGAAGGAGGTTTGCATGTGATGTGGGTATTAAGGAATCCACCAAGTGGATGCACATCAGAAGATATATGTTTGTGGTCCATGATATTTAAGCCTTAAAACTAATAACTGAAAGAAGAGGCACAGTTTATCAAACATTCAGCTGTGTTTACAATTAATTTGTGAATAAAGACGCTAAAATCAATTGCAGTTAATCAGTTAACAGTGCTAACATTAGACTAAGGTGAACATTTGTGTTAACTGGTATATTTAAGAAATAACAGCCTTCTGCAGTGTCATTAAATCAGTTGCACAGTGGCCATTTTGACTTAAACAAATCTGAATGTTAAGTATCTGTTTAGTAAATCTACAAATAAGTAGAGGTCAAGGTTCACTGGGTCTCATGTTCCTCCTCTTGCTTTTAAATACAGTCTCTCAAGAATGCTGTTGGGATATCGCTTTCAAACTTGACACAATTGTCCAGTCTGACTCAAAATTAAATGATTAGAATTTTGAGGTCAAAGGTGACAGTGTAAGATCATTTGTCCTCCTGTTTATACTGTACAGCAACCTCTGGAGCTAAAAATGGAGACCCATCTCGGAATGCCAAAAGCTGCAGTTCCTTTACTGCCCACTTGAGGCCGGCTGCAGGGACCCTGGAGGTGTTATGATTATGTGCAGGAAATGGATGGTTTTTACAGCCTGGTTTGAAAAATGGCTTTGGTCTAAATATATAAATATACAATACATGTTTGTGCTCTGACTGTAAGGGGGGTGATTTTTTAAAAATCATGCTCATTTTTATTTTGTTGAGGATTTCCAGTTTCGGAAATAGGGACATGATGGCACATCCACGCTATTGATGAGATGGTCTAAGTCTCTCTTCAACACAGCCTCTACATCTGTGAGTAGGCTGAGCTAGCGTTTTGTTGAGTTAACGTGAACAGTATGGCAGTGTTCATTTCAAGGCACACACAAAGGCTCTGTATGACATCACATGGTGTTATCCAGTTCTTTTACAGTCTATGTTTTATCCCCTCTTAGAAATGCAGTATCTTAATAACAAATTAAGGGGTTTCCTGTAAACTTTGTAGAAATTTCACACAGACTCAGGGATGAAAAAAGTGATTTTGGAGGCCAAAGGTCTCGGGGGAAAGTCATAAGGCCTCAAGTTTGTCCCTTTTATGTGAGTGTGGTATCTTAGTGGGCTTGTGTTCTGCCTTTTGGATATATGCATATGCTTTTAGTTTGATTTACATGTCTCTTCCCATGATAAAGTATGTCCAAGCACAAGACATAGATAGGGCCTTATAAAATCCGCGATCAAGGAATCACGGATGGAATTACGGAATTGGACATTTTACATAAAAGCCTTTTTTCTGACAAAAAAGGAATGTATCGCTCGGGAAAATGCTCCGAGGGGGTCACTAGGGCTGGGGACAATGTCCACTTCACTTCCTCTCCCCCTCCACCTCCCCTCATTAACAATGCAAACATGTCGAAGCGGCCGCCTGAGACACCGGCTAAGTTGGCAAAGAAGCTACGAATATCCCGGCTATCTCCAAAGTACAGGTCAGAGCAGTTTCCAAATGATTATTATGTGTCAGGTGATCAGATGTTCTGCAGCTTTTGTCAACATACTGTTGACTGGACCCGTGAAGATCCGTGTAAGGACCACCTGAAGAGTGAGTGATTTAATTTCATTACTTTATACTGTGTCTCAGGGTTACATTTTCTTAAAATACTAAAAACCGAATTCTCAAAAAATTAAAATGGAAAAAAAAACGAATAAGAGAAACATTAAAACGGAATTTGGGAAAAAATAACACCGATTTTATAGGGCCCTACATAGAGTCCACAGTGTCAGGACTTCTTCCCCGTTTACAGGACCAGTGACTGCCTGAAACGGCTTGCTCCTTTAGCCCACTGAATAATGCTACCAGTGTGTTTTTATTGGTTTTTATTGCTATTGTTTTTACTGTTTCTGACTATTTTACTGTAAAGCTCTTTGGTAGGCCACTGCTAGTTTAAATATGTTACAGAATTAAAGCTGACATTGACATTGACAGTGTGATGTCCTTCCATTCTTTTGTCTACAATTTAAGCCCACTAGCTTGGGCTGGTGGCACGGTGGTGCAGCAGGTAGTGCATGTGCCTCACAGCAAGAAGGTCGCCAGTTCAATCCCCGGGTCGGGCAGGGCCTCTCTGTGTGAAGTTTGCATGTTCTTCCTGTGCATGCATGGGTTCTCTCCGGGCACTCTGTCTTCCTCCCAGATGGACAAAAACATACCCAGTGCAGAGCATAGTCTGTAGAAAAAGTGTGGAGTTATTGACAATAAGTTGCTGATCAGTGCTGAAATGACCGATCCCTGCAGAGTAGACAAGTCAACCAATCAGTGCGAACTGGGCCCACATGAGGAAAGGGGCCTTAAAGTGGCTAGGAGCTCTTACAGAGCATCTCAATAGAAGAGGTGGGTCAGAATGTAATAAGTAGAATTTTTCCAATATTAACAATTGTGAACATACTCCAGAAGTCAGTAAATTTGGATATGTGAAATAGAGTTAAGGCTAAATATGTCGTCTTTAAGAACACATTTATACACAAATGTCTGCTCTCACTCAATGATGAAGTCAAGGTCATGGGTTGAGGTCAAAGGGTCTTATATTCATCTCTTGATTTTTAATGCAATATTCTAAATATGCTTTGAGGTATTGCACAAATGTTCACTCTGTCGTAAGGATGACCTGATTTTTTAGGTTTAAGTTCATTGGGCCTCATGTCCATCTCTTGCTTGTCAATGTAATATTCCAAATCAGCTTTTAAGAATATACTTGGGATATTATGTTCTCGAGTCAAGGATGAACATGGGACCCTGTGACCTGAATTCTGCCAATGACATCAAAATCTAATTGGTTTGTCTCCAAATCAGAGTGGACATTTGAGTAAGATTTGAGCAAAATTCCTCAATGCATTCTAGGGTTGGGTTCAAAAGCAAGGGTTAAACATAAAGTCCAGTGGTATTGAACTTTGACCCATAATCTTACAAAATGTAATAAGTTTATTTTTGGGTGAGTTTTAATTCTTTTTTAAAGTTTGAAGAAAATCCCTCAAAGGGTCCTTAAGCTAAGGCATTCACAAAAATAGTCCAAGGAGATGAACAAGCAGCCTGAAGAGATAATGTCTGCTGCCTTGGCCATGATCTAAAGGCCTGACATGGGATAACTACATTGTTAGTGGTTTTTCTCTGTTTGGAGAATCAGGAACCAGTGCCAGCTTATTTGATTGGTGGAAGTGAATGCAAAAGCTAACAAGTTACACTTACAGAAATCAAGTGTATTGGCAGCAAAATGTTTTATAAATTGTTCTTCTAATGAATGACCACGCTTAAACTACAAGTTAAGAATAAATTGAAGCAGATGTTTAAAGAATTAAAGAATTAAGGATTGACCAACCTGTGCTGGACTCTGCTGATTAGCTACATTATGATCGATTTCAGCAAGACCCAGCTGCAGATCACCTTGTCATGAAGCTTCATTTTTCTCACCTTGGACCTATTACTTCTCACTCACCTCTCTGAGCTATCTGTGGAGCCATTTGTGCTTTGGGAGAGTCACGAGCACACACACGCATTTCACACTCATGCCTTTCTGCCTTTAGTGTGTGAGTGCTATCCCTCAGGGAAGTTCTGTCAGTCAGCAAAATGTACAGTTTCTGCCTCAGGCTCAGTGGAGAGTTGTGTATAATGTGACCTTGAGCAGGATAAATGAGGCTGTTTTTGAGGTTATACTTAAAGTAAGGGGATGAAGAAATGAGGGAAAGAGAGAGTAGGACAGCTGATAAATTGCCCTTTACTGTGGTCCTGTTTTTCTGTATGTGGAGGAACATTAACACATGAAGTGCAGAGTTTTTGGTCCAGAACAAAAGGAACTAAGGTTTTTATTGTTTCATTTATTGCTCTGGCACTGCTCTTGTTTGCACTGTACTTTTATAGGATGAACCAAAAGCTGTGAATTGTAAGTCAACTGTGACAATTTTTTCTTCTTGTTTTGATAGTTACGGGTAATGGTATCCATTTTTTTTCAGAATCAGAATTTGTAATTATTGCCAAGTGCATTTGCACATGCAAGGAATTTGACCTTGTAAATTTGTGCTGAAACAATCAACATGTAGTTAGAATAAGAATAAAGAGTCAGGAGGAATAATATAAAGTCTAAAAATGGTAGAATATAGTGCAAATTGAATTAGGTAGATATAAAAATACACAAAATATACAGTAGACAAAAGAAAGAACAAAAACACAACCCAACGATATATCTAGAAGATGCAGTCAAGGAGCTGTACAGATGAGCAGTGATTTTTTTTAACAGTATAAATATAAATATATTGTGCAGTGGATTAAATTTGACTGGATCACACTTTAATACACATGCTCCATGTCTTCTTCTCTGGTTTTGGTGTATGCCTGCAGCAGTGATACAGTGTCACTTACAGGCCTGGCATATATACTACAGCGTTTTCACAGAAAACATTTTAAAAATGAAATAATTTTTGTCTCTGTGTGGACAGGTCCTCAGTTTTCTGTTCATAGCTGACAGGAGTGGAACTTGGTGTGGTCATCTACTACTGTAGCCCATCTGCTTCAAAATTCTATGTGTTGTGCATTAAGAAATGGTCTATGGCATACTTTGGTTGTAATGATTGGTTATTTGAGTTACTGTTGCCTTTCTATCATCACAAACTACCCTGGCCATTCTCCTCTGACCTCTGACATCATCAGACATTTTCATTTGTTCATCATTTTTTGGACTGTCCTCTGTAAACCCTGGAGATTACTGTCAGTGAAATTCTTACTGCATCAGCAGTAGTGAGACCTGCCTGTCTGGCACTAAAAACCATGTCCCATTCAATGTCTCTTAAATTTAAATCCCTTTTTTTAACTCACAAGTGGTGCAATTATCAACAGTCAGACACATGCACAGGCAGCAACAGAAAGAAAAGTGCAGAGAGAAAGGGAGGAGTGACATGTTTTTTACATTTTAATCTTTTAAAAATAATCTTGTTGCTTGTAATTGAGTTTTACCTTTTCCATTAAGCTTTCCTTACAATGTTAAAAGTTGTTTTTAGTGAACATGACAGTTACATTAAATGATATTAAAACTCACTGTGTTGAGCTGCCTGGGCATCTCACACACATTTGTGGTACAGCTCTAAAATCAACAATCACAGACTTTAATAGTGATATCAGTCAGACTTTCAAGATTTATAAGTCCCAAAAAAGCAAGTATGGTATATTTCTTCTGATTTCCAATTAACAACACATAAGCATGCAGCTTGGCTTGCCACAGGTCACATGACGCTCATTAAATTTCCTGGGTTGTATCCATTTTAATCTTTGTGCTAAAACAAGACTTTCCTAAATCTGAAAAATGAGGCCATATGGAAATGGCAAAAGCTGTAGTTCCTTGAGTGTCTTCTTGAAGCTGACTGAAAAAACTCTTGAGGTGATTATTTGCAATGGAAGGGTTTTTACAGCCTGAGTAAAAATCTTTACAGCCTGGTTCAAAACAACTTCAATCTAAAGGTATAATATATCTATGTGTGGGTGATTTTTTTCTACATCGCTCCCATTTTTAATTAATCTAGGATTTCTGGTTATTAAATATGGGACATGATTTACATGGCTACACGTCCATGCAGAGTCCCTATTGGTCAGACGGCCTTAATTCTGCCTTAATATGGCCTCTTTCTGTGTGAGTAGGCTGAGCTAAAGTTCATTTGAGATGGCAAGCACAGTATGGCAACTTCCATTACATCGCATCAACAGCCAAAGGCTCCACTGATAATCAAACAGGTGACATCACATGGCTTCGTCCAGTTCTTTTACAGTCGATGGATTTTCCCTGACAGCAATGCCCTTAAACTGTAGAGTGAACCATGTCTATTTTTTATTAACATCCCTACTAGCCTTTGGTACATGGCTGCAGCTACTGTCCCTGGAGTCCATAACACAATTAAAGCAAATCATATACAAATTACCCATTCAAAATGTAATAATGAGATGCATGTATAAAAAAAAAAATCTTTTTTCAACACAGCTTTCTTGAGAATATAGCAACATCTACACACTGCTGCAGTAATTCTACATTTTTTTATTGGCTTTTCACCTTGACATCTATACACTGTCACCTCCTACCCTGGCCAGCTATCAAAAACCTAGCGTAATTTTTATCCTAAGTCCAAATCAGTATGCGCACCCTGCACTCAGCTCCACCGTAGACAGACAGCAGGGTTAATAGTGAAGTGGGGATCTCTGAGTGAAGTGGCTTACTACTAAGGGAGTAAGGAGGGGGGTACATGAAGCTGCTGCATTGTGAGGCTGTGGTTGAAGCAGTGTGGGTGCTTTATAAACCATTGATATATAGACTCTGGATTACTTCTTTAAGGCGTGCTCCTCTGAAGTCTAGGAGGGCACGCTTCAGAGGCTGCCAGGGTTACAAAACAGCCTGAAGGGACTTTAAGCTGCTGTATTGTGTTGCAGTGACCGAGCCCTGTCTGGAACACCTTGGCTCTGCATGGTAGATTACAGCTCTGCCAAGAGAGTAATGGCATAATACATCACGCTGCATTTTACAGCATCACCCTGCACTGTGTATTATGGTTCAGCACTGCATGTCATTGTGGCCTGCAGCACAGCAATCTCACCATTAATCATTTTTGGCCTTATCATACAGAGCAAGTCTGCAGAACTTCAAGATTCCAGGCTTTTATGGTAAGGTTATTTGAGGTCTACACAGTGATAAGTAGCTGGATTTTATATCTGCAGTCTTTTTTATTATCTGCTGTGTCACACTCAATTTATTTATATGTTGGAAGAAAAAGTAAGATCATTGCATTACTCTGTCTAAACCTGGACTTTTGGGAGACTTGATTTTCGGACAGAAAGCATCTGGATCAAAGTTCTGAAAACATCCAATATCTTGCATCCCTAGATCAGACACAAAGGCTCATCAAAGTAGATGTCATGTAATCGCCTGCCTTTTGACACTGTAAGCCAGAGCAGGGGTCGGCAATCAGAGGCCAGGGATACACTTGGCTTCCTGCCTCGCTCATTTCTGTCTGCAACTTAGTGTCAAATATAAAATATTACAAAACATGAACAAACAAGAAAAATATCATACCATGAAAGATTTCAAGCAAAGTTAACAATCTTCACTTACTGGTGTTTGTTTTTCTTCTTTTGCAAGAAATTCATTATTGTGTCTGTAGGGGACTGTATGAAGAATTTCTAAATGTATTTAAGAACAGGGAAATTTAATTGAGATCTCATTTAGAAGCAACAATATGTATTTTTTCTATTTTATAGTCAAAGTTTTTCTAAAAGAAGTCCTCAACTGAAGGAATGGGGTCTTTCCCACTCCCGTAGCACCCCGGTTGCCTTCATATAGCACTCTGAAAATTTTGCAGCAAGCCACAAGCCCACACTCAGCAACAAAAAAGCTAATTAGCCAAATAAAGAGGTAGTTTACCCCTCTCTTTACTCTACTACACAATGACTTAGGCTAAGAGAGGAAAGAGGATTGTGATGGATGAGGATACAGTGCTATGAGATTTGATTACATGCCATTACCATGTTATCAAATCGTTTTTTACAAACCCATTTAACTGTTCTTAAGTATCATGTAAAATGGCCTCTCCAAATTGGCCTCTTGACCACCGCCAATCAGCATTATATAGCTGGGTTCATGTACAAATATTCTACAGCTTGCAAACAACTGGCATTTGATACAAAAAAGCCATACTTTTATATAGAAACAATAATGCCAACCCTTCACAGCTGATTTCGGCCATTGTTTTGCTTGATTATGAACAGAGTTGGGTGTTCCCAGGTGGATCATTTCAAATCTGGCTAAACGCATAAATTGAATTTAACTGACTTGTCAAACGTAATAAAGCACTCAGAAAATGGTCAAAGCTGAATACTTATTATTCTCAGGCTCATACTTGTGGTTGGTTAACAATATGAGGTTGGTTTGCAGATTGGAAAGTAGTTAATGCTGCTGTAAGCAGTGCTAGCATTACTAACAATTGGCTCTCCTATTGATTAATGTCCATACTTCTGTGCTAAATGTGGTCACTTGCTGATTCAGTAGAGGTGTTATATGCAAGAATAACCCAAAATAACTTACATTCACCTTTATCTATTTTTTAGGTTGAATACTGCTAAACCATACTGTCTATGAAACATTAGCCATGCTATTTGCTCCTTCCTTGGCATCCATTCAATGTTTTAAGCAGCTATCTGGTTTGAATGCGTTTTGGCAGCAAGGCAGGCCCCATTACAAAGACCAACAGGAGTTGCTAGTGGTAGGTTTAAGTTAGAACCAGGCAGTTGACTGGGATTTTGGGCGTGTGTTTTTGAAAGAATTTAAATAATTACTTTAACTGACTTGTAAATTTGGTGCTGTCTACTTAGTCATCCATAATTATTTATTAAGCCGTCTTCATGGGTTTGATTTCCTTACATAGAGTATGAACAAAATATGCAGAGGTGCAAAGTTTGTTAATGTTTAAACCAAGTAATATACAACTACTTTTTTACTTTCTAACTAAATGGCAAAGCTTGAAAGAAAAAGGTCCATAGTGACAAGCTTTAAAGAGGAGACAGACATACTTACACCATATCTGCTGGTGCATTTGGGACAAGAAAAGTAGGTTAAATATCTTAATCCAGTTATAACCATAGCTAAAGTTAACTGTACATGTAAAGTTTTGACTGTTCAGCAACAGGACTGGACTACCTCTGCCTGTTTGGGAGGACTGTTCTACAAGGGTAGCATTTGTTGCTTTGATCCAGCTAGTAATAACAGATTACGGCTCTGGGGGTGTAATGCCTGTCTGGATCAAGAGCAGAGAAGCAGAAAATACATTATTCCAAAGGGCTGCCATTGATCCTATCTGCACAACCCAGAGATATTTCTGTTGAGCGGGTACTGTAGAGATTTTCCTCTGGACATAGATGTATCCTGTTATGGTGTACTTAATCCTGACAAGTGTCAGTGTTCCCCCGCACACCTCCAAGTCCCTCTATAGGAAAAGGCTGTCCTATTGGCTTAATGGTAAGGTGTCCCTGCCTCTATCTAGTGTGACAGCGATGACCTGTGGTGAAATGGATGAGAGACTGATATCAGTGCCACTGCAGTCTTTCTGTTAAGCAGGCACACATGTGAGCTGCTAACATGGCTGAGCCTGTAGAACAAATACAGCTCTGGTGACATGTGGGGTGGAACATACTACACAAAGTGCTTTCTCGCAGACCCTCATTCACTTTGCTCCGAGGTCCCCTGGCCTTTTAATTTAATAAGCTAAGCACACAAATCAATACCAGTGGCACTGCTGAAGGCGGGGTGTGTGCAGGGGGCTTGCATGTGATCATACAATGGAAGTATTTAAATGCTGCATACCAAACTGTGTTTTACAAAGTCAGCAGCAATGAAGCAGAGTTTAGTGTGAAATGATACCCTCATATTGTGACTAAATGCCATAACTTTAACATTTTGTTCCTGAAGTCTTGCACTGTCCTCAGATTTAGATACTTCTGTGCTTTAACCGCATGTCCTGATGATATGGCCACATGTAAATGCAGTGGTTTGCTGTGTTGCTTCATTGCAAGAAAGTTCCTGACAGGAAGGAATGTTTGATTGTGCAAAAAATTGTGATCATAATTGTTGATGATTATTTTGAATTATATTAGACGGTAATTTACAGCTTCAGTCCTCTGCTTGTCCTCCTGCTCTTTGCACTTGTCACGACTGAAAGTTATCAACAGGTATAGATGAACCTTAGCCATAGATCATCAGTTTTAGTGATCAGGGCTTCCCTACATGTAACATATATTTACAGTCTTGTATGATTGGCCTGTTTATCAGCTGCAGAGGATGAGTGGAGTTCTGTTTTGCAGAATACAGGATGCTGTGCCCTGATATGTTTTACCAAAATGTCAACATACTTCGGCACGGCCTGAGTTTGTTAAGAATCATCTTACTACAGACCCCTTTGCTGCATCAAACAACGAATCTATAATCAAACACTAAAGGGTTTGACACATAAGGAAATGTGCTCGGAGGATCTGCTTGTATATTTATCCACAAACATATCTTCCTATTTTTCAAACAAGGAACAAAGTACAGCCAAATAGACAAAGCAATGGAAGAGGTGTTATGCAGAGAGAAAAAGTAAAAGAAGAAAACAGATGGAGACAGCAAGATGGATCGAGTTGCTCTTCCAGGTTCAACCCGTCCGGGGCTCCACCTGGCTCACAGTCATAACACCAGCCTCCGCACAACACATGGGAAAGGACATTTCCCATCTGCAGCAACACACACCAACTGCAGCTCTGCATCCTGGGCCTCCCAAGGCTAATTACCATGGCAACGGCAATTGAATGGGGCGAGGGTCAGCTGGAAAACTGTAGGCTTTTTTTAGATGGAAAGACTGGTGCTATGACTGGAAGGAAGCGGGAGGGGGGTGCTTTAATCAGCTGGGGATCTGGTGGATAATGCCGAGCAATAGTCTTATTTTGTGAGAGTGGAGCAAGAAGAGGCCAAACACATGTAGAGATTCTATTCAGCAGCTCCAAGAAAACACCTACACGGATACAAATTGTACAGCTCTGGCTGTATAAGGATTGTAAACCTTGAAAAAGTTAAAGGATCATTCGAGGCTGAATCTATGTTTTCTCTTGATGTATTTATGTTTTGAATCCCAGCTTGTACATGCTGATTGAGGGCTTGATGAAATATTGGGTCTTTTAAACATGTCTATATTTTATATAGATAGAGAATATCGGGTAAGGCAATAGAATTTAGTTTTTTTCAGTAAAATAATTTTTACTAACAGTATAAATCTTGTTCTACACTGACTGGCCATTCTATCCGGTACACCTACTCAAATTCGGGTTACTACAAATTGCAGGTTAGCCACTTCCATGGCTGCTACGCAGTGCATTTAGGCACATAGACATGGTCAAGAAAACCTGCTGAAGTTTAAAGTGAGCATCAGAATAGAGAGGAAAGGTGATTTCAGTGACTTTGAAAGTGGATGATTGTAGGTGCCAGGTTTGATACAGTACATACTTTAATGATACCTCTATCTAATCAATATGATCAACAAATTACAAAAAGAACCATCTGAAAACAATCAGAAAATGATAAAAATGTCCTCAAGTGGATTATCAGTTGCCAAAAACACATGATGTATCAAATGAGATACAAAAAATATATGTGTTAAATTTTATGGAAATTTTGATTCTTTTGGATTTCAGTAGAAAGTGAAATAATCATTGTTGGGGGGTATTTTCTTGGCACACTTTGGGCCCCTTGGTACCAATCAATCATTGTTTTAACACCACAGCTTACCCGAGTATTGTCGCTGACCATGTCTGTCCCTTTGTAAGCATTGTGTACTCATCTTTTGATGGCTACTTCCAGCAGGATAATGTGCCATATCACAAAGCTCAAATCATCTCAAACTGGTTGCTTGAACTTTTCAGTGAGTTCACTTTACTCCACTGGTCTCCTCAGTGACCAGATTTCAATCCAATAGGGCACCTTTAGGATGTGGTGGAATGGGAGATTGGCATCATGCTTGTGAAGCAGACACATCTGCTGCAACTGTGTGATCCTATCATGTCAATATAAACCAAAATCTCTGAGGACTGTTTACAGCAGATTGTTGAATCTATGCCACAAAGAATTAATGCTGATCTGAAGGCAAAATGGGGCCTAACTAATAAGATGTACCTAACAAAGTGGTCAGTGATTGCATATTTAGCATCATCATTTAGCTAAGAACATTGAGATATGATTTTTGGTCCATATCTCCCAGCATTATTCTGACGTGAAGTGTGTATAAGACTGAGCTTTTCCTTCTCACAGCCATGCACACGTTCTGGTGATGAATTGCTATCATGAGTCACTGATGCATCCTAAGCTTTTCTCCTTTGTGATCAAGAGTATAGAAAATACCAGCACTCCTCCTCTCACAGGCACACACAGGCCCTCCCTGACATTGACGGATGAACAGTTCGCTCTTAAGGTGACACCCATAATAACCCCCTCCCATCCCTCTGTGAGCAACACTCAATTGCACACTATTGCTCTTTGCATTTTGCGTTGGAGAAAATGAAATGGCCATACTTTCATCTGCACCCTGTCTGTGTTTTTTGGGCCACAGTCATTCGTTAGTGTGCACAGCAGGAGAGTGTGTGTGTGATAAATGGCTGTGTGAATAATGAATGAGGGGAGATGACAGGGAGCCAGTCCAGCCTGAAGCACACAGCACTCAGCCTGCAGGGATTGACTGTGTGTGTCAGTAATGTACAGTAAAAGTGTGTTTTCCCCCCTGAATACTTTGGTTTATTTGTGTCCATTGTGCATACTTAAGTACTTTATTATTAGCACCGTAGGCCAAGAAAATGAATTTTCTTCCCGCCCTCGCTGTAGGAACAACAGAGGCCTTGATTTAAAAATGCTCGTGTCACCAACTGTCTCTGTATGTTGATGGCTTTATGTGGTATACCAAAGTGCTTTGACATAGTCATTTAAAGGCTTTTTTCCATATTTGCCACATATCTTCTGTGTCATTTCTTGTAGGCATTCCCAATATGTTGCTGTGTATTTGCGCTTATGTACCTATTTAAGCTATTGTTTTAGATAATGCATTATATGTTATATTATGGCCTGAGCAATGCACAAGTAAGTGTGAGTGTTGCACAGCTCACTAAATGAGTCAATTAATCAATTAGTCAATGAACATAGACTATACTGCTGTCAGTTTTGTTTGGGTTAATGGGAGTGACAACCATGCTATTAGCTGGAAATATTTTCAAGCAAGGCAGGAAAGTAACTGATCACATTTACTCAAGTTACTGTAATTGATAAGCTTTTTTTGTACTGTACTTAAGTATATTTTTTATGTATTGAAGTTAGTAACATAAACTTAAAACATAGTTACATAAATAAACAGAGTGAAATGAAAAGCTAAGCTGAATCAATTTAATTCTTAGTGCGGAATTACATGCTAGCCCATATATACTTAAACGCGGAAAACGTACCTGCGTAATGGTAAATCCAGCCAGTGTTGTGTGGCTCTGATGAGGCCTCCTTGCCTCAGGCTGGGCTCCCTCAATTGGCTCCAGTATGAAACATCCCTCCTGCGTCCCCTCTAGCTGTCAGCTGCATCTCCACCCACATACTTTACAGCCCCAAGAGTCCCCCATGCTGTCACTTCTTAAGGCCGTTTTCTGATACACTGCAGATGTGTGAGTGTTTGTGTTAGGTACCTGATAGATTCCCGACAGAGGTCATTCCCCATCCTTTTATCACTTTCAATCTGTCTCTCTGTGTGTCACTCTTCCTTTCTGCCTTTTTTCTCTGTTTTATTGTATTTTTCTGCCCTCCATCTTGTTGCTGTCTTCTTCTGTAACTGTTGAGTCACAGAACTGCCTCTGCAGTTTGGTAAATGACACCTTCATCCACAAACAGCAAAGCAATGCTCGGCTTAAAGATACAATATGTGGCATTTTCACACTGAAACGTCTTTCATGAAATGATTAATCCTCTGTTGATGTATTTTTAGTCAAGCACTTACATGAGCACTGTTTATTTTGGCAGTTATATAAGACTGAGTCTGAAGCCACAGATGTACTTTCTGTTAACTACAGGGATGCATGATGGCCGCCACACGACCTCTGTGTCAAATCAGGGCATCAGTTGTGCACATCATTCAGAATTAACACAACGCAGACACGAGCTGCGGTCTACACATTGCCAGAAGGATCAGCGTAAAGGCGAAGGAACAATGACAGAGGTGACATGGCAGCAGAAAGAAAGTTTTTATCAACATCTGAATAACGTGTGAGTCTGTACAGACATGGACACGACTGTTCTCATAGCTGCTGATGGCTAAATTCTCGTTTCTCTTTAAAGGTGGGGAAATTAGTTTGGTGTAACAGTTCAACTAGTGACCATGTAAATTGGTGACTTTGAGTTTGACTTGAGCTGACACATGGTTGACTCTCTCTGTTGGTGTGTTTGTGTTAGCTTAGTTTCTGTGGCTGTATTTTCTTACATATAAACTACTGAGTAGCAGTTTTGGTACAGTGCTTGAAACACACTTCAAAAGGAGGCAATGAAGAGAACACTCTCTGTTTTTGCTGGTGCTTTAACCACAACACCCAACAGCACAGTCTGCCAAAAATCAACAGTTAACACGGTCACTCATTAGACCGTAACACTGAGACACTTGGAGCTGTGCATGGAGGATAATGTAATAGAAATGGAGTGCAGACGATGCTAATGTTGAAGTTTGACCACTGATCATCAGTTGCTGACAAATATTAGGTGATGCTATTGATTACCTGTGTTTAGTTGTTACTATTGGACATGCAGGGATCCAGTCATTCTTTCAAAATAAAACACCCTTCAATCTCAGTTATTCTAAAAGTGGTAATTATATTAATTTCTTTTTTGTTTCTCTACAGCCTGGTACCAAATGCTCTAAGGCCTGGTACTGGGGAAGGTAGGCAGTGATGACAGTGCGTCTCTCTAAGTCATCATTTGCCATTTTTTTAGATGAGAGCCCTGTAGTGGCAGAATTGACATATTGGATTTAGCATTTTGGGTTAAATGAACATGATCTTCCTGCTTTAAAAGAGGACACAGGTCAGTGTTAACACAGCTTTTGTCTCCGTTTCACAGACAGACAATGATTCAGGGCTTTTGTGTTGTAGTTAGTGTCCTCCTTTACTCCTGCTGTATCACTGGCCCCTTTTAGATAAAGAGTCCTCAGGGAGTGGCGCAGTGCTCGGCAGAAGATCCAGCACTTTTTCATCGTCAATCCCCTGTTGAAGATGCCATTGCTCAAAATGTTGAGCAAGCAAAGGCTGTGATATTAAAGGAGAAGAGGATGAAAGGCGGAGCATAAGCTGTTTGGGGGTGCTGCTCAGAGCTGTGGGTCAATACCATCTCAGTCTGAAATGATTCAACATGAGAAGAAGTTGAATTCCAGTGAGATACATGACTGTCACAGATATGTGCCCTTATTTGTTTAACTTCTATGTCAGATATTGTTAGAATTAGTTTTCTTTAGTTATTATCTCTTTCTTTTAGGATGGAGGCCAGAAATAACTCATGCAGCAAATTTAACCAAGTGTTCATGCCATGATTAAGGACAGAAACTGTTTTTTCTCGACTCATGACATCTCTTTAATAATTACTCAAAGTCATGAAGTAATGGGTGAGAAAAGGCAGGCAGCCTCTTGAGTATAAATTAGCACAGAGGAAGGAGAAAAACATCACACGGTCAAAGATAAAAGTATGAGGTATGTATGAGATAGCGACATATGAGAGTTTGAGACATTCTGCAGAGATATACTTGTGAAAGAACAAATTCTCAGTAACAATCTCTAAAGGTGCCCAGCTCCATTGAAAGTAATTATTGAACAATATTAATTAAGAACTTATGACTGGCTGATCAATATTCATATCTGAAGTACAATCACCTGGGGTTCTACTCCATACTCACCTTTGGGATGTCAACAAATCACCTGCCCACTTGCTCACTGTGGTACAATCACCAAAACTCTGTCTTCAGTTCTGTTAGTTTAGAATCTCAGTCCAATGTTAAAATCTATGAAGAAACCTGCCTGAGACTGGCAGGATAATATCTTGTCAGAAGACTTAAATGAACCACACAACATACACATTATATATTTTATAATGTGTTTAGATCCAGCCAGTAGCTTTGTGATACATTTATGTTGGCTTGGTGAAATAACAATTTGATGAAAGTAACATGATGCATTCAAATGTAATTTCAAGAAATGGAAATTAAGATTTTTTCTAGAAACCTTAATGATGTTATTGCTTATTGGTGAGATTAGTTTGTTTTCTTCGCAAAATGAAATAATTACATCAGCTACTTAAAGTATCTGAGATACTATTTGTAGACATATTGCTTTTTAGTTGTGAGACCATATGCACTGTTTAGCCTGTTAGATAAAATTATTTTTCGGTCTGTCATTACAAGTGTTATTATAAATGAAAGTAATAAATAAAACGTCATATTGTATAATTCAGTCATTCTTACTGTAGGATGCTTGTTGCATTTCTCTTTAAGAGCTTTTTTTAGTATCTCTGCTGACTGAACACTAGAGATGGGAATTGCAGTGCCCCCTTACTACATTATTTGACTGGCCTTTAATGAATGCAATTGATGAAATACATGTCCAATCACCTGCTGGATATGCTTTTGAAAGGTTCTGCCCATTTGCAAACACTTTCTATGGGCTGTTACCCAGATGGACAGGTAAAATAAATTGAACAGTCCATCTGGTGTGTCAAGTTGTTAGAGTTTGTGAATATTCACTCAAATCATCAAAATGGTCAGTAAAAGAACATACAAAAACAGAAAAAGAGTGACAAGCTGTGCTCTTACCCCAATTCTAATCAATACACTTATGTATACTTATATATTACCATGTTTTATTTTGCAGGCTGTTGTTATCAAGCAGATGTCGTTTAAGTTGTTTTACAGGTTTCCAAAATGCAGCTTCTGAGAAAAAGTATGTTATTTACTTCAGGAAATCATGCATAGAAGAATCAGTCAGACAGTCAGAAAACAGCAGGATCTCACCTGTAGCCGGACGTTTTATAATAACTACCTGCGTGTATAGATGACTAATGGGTCTTTTTGTGTGCATGTGTGTGAAAATAAAGGTTACCAAGGGTACCCAGCAAAAGACTTTTGCATCACCGTCACTCATGGCAAGGGAATGCTTTCAGAAAACACCAACCACTGAATAATGACAATCAACCTTTCCATTGAACACCACATAGGACAAGCTTCTGTTTGAATATTTCATCTTGGCAGGTGTATCAGATCCATACAGAAGCTTACAAAGGTCGGTCACACAGATTATGTGTTGATTGGATTCACTGGGTCCTATTCCCATAACATGAAGCACTTATCCAAAAGCATGTGGCATAAAGCAGTTTGGAATCGTGTCAGTCTATAATCAACTGTTTTGACAAAGCAAATTCTTGGATGCCAGGCTGAAAGCCACAACTGACTTCTGTAATTTCTCAAAAGAAAAAAAATGTTTGTCCATCAACTGACATGTATTGATATGTGAGTTTTGGTCCATATTGCCCAGCCTGAAGGCCTTTGATTTTATTTTAAGATGAATGCAGTGCATATCAGCTGCGTAAAGAAAACTGCTTCAAAACCAAATCTTTGAAACACTACATAGGAAACAAGCTTACTGAACAGGTGAAGTGCATATGGACTCATATGATGGAAATTATGAAACAAGATGAAACGAGGGGAAGCGGATTAGCATTCAGAGGAGCATGGCGGGGTTCTGAAGGCTTTGACAGAAGAGAGGAAAGGGGTTTAAAAAAAAAGATGGGATGCAAAGTGAGTTTGAGCTTCTTGGATGATGTCAGCCATGGCAATACTTGGCAGGAGAGAGAAGCTGCTAAAGCCTGTTCTGTGATGAGGCAAAGGAATATCAGCTTGGACACAAAAGAACGAGGGAGGATTGTTGGATTTGTGGATGGAGAGAGATGGACAGAGAGGTACAGTGATTGACAAAACGGGAAGAGATCACAGGCCGCTGAGCATGGGCTGTAGGGGTGGGAGGGTTGTTAAAGATTTTTGGAGGGATGTCAACTATATCTGTTGTTCAGCCAGCAGACCATGGCAGCCTAAGCCCGTCAAGGATGAAGGGATCAGAAGCCCAGAATGCAAAGTGAGTATGTACAGGGCAGACACAGCCGAGCCGGAGTGAAGGACTTTGGAGACATGTCAAGTGTTGCTATTGTCATTGTAAGTGTTCTGAGATAAGGCCAGGAAAAAAACACCGGCCAAATGTGGAAAATTTGTGTTAGTGCTACCTTTGTTTACAACTTTAGAGGAAGGATATTGACAGATTTTGTTGATTGCAACAGGATGAGAGATCTCAGTAAGACCTTCTCTGCTGGGACAGTTTGTTTGTGAGTAAGCTGAGTAGTAATCTGATGTCATTCCCAGCACGGAGATGTGTGTTTTTGTCGCAAACATGGAGAGCTAATTTGCTGAGGAAGCCAAGGCAGTGTGCAAGCCTGGCTGTTCTCTTTATGTGCTCTGGGTTATAAAACCCAAACCAAAAGGTCACGGTGGGTTATCTGGATTTTTGAGCAGATGTGAATTTTTATTATTGGTTAAAGCAGTGCTTTAGTGTGTCAGGCCAGTGGTCACCAAATAGTTTTTCCTCAGAGCACCTCCTTGTTGTCCCTTAGAAGAATCAACCCACCCAACCACCCCAGAACTTACATGTAAAAATTTGAGACATTCCTGTGCAAAAAACCCCCACCAATTTTATTATATTCATTGATAAATCCAAGATGAAATAAGCCTTCACACATTATTTTGCAAAGACCTTTCAGGAATCTATGTGCTAAGTAAGTTAACATTGTTTTAGTTAGTATTTTTTTATCCAGGTTTTTGTCAACCTCGAAGTGAACAGAGTCTAGCAGCCTCCCCGAGACCCCCTAGTGCACCCCATGGGGGCCCAGACTCCAGGTTGAGATCTAAGGTGTTAGACACTAAAAGCCCACATTTTTTCCTAACTCAGGTTAGTATATTTGATTTTGATGACTGCTGTAGTACCTTTGCTGACATTCAGGAAACCTGACCCACCTGTATTCTGAGTCAGTCTGAGATATTTGTCAGAGTTACTGCCACTTTAAAACCACCTTCCAGATATGGGCACAGTCTGTTCTGATTGGCTGACCAAGCTACTCTGTGGTAATTGGTCATTTCAGTGCTTTGCGATGCCATGTTGTAAACACCTCTGCATTCATTCTACAGTTGTTGCTCTGTACTGGGCTTGCCCGAGCAAATGGGCCTAAACTGCAGATGAAGCAATGGTAGGATGTCACACTTTTAGATCTATTTGCTCGCTGGCGGGGACCAGTATTTAAAGGCAGATACTGACCCAGTGAAGAATGGAAGAGGGAGAAGTCCTGATACCATTGACTTTTTGTGTGCATAGTAGTACTCTTAACCCACAGAAAAACATATAAAACAAATTAAAAAGTATACAAAAACTAAAAGGAGTTACACTGTTAATTCAAACAAGTGGCCCTTCCAAATATGAATGTCTCAAGGTGTAATAATGCCAGAGCTTCATTGCAGAGCTTCTAGGTATATGGACTGTGAAAAAGGATAGTGTGACAACACAGCCAGAGGCAAAACAAAGCAAGACTAAAGGCAAACATAAATTACAACCATGGGCAGGTAGCAAAGGAGTCCAGTCTTGTTTACATTGATCACTGACATGGATAACCTCTCTTGAACACTATCCCATTTTTTTTAAGTGGTTTATATTTAGTGAAGCAAATTTTCACCCTTCAGACCTGGACTACGAAGAGGGCGGGTCTATCTCCTAGCTATAACAATGTGTATCTCCAACTTCTCGATCTATGACCCACTATGGTGGATGTTTCTACAATCGCTGTCCTCCCCCTGTTCTCGAAAACAAGAAGCTAAATGTCCCATACATATACATATATATATATATATATATATATATATATATATATATATATATATATATATATATATATATATATATATATATGTATATATATAAAATATATATATATATATGTATATATATAAAATATATATATATATGTATATATATATATATATATACGTAAATGCCTCTATCTGATGATCCATAACATCCTTCAGAGCTGCACATGGAGAGTTTCATCACGCTGTACTTGTGATGGCCCCTGTATTGCTTACTAAACTTTGGATCTTCTTTTTTCCTGGAACGGCCCCGGAGATCCTCCCGGTCTTTTCTTGCTCTCATGGGTGCTTCAGTAGTTCTTCTGGGAGTTTTGGCGTATTTTCTCTTTCTCGGCCACCGAACACTAAAATAACTATGTAGAGGAGCTCAGATGCCAGTGTGAAGCAATGTTTACTTCCTCCTCTATCTGTGATGTCATCCTCTTCATCGTTCACTTTAGATGCCACAGCATGCGTTGTTCTCGCAACAATTTCACTGCAGAAATTCCACTCACTTTCAATGTATTTTTATCATGTGACAAACTGAAATTTGTGTTTGGTGTGAACTCAGCTTTAGAGAGCACTGCTAGCCTTTTAGCTTGTGTCTAGTTTGTCCCCAGTTATTTCACTCAGTGAGGGGAGGCTAGTTGGGCATCACCACCGAAGAAAAATGAGTAATTCCTTATAATTCCTTAAGAGATTGCCTGTGCAATCAAGTTTTTAAGTGCCCAAAACACATGTTAAGCCAAGTGTATGCATGTGTACAGTGTCTAAAAAGGGGGTTGTAGTAAGATAGATGGAGCTCTCATCAGTCTCTGAGGGGAAATTGTTTGATATTCTTGAATGGCTTGGAGCCTTGTTTAACTTCTAGCTATTCCCTGCTCAATTAAAAAAAAAAAATCATAATAAACGTGGAAAAAGTATGTAGCAGGTCTACTAATCCGGGCAAAAAATAGTATGCCATCAACATTAAGAACAAAGGCAATGTGTCAAAGATGAACACAGATGCTGAGTAAAAGGCAGAAGAAAACTCTGTGATATGCATTGTTCTCATCTCCCACCAGTGCAATGCACCAACAGGTCAGAGGTCAAAATGTTGTACATCGACAGCATTTATTTATGGCAACTGCAGACTGACAATCAGTCTTCCAGTTTAAAATTAGACCTTCAAAGGAGCAGTGTTGTCCTTATTTTTCATCACTGTAAGAGTAGGAGGGGTTACAAGTGTCCAACTGCTGCTCTGTTAGCTTAACTATGGTGTGCTTGGAGTTTCAAATAAGCTTATCATAAATGTAATTTAAGGACTTTAATGAATTTATTTCTAATCATAATTACATCACTAATGTTGCATTGAAGCTTAGAGCCTTATTACCTGACTAAAGAAAATCAAGCATGAAAGCTCTGTAGCCTTTTTCTTATCAGCGGGATATTATGGTTAATGAGAGTATCAGGAGCAGATGAACATTTTGTGGCAAATGAGTAAATCAAGTTGAAGAAGAGAGAACTGGCAGAAATATGTCCACTTTAGAGCCGTTTAATAAAGCACTGAGAGATTATGATTCTACTGAAGCGCCAGCCCATAAAATAATGTCTACAGTGTAACATCAGCCTAAAGCAGAAGAAGGTCTTTTTCATTTTAAATCATTACACTTGAAGAAGATCTCATTGTCAAGGGACTCATCACATCAAAATAAGGATATTTTGCTTCTTTCAAGTTCAGTGCTTTTCTGAATGTTTTTAGATCAATTAATAAAAATAGTATTATAGTTTTTAAGATTCAATTTTTGTAACCTGACACACCAGATGGATTTTTCAATATATTTTTCTAGTCCATCTGGGAAAGAGGCCATAGAAAGTGGTTAGGGAAGGGCAGAACCTGTGAAAAGCTTATCTGGCAGGTGGTTGGACGATTGTTCCTTCAGGCACATCCACTACAGGCCAATCAAATAATGTTGTAGGCAGGCGCAATTGCAGCGGTTTAAAGGACGGAAAGTGAACCACTTCATAAATCCAACTCTCGCCAAAACACGTTTGAAATGGAGTGAAGATGTCCTTTTCATGAAGAAGTTTGTAATGTTGTTAGTTGCTTTTCATTTAATGAAGAAATGCAGTCAAGATCTGATAAAACTGCTGTGAAGTTGTTAGCATCTATGTATGTATGAGCACCCACTTCCTGCTGTCATCTCACTCATAGCTCCCTCCTCTTCCTGCTTCAGAAGAGGCTGATTGGGCTATCCCACTTTTGGCCGTTAACAATTGTTTCAGATTGGAGCTTGGCAAGATGGATCTGCCTGTTTACAGACATTAAATCAGGCAGATCCAGCTGCACTGCAAGGTTAAAATATCAGGGTAAGTTCTGGGTGAAAAACTCTGCTGTTCACATTTACACATGCAGCTCATCTGGGTAAATTCAGGATAAATTCATGTTTATTCTGCAGTTTTTACTTTAATGACACATAAGGATGCCTCTGATGGGGGGTGCAGTTGGATACTAGCCTAGTGCCCTCTAACACAATTCACTGTTTGACTCATTTTGCGTGTTTATACCAGAAGTAAATGGAGTGAAGTGTGAAGCATCCTATCTTTTGTTTTATTTAGCAGACAGTCTGTTAAAGACAAAGTCTGTGTGACACTCTCTGTCAGGGGACTGTCAGAATGTGGGTAATGCTGCATCTTAAATCCTTTTCTCTGCTGCTGGAGTAACCTGGCTCAGCAGAAGTGTTTAGCTGTAAAAAGGAAGGTCACTGCAGGCAGCCCCCCCTCTCCATCCTCTGCCCAGGAGGCACAGACACACACACACCGTCTCTCTGCCTCTCCTCTACTGTCAGGAATGACAGTGCAACTCCCTCGGTGATTCCTTATGAAAAATGCACAAGTGCCTTTCATGTTTTCTGACTGAATGGGCTCACTCTCAGACAGTGCACACAAAGATTTCATGCAGCTGCTACTACTGACTCAATCCTGCCTTTATTGTCTCAGTCCAGACTCTTTTTACCTGATTTGTCTCCAAGGATCTGCCACCTCCACCTCTGATCTCTCCCTTGTCTCCCCTGAGAACCACGCTGCATTAATGAAGTCCCCCTAAACAGCCTGTCAACCAGGGCAGGTTCCCTCCTGCCCTCTTCCACCCGACAGGGACAGGATGTACAGTGTATCCCAGGATGGGGACGCAGTGGAGACAGAAGGTGGGGGCTGTTTGTTGGCAGTGCCAGCTGGCATCAGGACCCTCCCGGCTTTGCAGTGTTAGTGTCTCTGTACCACCTGCTCCACTGCCCTCCTGCTCTGATACCTGGCCCTGATATCAAACCTGCCATTATTGAGGGATAAGGCACATGATATGCCTATGGGTTTTTTTTATGTTAGTGCTGATCCAAGCACATTTTTTCACTCTCCTTCGCCCTCATTTGCCCTCTGTGCTTTGCTGTATTCAGTTAACCTCGATAGGACATTAACTTAGGCTGTTAGCGGTGCAGAGGGAGTGTTTACAGGAGAGGTGTTGCTTTGAGATAAAGGACCACAAAGCTCCCTCTTTATGACTAGGGTTTGTGTGCTTCTTTGAGCAATACATCTGGTTTCTTTTGTTGCATATCCAAAGAGTCCATCCCGGATTATTTTTGGCCTTTTATTTTTTTTGCCTCCACAGCCAGGGCCGGAGGCATTATGTATTCAGGTTGTCTCTGTCCATTCTTATGAATGGATATCTCAGCAGCGCTTAACGAGATTCACTTCTGAGTGGAATTTGAAGGTCGTATATGGAAGGAGAAAGTCATTGAGTCTCATGTTTTTGCCTCAATTGTGAACATGACATGTCTAGTATAGTTTTGGAATTAGCTTTACTCAAATGTCCATTCTGATTTAAAAAGGGTCATATTTTGCCTTACTTCAGGTTCATATATTCATTTTGATGACTACTAGAGTATGTTCTTAATTGCTAATGCTCAAAAAAAACTTCTAGTTTTTATATACAGATTATCCACGTTAGTGTTGTATTCTCTGTCTTAGGCTATGACCACACTTGGGCAGGGATTTATGAAAACAAAGGTTTTCTACCTCCATTTTCTGAAATGATCTTGTCCAAACACAGAGAGTTTTTAAACATATCCCTGTCCACACAAAAATGTATCTACACGCTGTTTTTTTTTTGTAGTTTCAATGCCTGCAGTTTTATTTTCATATTTATTTGAGCCACAAGTCTGACTGGTATTATGGCTCAACTTGGAGTTAGCAGGTGTTTTGAGTTAGTATTCCATAATTTATATTCAAATTTGGGACATATCTGATCATCTTGATCAAATCCCATCATTGAAAAGTTTTGTTGATACTCTTGTTAGTTTTTAACTTCTGTTGAAACCTGGCAACCACAGATGCAAGAGGCCATAGGTCACCAGTCAACATGGCCACTTCTGTAACAATAAGACAGCTTCTCATTCAGAACATGAGCAGCGTTTGTATCGTCGTAGTGTTTTAAAGCATCATAGTGAAAGAGTAACAGAAAGTATGTGTTGGCATCAAGATAATTAGATCTAATGCTAACCCTTTGCTTGTGAAGTGACATCCCATGAGCACTTTTAGGGGTTGTCTGCTGACTTAACTGAAATGTGCATTTCAACTTAACTCATGAACTGATCTGATTTTGGAGGTCAAAGGTCAAAGATCAGTGCCAATGGGTCTGGTCTCAGGTTATCCCTTGCTTGTGAAAACAACATCCCAAAACTTCTTTGAGGGAAAATTCCTTTAAATTGCACAAATGTTCTTTCTGACTCTTAGATGAAGTAATTAGACTTTGAAGGTCAGAGGTCAATGTTATTTGGTCTCATGTAAAACTCTAAATTGTGAGTACCATATCTAGACAACCTCTAACATTGTTTTTTTTTTCTTTTTTTTCAAAATTTGCAAAAACATTCACTGAGACTTAAGGCTTTTGTCTGAGTTCAAACTTTAGAGGCCAAGATCATGGGGCCCTATGGTCATCCCTTATTTGTTAAAAATAAATGTTCAGAATCCTTCGAGAGATTTTTTTATTTACTTTTCACAAATGCCCCTGTGAGTTAACGATTAACTGTTTAGCTTTATAGGGTTCAAAGGTTAAGATTGTGGGGTCTCATTCTAATCCCTCACCTGTGAACTTTGCACTCTTGTCTGCTAGGACCACTGAGGCATAGCCCCTGTGGCAGTAGTTTTAGTCTAGTGTTGTTTTAGTTTCAAAGGGACGATGAACGTTGTGTCGCTGCAGGCTTTTTGTACCTGCTAATCTGCATTTTAGAAAATTGTCCTTCCCTCAGCTCAAGGCCCATGGTGGGTTTAGGTTACATCAGCTGTTACCAAATTGACCACTGCAGTCACGACTTTGCTTGCTGCATCAACCTTTTTTTGTATGTGTGTTTGTTTCCAACGACCAACCTTCTGCTCCGAGCCCCTTTAAGCATCGTTCAAAGAGGAGCTCAGGGGCAGGCGTTGTCCCAGTAGAGCTTGGACGTGCTATGAGGAGGCGAGAGAGGGGAGTGGAGTTGATGGTGTTATTTGTTTGCAAAGTGCTATTTCTCATGTCGCTCTTCTCTGTCCTGAACAAAAGAGGCTTGGAGAGGTAGATAATGTGACTGTGCTCTCACAGGGAAAGGTTATCTACTGTTCCCTGTCAGCTGATAGCACAGGACAGGACACTTCAAGTCCGAATAATACGCAGAACCTTTCCAGTAATAATGCCCTTCAATTAGCCCAGGGTCATCTGAAGTGCAGATTATCAAACAGATGTTATGAAAACGATAGATTATTGTAAATTTTTGACACTGCAACAGCTTGCGTCTCTAATTATTGGGCTGCTCTTTTTTCCTATTTTAAAATAGTACAAAATCTGTCTGCAAAAATGTCTGAATTACACTTACAGGTTAGATTATAAAGATGTCATATTATGCTTTTTGAGTTTCATGTGCCCTTTAGTTTGTTTTACATGTCTCGTCCATATGATAAATTACCTGTAAATGCAAGACAATAAAGTCCACAGCATCTGGACTTACACCCCCTCTCCTGGGAATAGTGCCAGTGAATCAGCTGATTCCCCTACTCCCCAAGAGACCTACCATACCAGTGAGATGCTATTGTTATATCAGTTTTATCAGTAGTTCAAGTCCATTTGTCGCAAGCCCAGTACAGTACACTGACTGGAGAAAGAATGCAGAAAACATGCTGAAAACATGGTCCTGAAATGTGCCAAACTGACCAACTAGAGTGGAAAAGTTAACCAGTCAGAGCAGACTGCAGAGCCACATGGGAAAAGAGGCCTTAAAATGACAGGTGCTCCAACAGATACACAGGTGGACAAAATTGTGGGTATCCTCCAGTTAAAGAAAGAAAAAACCACAATGGTCACTGAAATAACTTGAAACTGGCAAAAGTAATAATAAATAAAAAATACTGAAAATTAACTAATGAAAATCAGACATTGCTTTTGAATCGTGGTTCAACAGAATCATTTTAAAAACAAACTAATGAAACTGGCCTGGACAAAAATGATGGTACCCCTAGAAAAGATTGAAATAGATTTGACCATTGGGACATGTCAAACTAAGGCCAGGTTTACATGACGTTTTCACCAGAAATGGAAAGGATTTTCCTTTCAAAAACGCAATGAAAACTCTCCATTTTCGGCCAAAAACGAGGTCATGTAAACAGGCCCTAAGGTGTGTCCTGTAATTATCATCACAGGTGTCTGCAAACTCGTAATCAGTCAGTCTGCCTATTTAAAGGATGAAAAGTAGTCACTGTGCTGTTTGGTATCGTGGTGTGTACCACACTGAACATGGACCACAGAAAGCTAAGGAGAGAGTTGTCTCAGGAGATTAGAAAGAAAATTATAGTCAAGCATGTTAAAGATAAAGGCTATAAGACCATCTCCAAGCAGCTTGATTTTCCTGTGACTACAGTTGCACATATTATTCAGAAGTTTAAGGACTGTAGCCAACCTCCATGGACGTGGCCGCAAGAGGAAAATTGATGACAAATTGAAGAGACAGATAATACGAATGGTAACCAAAGAGCCCAGAACAACTTCCAAAGAGATTAGAGGTGAACCCCAGGGTCAAGGTATTACAATATCAAATCGCACCATCCGTCGCTGTTTGAGCCAAAGTGGACTTAAAAGGAGACGACCGAGGAGGACAAGCCACAAACCTCTGGGAGAATGTCCTTTGGACAGATGAGACAAAACTAGAGCTTTTTGGCAAGTCACATCAGCTCTATGTTCACAGATGCAAAAATGAGGCATACAAAGAAAAGAACACTGTACCAACTGTGAAACATCGAGGAGGCTCAGTTATGTTCCGGGGCTGCTTTGCTGCATCTGGCACAGGGTGTCTTGAATCTGTTTATGGTACAATGAAATCTCAAGACTATCAAGGCATTCTGGAGCGAAATGTGCTGCCCAGTGTCAGAAAGTTTGGTCTCAGCTGCAGGTCATGGGTCCTCCAACAGGATAATGACCCAAAACACACAGCTATAAACACAGAAGAATGGCTAAGAACAAAACATTGAACTATTGTGAAGTGGCCTTCTATGAGCCCTGATCTAAATCCTATTAAACATTTGTGGAAGGAGCTGAAACATGCAGTCTGGAGAAGACACCCTTCAAACCTGAGACAACTGGAGCAGTTTGCTCTCGACGAGTGGGCCAAGATACCTGTCAACAGGTGCAGAAGCCTCATTAAGAGTTACAGATATTGCCTGATGGCAGTGATTGCCTCATAAGGTTGTGCAACAAAATATGTAGTTAAGGGTACCATCATTTTTGTCCAGGCCAGTTTCATTAGTTTGTTTTTTAAAATGATTCTGTTGAACCACAATTCAAAAGCAATGTCTGATTTTCATTAGTTAATTTTCTGTAAATTTTAATTTATTCTTACTTTTGTCAGTTTCAAGTTATTTCAGTGACCATTGTGGGTTTTTCTCTCTTTAACGGAAGAGTACCAACAATTTTGTCCACGTGTGTATAGTGAGAATAGAGTTGGATCTCATAGTATTCACTATGAGAAAACTAGCAGGTTTTTTTTTAATATAAGCAAATGCTAACACACTCTGGCAGTCATCGAAATTAATATGAACCCAAGTTAAGGCAAAATTTGACCACATTCATTGCAGCTTTCTCATTTTGGATTTACGATTGCAAAATCTTGGAAGAAACACAGCACCTAATGGCTGGATTAAAAAACTCTCTGGAAAGGATATATTCGATGGCTGTTTGCCGTCTTCTGATGGCTAAATCCATCAGGATAACATGTCATGTCACAGCTTGAGTTTCAGTCACCAAATCTTAATGTAGTAGAGGCCTTTTTGGATGTGGTGGACTGAGAGATTCCAGCCAGATAATATGCCCATCAGAGAGGATGTGAAGCTGACAAATCTGAAGCAAGTGTAATGCTGTCATGTCAGTATGGAGTACCTTATTTGTTCTATGTCATTCAAAAAATATAGGCAGTACAAGGGTCCAACTCAGTAATAGAAAAAGGTACCTAATACATTGACCGTTGCTATTAAATAGAAAGAAATATGGTTGCATGGGATTTGTGACCTTTCCCTCTGCTGTGAGGTTGATTGAGCACAGCTGTGTTCTGATGATGTTGGATCGTGTCGGAGTGGACATGCAGAGCCAGCTGTGGTCAGGACAGTTTATCGGAGACACAATTTAGTGCCTGACAATGCTGCAATTTAATCGGCCTCAAGGTTGGAACATAAGACGCAGGATTGTAAAAGAATGTCGAAGAACAGGCGTGTAACCATCTGCAGGCCCTTGAACTTGTGTAACCTTTCGTACAAACACAAACAGACCACATGCAGTGCTCCATTTACCTTGCCCTTCTCTGGCTGTTCGGACTCTGCCATGTTAAGTGATTTTCTGAAACAAGCTGTCTGAACACTGGAAAGGATCAATCCAACATGCATCATCATTAATCTTTCTGAGACATGGCATGGATTCCAGCCTGTAGGCTTTGTTTTTGTCTTTAGTAGGACACAAAGGAAGATGCTGTAGTGTCTGAAAGTAAGTCAGCACGCATGTTTAGCTTGGCGCAAATAAAGTAAAAGCTGGGGCAAGCCACAACTGATCCCCTGTTGACTCCCTGAGCCAAGTCCCCCATTATTTTGTTCGATTTTCAGAATTTTGTTTAAAATATTGACCCACAAATTTCATTATTCTGTGTTCACTTCTCATCCATTTTATATTCCTGCCTTGCGTCTTGTTTTTAATTGTCTTTTACAAGTGGGCCCTTTCATATTAAGTCATTATTCTTTCCTCTGCTATCAAATCTTTTCCACTCTTTCTGCCTTTCACCCTCTCTGATGGGCATATTATCTGGCTGGAAACGTTTCATTATCTTTAATAAGCTATTACAGTGTTGGGGAATAGAGGCTGAATGCTCCAATGATTTCTGCTTATGTGGATTTTGCCTAGTCTTCATCTCATGAAGTTTCATTGTTATTATTCAGCAGGCACTATCACATTCACAGCAGATGTAGGCTTTGCATTAATTATGACTGTAAATGTATTCATAAAGAGTACACTGTTGCTCATGTAGAGGTTGTTTACTCTCTTTTAAATTGTGTGTTAAGATAATGATAAAAGATAAATGTTCACTTTTGGCACCAGTACTTTGCTCATTCAGATGACAACTGGAGAACTTCAGGTCTCTCATAGCCACTGTAACCCCTTCACTATCCCAATAAAATTCTTGTTAAATTAGTCAAGAATGGCAGTAATATCCCCTTACTCCTCGAATATATTTACCATTGTATAAAGCAAAAACATTATTTGTGTTTTTGCTGAACAGATGTATAGTTAAAAAGAGATGGCTATGATGTAAATTACCAAGATTAGTCATGATGGACATGACAGTGATAAATCTTATGACCATATACTTATGGTCATTTTATGTATATTATTTTAGATTTTATTTTATCTTTTTAACATGGTTTTATTTATTTTCAACTTTTATTAATTCTTGTCTGTTGATTCTTGGTTTTATTGCTTTGCCCTTTTTCTTGTTTCTTTTCTTGTATATCTTTATCAATCATCTTAATGTTACCTTTTCTTTTACTTTATCTTTATGCTCTGCATTACTCTCCAAATCCATCTTGACATCCCACCTAGAATTATCTATTCCAGTGGAATACTGCTTAGTAAATGGACCTCCGCTGAGTGTTTATTTGCTTAGCAGTTGTAAAAATCCATGATTGATATTGATATTTTTTATTATAAAATCTTTTGTCAATCACTTTGCCTCCATGCAAAGCACTTCTAACTGCAATTAAATTTTTATGTAATGTGCTGCACTGTATATGCTCAGGAATTCCAATTTGGAGATATTGCACCTTTATTTGCCATTAGTCTTAGCATTAGCAACTTAACATTATTGCCTAATGTTCTAATCTACAACTAACTTCCACAATTTTCATCACATTAGGTCAATTCTGATTTATAGTCATGAGAAGCCACCTTTAAGTTGGTGCATATTTTTATTTTAGCACAGTTTACCTCAAATTGTGAAAAATTCCCCAAAATTAAAAATCCATGTTCTCTGCCAGGCCTGCACTTCTTTTTCCATGAACCGGCTGTTGTTCACTCTCTGGCTGCCAGATGGTGGAAAAGTGTGCCTTTTACAATCCTTGGTATGTGCTGAGTATGCTTTGTTAGCCTGTAGTTGGATACATAAGTCACCTCAGCCAGATTCAGACTGAAAGTGGTTTGAGCTGAATTCTTGAGATACGTCAGCAAGGGGATATAGTCAATCAGATACTTTTTTGGACTGATTTGGAGCAGAAGCACATGTGAGATCTGTTTAAAAGGAACATTTTTATGTTTTGTCACAAACTGTAAGACTCAATATATGTGTAAGAGTAGTTGCTACTTGAGTTGTAGCTAATGGGGATCCAAATGAATAAAATAGAGAAACATCATTCAATATTGCTATGACAATATGGGTTGTGATCATACTACATTTGCTGCTGCAATATGATTTTTCTGAATCCAAAAAAATCATGAACAATTACATTTGAAGGTCATTTATAGCCCTCTTTAGCCTCATCTGACTGCATCATAATGTGTGAAAGCAGGGCTTTTACACCCAAAACTTTGCTGACCACAACAAAAAAGTTGTCATTGATTTATTTTAATAATCAGACTGCCAAGATGTGCAATAACAATAAATTCACAACTACCTGCTGGCCTAGTGGTTAGCAGACAGCTCTCAGATGCACTAACTTGCTGTCCATCACAACCAGGCACTACTAGAAATAACAGAAACATATATTCTTTTAAATTGAATTGATACCCACATGAAATATCTCATTTAATGTGAATGACTGTGTTTGAAAACCTTTATTGCTCTTTCCTTGGGTTACGCAATCAAAGTACTTTAATAATACAAATGATGGAAAGTCCAATGATTGTCACTGCTGCATTCATACTTGAGTTTTGTTTCAGCCTGAGACAGTCATGACTGTTTCTTTGACTCAAATGTTCTCAGTCTGTCTTGTAAAAATCTCAGTGAATAGACAAGAGGACATTCACACCTTATCTTCAACAAATCTCTGCCCACAGATATGAGACATCGCTTGACATTTCTTTGTTGCCTTACATTTTGGTCGTTACATCGTTGGTTCCTTTGCAAGCACAGAAAGAAGAAGAGGTGAAATGGAGAGAAGAAGAGAACTTGAAATGGAGAGAGGACAGTGACCTTATTGACCTATAATGAAGGGCAGAAGTCATGTCATGGCAGGAGGCAGGGAAGGATTTGATTAGCAAACTAATGAAATCAGTGTGCGTGTGTTATATGTGTTTGTTGTGTGTCACTCTCACACATTCTAAGAAATAGTGTCTCCCTCAGTTTACTGCTGCCTTTTCATGCCACTGTGCCATTCTGCATCACTGGTGCGGGGAATTAGTTCTTTGTTACTGCTGTTTACCGCCCTCGTTTCCTATCCCTGAGTCCTCATCCACCTGGCTATGGACCCAGCTACAGTGGAGCCGTCCATCTCCACCTCCGCTTGGTGTGTGTATGTGTTAGACTGGGTATGTAGGTGGATAGAGGGGGTGTCTTTTCTTCCTTTTTTTTTTTGAATGTCTCATAATTGCAGTTGTATTAACATGAGTCCTTAGTGTGCATGATTTCTTATATTCCTGTATGCCTCTTGAGCTTCTTATCTTGGTACTGCACCCGTAAGATTTGTTTGTGCTTGTTTATTCCTGCAAATGGAACAGTGTGCCATATGTGTGGACTCTGCATTAAAGTGAGTGTGTGTGTCAGAGAGTGTAGCCCCAGGGCGGTTAGGCACAGGTGAGCCAGTGGCAGGCCTGTCTGTAGCACTTAAGCAGACAATGCTCCAGGCCTGAGGTTGTGGCTTCAGTGACAGTTGAATTATGTGGCCTAGTTCACAATCACAGGTACTTACTTATGCTGCTGACATATACACAGTTACCTGTCATTGTGATTGTGCCTCGTCCCCACACAGTGGCGCCAGACTGAAGGGAAAATATAAGGGGGAATTTAGCTATAAACAAGCAGTTTTGGTTTTATTAATATATTTCACCCTTTTAAAACATGCAACCCTTCTAAGAAACTTTCCTGATTTGCTTGTGCCTTACAACAGGACGATTTTCCTGTTTACTGATGGTCAATTGGGGGATGGGAATTAAAAAAAGTTCTACCGGTCTAAGGTGAGAAACCCTACCGATATCATTTACACATAAAGTTCTACCAGGCAAATTTAGAAAATCGCAGGGATAAGAGTCAAGGATGTTCTCATGCAGCTAATTTGTAAACAGCATTTTAAAGAGGTCATACTTTGCCTGAGCTTGGGTTATATATTCAGTTTCAGTGACTGCTAGAGTATGTTTACAATTGCTAATATTCAAAAGATCTGCCACTTTTCACATACTGAGTACCCCTGATCCACCTCTATTCTCACTCTGTCTGAGATGATTTCCACAGTCTGTTCTCTGCATAAGGTTTACCGACCCAAGCCAAAGGTTTTAAACTACTACTTCACCACCTTGGGAGGTGTTTCTCCGGTTCATATTCTGCACAGATGTTCCTGTACACTATGCAGGCTATAGTTATGGCGTTCCATGTATGCTTTTCCTGCCAGCATCTTACACCCTGCTATTAGGTGCTGGACTGCTTCAGGGCCTTCTTTGCACAGCTTACACCTGGAATCATGCCTGGTGGGGTAGATTCTGGCCTCTATTGCTTTGGTGCTCAAGGCCTGTGACTGTGCCACCACGATTAGTGCGTCTGTGCTGTCCTTTAGTTCAGCCTCCTCTGGCCATTGGTAGGATTTGTTCATATCAGCCTCTTCAGCTATCTGTTGGGGGTACATCCCATGCAGGGGTTTCTCCTCCTGTGATAGTTCCTCCAGTTCCTCCTTCCCTGTCAGTTTCCATTGTCTGAGACACTCACTAAGTGCTTCGTCTCTTGTGGCCATCTTCCTGATGTAGTCATGGAACTTGGATGTTTCATCTTGGATAGTAGCTCTGATGCTCACTAACCCTTTGCCTTCTTCTTTGCATTAGTGTATAGCCTCTGGATACTGGACTTGGGGTGGAACCCCCTGTGCATGGTGAGCAACTTCCGAGTTAATGTCTGTGGTCTAAATTTCCTCCTTTGGCCAGCTTATTATTCCAGCAGGGTATCTGATCACTGGTAGAGCATAGCTGTTAGTTGCCCGGACCTTGTTCCTGCCGTTGAGATGACTCTTTAGGACTTGCCTTATTCACTTCAGGTATTTGGCTGCTGCTGCTTTCCTAGCAGCCTCTTCCTGGTTGCCATTTGCCTGTGGTATTCCAAGATACTTGTACCTCTTCTCAACTTCTGCCATTCTGCTATTCGAACTTCTGGGAGTGTAATGTCTTCCAGCTGGACTACCTGCCCTCTTTTTGTCACCATTCGGCCACATTTCTCCGACCCAAATGACATTTCAATGTCTTTGCTGTAGATCCTGGTAGTGTGGATCAGTGAGTCAATTTCGCTCACTCTTAGCGTACAGCTTGATGTCATTCATGTAGAAGATGACTGATGGTGATCCCATTCCAGAGTCAATGTCCATAGCCAGCCTTGTTGATTATTTGACTGAGGGGGTTCAGGTCTTGCTGAACAGTAGTGGGGACAGGACATCTCCTTGATATATGCCATATTTAATAGAGACTTGTGCAATTGGCTTGAATTTTGCGTCAAGTAGGAGTGGGGGTGGGTATCGCAATATTTTACGTGATGAAATTAAATCGATTCAAGACGGCAAAATATCGATATTATATTAGCCTATTTTGCAAATATGAAATGTGGTCTGTAGTACTTGTGAATAAAACTATATCTATTCCTTTATCTGTCCACTATCTGGATGGTGCTGTTGTGCATGTGGTCGAGTGAGGTCAGAGGTGACAGTCAGGAGATAAATAGTACACCAAAGATGGCAGGTCAGGAGAGGGACTTCCGTTGGGAACCGGCCGCGTATTGTACTGCGGAGCACTTTGCTCCCTTTCTAGTCTATCAGGGCATTTCCACAGCCGGCGCTCCGCGGCTCTGTGGCTCTGCGGCTCTGCAGAAATACCCTATTGCTCCAGTCCAGCAGCAGTGCATGGCTGGAGCGACAGTGCGCTCCACTACGCTCAGGATACGCTGCAGGTCTGTTTTCAGCGTGACCGCTGCCAATCCTCGTAAATTCACTGTTGTTCAGAAAGCACCAGAAAGGGAAGCCAAACGTGTGGGGTATCCAGTACTTTCAAAATGAAAAAATGCATGGACTCCCCAACGTAAATTTCCTCAATAGATTGTCATTATTTCACAACCAGAGGCACGAGCATCAGGTCAACAGTTGGTCAGAGGGTCCCAAAGGCAACACAACACCATGGACGAAGAAAAGTTAATTGGGGAGGTGGAGAAGTGTAACATTATATATGACACCAAACATCCTCTCTACGAGGATATAGGCAGATGGAAGTGATACAACTCGCAGAGCTCTATGGTTGGGACCAGCAAAGCGACCTTAGAGAAGCAAAGTGATGTGTTGTTTATTTCTTTTCTCAGTTTATAACATGTTTTCTTATCGTGTGATATCGCAAATAGAATGAATTTTCAATAATGTAATATAATAATACATAAATTGCAAAATATCAATATATTGTATTGCAATACTGGCATATCACAAAATCGCAATACTATCGAATTGTGGCTCAAGTGTCGTGATAGTATTGTATCGTGGGGCAACTGGTGATTCCCACCCCTGGCCTCAAGGATGGTGTTTCATTGCCTCATTGAGTTTGTAATTAAGGCCCTTAAAGTCTTGTTTACCGTGTACAGCTTCCGGCATTCCAGGATCCATGTGTGACATCGAGTCATAGGCTTTCTTGTCTGGTTCTGCAGTCTCCAGCGAGCATGCTTATGCAGACAACTTAACTGGAGCTGCATTTGTCATCATTTATTTACCTGACAAACATCCCCCCAGTTAGTGAACTATTTAGGCTTTAAAACGGTAACTAAACACAACAATCTTAAAAGAGGATCACTTTCTCCAACCACATGTGTATGCACTGAATGTTTTAGGTTGCAAAGCACCAATTGTGTATCAGCATTGTGCCTCTGAGCAATAGATTTGGCAACAAAAACACAAACAGGTAGTGGACCATATGTCGTCCTTGGTGATTAAAATTTGCACAGTGAGAACTCCATGGGGATCCATTGGTCTGAGGCCATTTACAAGAAGGAAAATGCTGTACAGGAAGTGTTGAAAACATAGTCTTAAGGCCTATTGGAAAGTACTTTAAAAGACTGATTAAAGCCTGTTTTTAAAGTCCTTATCTTCACATTCCCAAGATTTGTCACTGTTTGTTGCCAAACTGTTCAGCTCAGGAGGTTGAAATTTTGGCTACCGGCTGCACAAACATACACACATGCACACACATTCCTCATAGGAGTGATGGAAATGAAAACATGTTGCTGAAAGTTGGAGAATGCAGGTGTTCAAATATTTGGCTCTGGCCTATTGAGTCTTAAGCTGTATCTCTCGCATGGTCATGGTGAGAACTTAACATGCACAAACTCTGCACAGATATGCATGTCCACATATGCATGCAGTATATTTTAGACAAAAAAAGTCTGATGAGAAAGGTTAAAATGAATCATAGAGGATGAAATAGATGAATTGGTGTGTATTGGGATCTTTGGCCCCCTGTTACTCTTTACAAACGTCTTCATATATAGTTTTGGAGCCTTATTTATGTGTATATTTATGGAAACAGAAATGACTCATGTATGTGACCTTGGCTTTTTCAAGTAGGAGAAACTGATATTCAGTGCTTTTCCCTTTATGGATTCCAGTTTCATACCAGAACCCTCTGATATAACTCTCTGAGGGAATTCATCCTGCAGAGGACTGAGCCTCTGCTGCATCCCAAAACAACTCCACAACCACCAATAGGCTGCTGCCATCCATTCACGGATGACTAAACCCATGTCAGATGCATTTTAAAAAAAAGAGTATTGACATTCCTCACACTGTTTCTGTTTCTGTTTGTGTTCCTGCAGGACTGAAGACCTACCTGATCTCTGGCAGGAAAGTGGAGCCTCACTCTCACTGTAGCTGCTCTCAGCTGGGGTTGACTGGATCTGAGCACACAGATTCTCAGTGCCCCTCTTCCAGAATTCACACACCTGATGGAGCTCCTTCAGCCTGCACTCAACCTCCAGACAATACTAAGGTGAATACACACAAGCACACTGTTACAGTAATGAAACATCATTTTAGTCTGGTTACGCTACAAGATTACTGACATCATATAAACTTCATATGTTATGTTGGTGAATAAGCTAAAAAGTAAATTAACTAGTTAGAGTACTTTTCTTGTTATTAAAAATTAAAGCTCTTTAGAAGCTTATTTCATATTTTGGTGACAATTAGTGTGGTCAAAGTAAATGAGTCAATACAAATCACTTCTACGGAAAGCTTTTCTTGTGTAAACGAAATTCGCAAACGTAACGAAAACTCTACATTTTTGCCTTTTTCATTGTCATATAAACGGGCCCATAAATTGCTTGGCAAGATGGATCTGTCTGAATACAAACAGGCAGGTCCATTTGCTATGCAAGGTTACATCAAAATGAGACATAATATGAATTTTTTTTAGAGATGTTTTAGTCCAAGTAAATAACTTTCTTTGGTGGTTTATCTTTTTATACTTTGACCAATGCCCAGCACAGAGCGCAGAGGACTGTGTTAAATGTTTGCAAAGGGGTGTCATATGCCTTCTTGCTGTCTCTTACCTCTGGTTTCATGGTTTTAGACCACTCTTCTCTTTTAGTGATGCACAGTAATTCTCAAACTTAACCACATCAAATGTCTCTTTGCATTCATGTGATGAATGAATCAATAAGCTGGTAAGAATTCCTTTCATTTTTGCCCATACATCTGACAGTTACAAAAAAGAAAGCAAAGTATACAATTCTTAATATTTATTGAAGAGTCAAAAGTTAGAAATCATTGACAATAATGATACAATATTGTTATACAGAAGAGTTTACTGCCCGTAATTCATTACTGTGCAGATAGATAATTGAAATGACAAACATGATGATCTTTACAGCTCTGTATTATCCTTAAAAGTCTCACAGTGGACAGATTTAGACACAGCTATTTCTATTCTAAAGATTCATTATTTGGCTTTTATGCCTTTATTGAAAAGTAGAGTGGGAAACGGTAGAGAGAGAAGGGAACGGCATGGCAGGGCTAACTTGTGTCCAGGACATCAGCCTCCATACATCGGCTGTGTATGTACCATTCAACCCTCGGTGCCGTGCTGTGCCCTGTTTCAATGGAAACAATACATCATGGTCTTTTACACCTAAGTTTCCTCATGATATTGTTCTTGTCCCTTCCATCCAGAAAATCAGCATAATTGGATATTTCCACAAAGTAATGTTGTCCTCTCTGTCAGCTTGCCAGCTGAATAAGCAAAGTAAGCAGGTGCACCGACACAGCAGGGGGATGACCTCTCTCAGGTCAAAGCTACCTGCACTGAAGTCAGGGTAAAAAGAAACAGTGCTAATGCTTCTGGGTTTTCTTTCCTCACTTTTCTTTTTGCAGTAGGAACAGTAAGAAACTTAAATTTTTTTCAGTCGCAGGTCACTTCTTGTAAAAAGTAACCATATGAAAGGAACTAGAATTGCAGAACTGATGTGCTACAGTAGGCCTACATGCCATTAAAAAGAGAAATCTTATTTCTGTTATGGATTACTTTGTTATACTTTACCCCCAATCCTATGAACAATTACTCATTTTTGCTGAGAGAGGATAATATTTCTGGTCTTATTTTTCTGGTCTTATTTTTTTCATCACATATTTTTGTTGCCTCAGGAAGAACACTGAGCTGCATGTTCAGCAACAGCCTCTTTGAGATAAATTCTTCAGCTCCCTATGTTCTTTTAATGCTTATGTGGGTGTATCTAAAGCTTTAAAAATATTTTTTATGCATTGAGCCTTTTCTGCCTTTAGTGGAGAAAGTTAAAAAAAAAGATCAAGCTTTTCTCTCAGTCGTATTAAGACCTGCACTTTTCACTTTCTTTCTCTGCTTCTAAGTAGTTCAACAGTAGACATAGTATAAAGTGCTGGACAAAGTCTGAGTGATGTCATCCATTTGATTCCTAAACTATCTTTTTTGGCTAATCTGAGTTGAAAATACTGTACAAACTCACTTTCTGTCGACATAGAATCAGACAAAGAAATTAAGCTTCTCCAGGCCTAAACTCCATGGGGTTTCAGGGTTGAATGTGTGAGAAAGGATTTAAGAGTGCTTTCACCAGCTCTGCCTCAGCTCCTACAGTAGGAAGACTCCTATTTCTGTTGGTTGCCAGAGCACTGCGCATCACCTGAGCACAGAGAAGACTAATGCAGAGATCGACAATGCAATTCGACAGAGAAAGAAGGAAGACTGACACTGAAGACAGTAATCAAACACACCATATCAAGAGTGCTATACTTTTGTCTTTCTAAACATTATGAAAGCTGATGTTTTGGCTTGATGACAAATGCAAACCGTCACTCACCAAGTTGCTCAGGGTCCTCTGCTGTTTCTCTTCAGCATTTCTCCTTTTTACACATCATAAGGCAGAGATTTTGTTTTCATAGCTTGACAAACTGTCTCATAGCTCTCAAGGCAACAACTTTGGTCTGTTTACATCTGTGATTGTCATGCATACAGAGCTCATTGGTCAATCTCTCATTGGTCTCTGTCTCATGGAAGATTCAGTTGTAGGAGGCAGGGTAAAAAGGATCAGATCACACATGCTAGACTTTCTGCCATGGAGTCCTGTAGCGGCCTAGACAGGTCTTTTGTTATTCGGTCACCATGACACACCATTTTCATGGCCGAAGGGTCCTCAAACCCTATGATCCTTAATTGCATAGATTTTGTAGTCTGGCCTTGGCATAAGCAAGACAGGGAGTTAAACACCTGAACAAGATTGAAACATTTGCTTAATTTTCAGAATAAAATACTTAATGGTTTTCTTACAGAGTTGTATCTGACGTCTGAAAGCTGTAGCTTAAAATGACATGCAAGTACAGCAATGATAATGTCTCACTCTTCAAACACGTGGACCAGAGGCCTCCAACGTTTCCGAGCTTTGAGAGCTACCAAGCATAAGAAGTATTATGGAGGACTACTTATTTGATTTGATCTTTATGGGTAATATAAACTTACATAGTTCTCCTAAAAAAATCATATTGTGCATTTGAGAGGCTACATCTGACACTGTATTTTACTTTTTTATTTAGATGATTTAGATTGATGCTAATTATTACTCATGATGAATAAATAATACAAGATCATTCTACTTATATGCATCTTTAACGGTTTGACTTATGTTAAACTTAACTGATATGTACAGCTGACACTCCAGATGTACGTTCACACAGAACGCAACTCGGGACTGAGATCGTGTCGCCCACCCAAGTCCCGTCGTCTGTCCATAGCTCATTTTGTCCCCGTTGCCATCGCTCAGTGGCGTCACGCCTGCTTGAGTTTCACCATGATCATATCAAACCACTGCAGCTGATGGTCCTGTAGCAGCATCATCTGTGAGTTCTCTGCGGTCCCGTCTTGGTGGAACTAATGTACTAACTAACTGATGTTCCCCACACGGACAGGGATTGTCACTCAGTGAACCGGAATAAAAACAGTCTGTCACTGGTACCGTCACACAACGCTGATTGGCTGTTGCCGCACAGCCACACACAACTAAAATCTAATAGAAATTGAATTTTAAAAGTGACGTTTTATTTCAAGCACTGTGGTGTGAACTTATGCTATCTTTAAAATGTCCCTACGGTCACCTCTGACGCTCCCTGAGGGCTGCCAGGTGCTTGCAGGCACCCTAATGGCCACCCCTGATATAGACGGTACAGATGCACGATATTATTGGTATGAAATTGGCCTAAGAGTTTTATATCTGTATTGTCCCATATTAAAATTTTTGCCAGTATTTACATCTGATATATTGGCCATATAATGGCTGCAGCAGCTGCAAAATAGACAAATGTACCATGATGCGTCACTGCATGGGTACATTTTAAATCTAGAGTTTCATTTTTTGAACAATTAAATGTGCTGTTTCTGTTTTTACAACTGTCCCTTACACAAATTAGACCTCATGGTTGTATTTAGATTTGTTTGTACTGCATACACTGCATAAAGTTAGAAGATTGTTGTAATTGCTTTGGACACTCCTCCTCTTTCAGCTTTCAGTAGGTGCTGCTCGGGGCTGTTCACGGAAGCTCAGCTGATGGGTATAGATGGCAGTGCATTGAGTCAAACTGGGATGCAATAACACTTCTCAATTACTCCCCCCCATCTTTACCATCACCTTTGCAGTTGAAACCAAGGAGTCATAAGTGTACTTTCCTGTATAAACAGAGCATCTGTTGATTCTCTTCTTCTCTTAATACATTCCTCCCTTGAAGTAGACCTCAGACCTTATTAATCCACATTAAAATGAATCTAAAAACCTGGCTAAAAGATCCTCCTAATAAGGTAATAAAAATATCTTTTTCCTTAGCAGGCAGTCTACATAATAACTGACCTATGGTAGTCCCTCATTTATACAAAGCATGTCCATCCACATCTCCCCCTTTGCTCAGCCCCCAAGGAAAGTCTCTCATTTGCTTCCAAATTGGATCACTAGGTCACAGACTCCATGTGACACATTATTACCCTATAATTACCCTCAAAACTTTGCCCCACAGTGCTTTGTATTCACCCCAATTACTCCTCTTTGTACATACAGTATATGCATTGTGCACCCCATGATTCCTCCATAGATCTTTCAGCTCTCTGCCATGCAAGGTAGAGAGAGGATGGGGACTTGTTGGAGAAAAAAAGGAAAGAGTGAAAATGCTTGGAGGCAGGAAAATCTGTGGGGGTCCTCAGTATGGAAATGAGCTAACTCAAGCAGAGAGACGGGAAGCCCTTCTCAGGTCTCTGCCTTCTACTGATTACTCCTCCATTTAAAGCCCTCAAACAGATTCAGATGAGGCTTGTGGGGAAGAATCACACTCTTGGATCTTTAAAAAAGGCCTAATCATATTTGAATGTGTTAAAGGATTCACAGAGCAGGTATTGCAATGAATGTTCATAGCTTAAATGTAGCATATAGGCACACGGTGTGCTAATACTTGAAACATGCACATGCAGTGAAAGTGGCATTAGAGTAACAAAAACTGGACTTTAAAAATGTATGGAAGCAAGTAAGTCTTACTGTAATCATGCCAAATCAAATTCTTTGAAGCTGGAATAATGTGGTTGAAGATTGATCCTGTACAGTTATTCCTCAGATATCATTTTCTGAAGCGAACAGACACAACTACCCCGAAGTTTTGCTTTCTATGCAAAAGACCACAGAGCACTCATAAACATTGAGGTTAGATAAAAGTTGAATTGATGTCGAGGTCAGGCTGTACATTTTTTTTTTTGCCTGTTACTATGACGACTTTGTCAGACTGACTGAGTGTAGAGCCCTGAAAATGTACAGTGATTTTGCCGGACTCTATGACAGACTTTGCTGCTGTACCCAACTACAATATGATGGATGTGATGATTTTGGAAGATAGAGGAGTGACCGGGAAGAAAACAAACAATTACACTGTATTTACAATATGTTACATTTTGTTTACAGTTTGGTTTGCATTCCAAATGCTGTGATGAATGATAAGTTAGCTTAATGCTAATGCACAAGGCTGTCACTATTTCTTTCCAACATTTCCTGCACAACACATCATAAAGGCAAGTTAACTGTTGTCAGAGCTTGACAAATATTCCCTCTCTATCATATCCCCATCTCGAAACAGCAGCTTTATCTTTCTTTTTCTTTGCTGTTTAGTTTATTTACATTTAAAACTGTTGCACATGCACTGCCCTTTGTGTTCTCATTGGTCAACATCTGTTGAAACAAATCATAGGAGGCAGGACATAAACCAAACATGCTAAACCAGGGATGGACAACTGGTGACCTGGGGGCTGCATGCAGCCCACCCGGAATCTGCCAGATATGATTCAACCTGAAAAACCAATACAACAAATATATTATTTTTTAATGTGTTATAAAAATATTTTTATCTGGCCGTAGATAAGTTTTATTTATGCAAGTAATTAATTGTATATTACAACTGTATTGTTCCTCTCATAGCTTTGTTACATTAAAAAAAATTAAATTGGCAATTATATCTGTGCCATCATATAGTTATTGTGAAATAATTATGTTTGAGGCAAAGTACATGAATGTTGTTATATTTGCTGTTTTTTAATGGATGCATGATATAACTGATACAATATCCGTATCGACAGACATTGGTCTAAAATGTTAAATATTGGTATTGGCGGATATTGAAATTTTTGCCAATATTAAAAGCTTATTTAATGGCCATACATATCGGTCATATATCGACAGTAATATCAGCAAAATACACAGATGTACCATGATGCTTCACCTTATTATGACTGCATGGGTACATTTAGAAATCAAGAGTTTCTTTTTTCAAGAGTTAAATGTTGTTTTCTTGTTTTGCATCTGTTCCTCACACAAATATATCGTCACATTGAAAGCAACATGACAACTTTCATTAAGTAAAGACTTTGTGCTCTTGACAAAAAATATCTTTATTGGCAATAATGAGTTCAGAAATATTGGCAAAACTGGAAATCGGCAAAAATCCTACATTGTGCAACCCTCCTTTTTTTTTTGTCCCATTAAGGACATCTGATACTTTCCAACACTGTGGCTCCTCAGGCAGTTAAAAAAGGTTTTACTGTATGTGTCCCTCTTATTAATCAAAGTTGCTCATCCCTGTGCTTGACTTTCTTTTGGAAAGGATTTTGAGGTGTCCCACATATAGGGTCTGTAAATGGGCCATAATTATGCCTGAATTGTGTAGTCTGACCCTGGCATTAATCCATTGCAATTTGTATTTTAATGACTATTCTTCCATCAAAAATACCTTTTCTTACCTCCTTCTCTTGTATACATCTAAAACTGGCCTGGCATTGGAGCGCATTTCATGCTTGCTCCAGTTTCTGTGCCAGGCTTTGGACTGAGGAAGTTAAAGGTAAATAAGTGTGAAGCATCACAGAAGTAGCATTGTCATCTTCCTTTTGAGATCACCTTGAGATAGAGTAAAAGTTGTTGTCTTACAAGAATCAAAGGTAAAGGATTAAGTGTTAATAAATATATGGAGCTCTTAAGTTCCCTCATTTTTCTGTGCTGCTGCTTGCTAACTTGTTAGAAAGGTCAACATGAGGAGGGTTCATAGTAGTAACTAGCTAATAGGGGCACATTGTCACCCACTGGAGCAGAGGTGGACATACCTTTGACATTAAATCAGATCTACCCTAATGCTTAATACCAGATAAAGGGCAGCAGTCTGATTGATTTACCTAATCAAGCTTAATTCAAATGACAACAGGTCACACAGCCTTTGAGATCCACAGATTTTGGAGGTAATATTAGCATCAAGAAGTCCAATCAGAGGTTTTGTGCTGTTAATGGCTGTGCTATCTGGACAAACAAGAGCTACTTAAACATCTGTTTAAAGGTGTGGTGACAGGCGGCGCTTGGGTATTCAGTGACCACTTTGTGAAATATTTAGGCTACAATCATCAAGCTCCTTTAGTTTATCCAACAGATTAAAATCTGTTGTGTGTGGACCAAAGTTGGCAAAACATACATTTACTCAGTAGAATAGATAAATCCTAGTTTGATGCCTTTGCTGTTTGTATCACTACCATGACTTGCTTTCACTGTAAGGTCTTTATTACACTGCCTTTTGTTTTACTGGAGGCTTCCCTAGATACTCCTGTGGGTCTTTGTTTAGCTTGCGTTGTAGTAGGAGGTCTTTAAGGCTGAGTTGTGGGATGAACTCTCTGTTTCATTAAGTGTATGTCTGGGAAAAGTGTAGACCTAATAATGTATTTATAAGTTTATGAAATGGTGCCAGGTGTATGCTGGTCCAGCTAGAGTTGTAGTATAACATTTCTGTCAGTCCCAACAATATACAACTGATGTTCTTCACTTCCTGCCCCTTATTTGGCTTTATCATCTGGATCTCGTGGCTGAAAATAAGGCATAGCTCAACTTGACTGTGCATATAAACATACTGACTGTTGTGTGTGCATTTGACTTAAAGTCCTACTGCCAGAATATGTCAGTGTCTTTAACAAGTAACATCTTGCCACGGATCTCCCTCTGGTACATACTCTCACTATCCATCCTCTTTGACGGGTTTGAGTGGGATGAAAACAAAAAACTTAGTTTTTAGTTTCTTAATGACTGCCGACACTTTTCCTAGCCTTTTCCTCATTTAAATGAAAAGTACTTTCTATATAAACTTCAAAGACTTGTCACATTATTTTGTGCTTTATGTCTCAGTGAAAAATGTTTTGTATGTGAAGCTGTAACTGTTTTTTTTTATTTCTCTCCTTTCATTTATTTTGGGCTCTCTGGTTTACAACAGTGCACTAGGTAGTGCTGGTGTCTCACAGCTGAATGTTGCTGTTTTCATTGTGCAGCCAGACAGGGCCTTTCTGTGCAAAGTTTGTATGCTCTAACTGCACACTCATGGGTTTTCACTAGATTCTCATTTTTCCTCCTACAGACTAAAATACATGAACATCCAAGATGTACCCCCTCCCACCCCCTTGCCCAGTAAAGGCTGGAATAGGCCTCAGCCTAGGACCCTAGAAGAGACAAGTTGTATTGATAATGGATGGAGGGTTCACAATAGTATTAGGATAAGATAATCTTTAATGATCCCCAGGGGAAAATTCAAATTTTAAAACAGTTACCCACCCCTGCTGCAAGTCATCCATCCAGTATCAACACTGCCTCAATTTCTAGGGTCACAGGGTGCCTGAGCCTACTCAGCTGACGTGAGGCAGGAGATGGGGTACACCCTGGACTGGTCACCAGCCAGAAACACACATTTTTTGAATACAGGTCCCAAAGTGGACAAATCTGAAAACATCGGCCTTGTGTTTCCGTGTAGACAACAAATATGGATAGTTTCAGAAATGCTGATGTCATAGCCCACCTCTCTCTTAAACGACGTGCGCAAACCCTGACAACAACAGAAACAATGATGAGGTACAGTGTTGCTTTTGTGCTGCAGAAAGAAAGAAACTTGTAAGAATTGCCTCATAATGTCATTGCGGACTTAAAAATCATGTGTGTGTAAAATGATGCAACTAATTACTAATCTCACCAGTATACATGATCTTAGCAAACGGATCATGTTTTTCTGAACACTAATGTATTAGTAATAATTCTTCTACTCTCCCTCCCATATTACCACATCTCCCTCCATACTCCTCCCACCAACCTGTGCCCCTTGCAGTCTCCCTGTCTGTCCTGCAGTGTGGTCCTGATACCAGGGGAGGATCAGGTTCTGGAGGAGGGTGCAGTGCACAATGGCTGCCATGACAACCACAAGGCTAACAGCAGCAAGGTTAGCATGTTGTTGTTTTTTCACCCAAACAAACGAGACTTTGAACTGTTTATCTGTCTGTCAGCCCACAATCTTTTATGTCTAGTTCAGTTTATTTTGTGTGTGTTTTTTTTTCTCCTTCCAAATATTGAAATACTGTATGCCAACCACTGCTACATTTACTCTGGCCCGGAAGCTAAAAGAAGTTAAAATAGTTCAAAGAAATAGGACTCCATGAGTCCCAGATAAACTGTGTCACAGACACAATCATTTAACTTGACAGTCCCTTTTAAGTGATATATTTATTTAATAGTCCTGACCTGCTTTCAAAGCAGAGATCCATTTTTACACCTTCTTTTTTGGTGAATTCAGGTTTTCTCTCTTCCATTTAGGACTCTCCCAATCTAAAGTTTTCCCCAGCGGTTGCTGTGGGACGCAACCCAAAAGCTCTAAATGGCCTGTTAAGCCCTCGACTGGAGGCCTTGAACAACAGCCAGACGTCACTGTGTGAGATGCTGCAGGAGAAGGAGAAGAAGACGTGGAGTATTGGAGTGCTGGGCATGGACCATTCGGCTCTCATCCCTCTACGCTCCAAAAACTTCAGGGAGAGGAGCGACGCTCACTTTGTGGATGTTATCAAAGAGGACAGGTGAGAATAAACATGTGACCTTAACAAAGCGCTCATATTTGGTCTAGAATTGCTCTGATTGTATTTTTTTTATTTACAACCATTGGACATTTCCTTGAAGACTTGCAGAACCAAGTAGCTATTGAGCTTATAAGTCAGTAGGTTAACATGCACACTTAAGTCAGGCTGAGGCAATAGATCCATCCATTATCTATACCGCTTATCGGGGGGGGGCTGAACCTTATCCCAGCTGACATTAGGCGAGAGGCAGGGTACACTTTAAACAGGTTGCCAGCCAATCACATGGCCACATTGAGACAGACAACCTCTCACGCTAATGAGCATGTTTTTGGTCTGTGGGAGGAAGCCAGAGTGCCCGTAGAGAACCCATGCAGGAAGAACATGCACACTCCACACAGAAAGGCCCTGATTCACACAGGGATGGGACCAGCAACCTTCCCGCTGTGAGACACGTGCACTACCTGCTGTGCCACCACTGCTGCATTTTGACAATTTTACTGAAGTACTGCCCTTGTCTCACAGACTAAGGAAACACTGATGTCACCAATAAGTGCCGTGCTGGACTTACAGGCAGGGCTGTAGTGTGCAGCTGCAGGATAGTCCTGATGCATCACAGCAAGAAGGTTGCTTGTTTAACTTCTAGAGTCAGTGCTCATTAGGTTAACTGGTGACTCTAAACTGTCCTTGGGTGTAAGTAAGTGTGCATGAATGGTTGTCTGTCTACCTTTGTGGCCTTGTGATTGGCTAGTGGCTGGTTTATGGTGTAACCCGCCTCTAGCCCACTGTCAGCTAGGATAGGCTCCAGTCCTCTGCGACCCCGACAGGGATAAGTGGTATAGATAAAAGATGGATTGATGATATCTGAAAAAGGTTTGAATAATAACTGTAAAAACAAGTTTCATCTGCCTTTTGAAAGCCATAGACAACACTGCAGCATCACCGTAGAAATTTATAGTTAAGAAATGAAAAAGTGGCCTAACTTGTATAGAGCTTGTTTATTTCCATAGCCAGAACAACAGATTTGGGGGTTTATTCCATGTGGCAGTGGCACCTACAACATCAGCCCTTATAGCGCACTCGTGAGTATAAGAAATGAGGATTATAAAAGAGGCAGTAGGATTGCTGGTTCTGCTCTAAACTACATTCATATTTCTAGATTCTGCACATGTGTAAGGCTGTGATATTGACTAGAACTACCTTTCTAAAATGTTTATATCTACTCAACATAGTAATAATTCTCCTTTTTGGTTTCTATCTGACAAAACCAATATCACGCTGATAATATCGAGCACCTGTAGAAATGCACATTTGATAATGAAAACAGTTGATCTATCAGTCAACCTTAGTTGTAGTGCCAATTTCCAGCATTAATCTAGTCATCTTAAACATATGGAACCCCAGCTGATCATAATATTTCTTGCTCTCCCCTGTGCCTGTGACAGCCTCATGAAGGACTATTTCTACAAGCCTCCCATAAACAAGCTAAGCGTCACCTTCCTGGAGATGAGCCTGGAGTCTACCTACCGGATAAGCTACCAAGAGGAGGTATGTAAACGTGGCTGAGCTGTTTCTGTGCATGACATATCAGTGCCTGCCTGAGTGAATGTACATGCATTTGTGTTTATTTTGAACCTATAGATTAATTCTAGTTGTCCTTGGCCGTGCTCTGACATTCTTTCAATGTATTCAAGATAAACAGATAATTTTTCCCAACTATCTCTTAGCCTCTTCTGAGACCATAAAATCTGCAAGTGTTTATCTCAGATCCTCCTACCTGTTGGAGTTCTCTGCATGTCTGTGTCTAGTCTGGAAAGCTTGTTTGCACTGTGTTTTGACCAGACCAGTCAAGACTGCGGCAAAGAGAAATCACTGCAGGTCCTTTAATGTAGTTTTGTCCTGGGCTGTGATGTCCTCTGCTGGTGCAACCTCAGAAGTGCAGTTTACATGTTGAGGCTGCAACAGTTGCTCTGTCATCAACTTTAAAGTCTAACATCTTTTCAAAAAGCCTCAGAACATTATTCCTAAATACCACTTCTATCTGCTTTCTCATGAGTTCAATGAAAACACCACAAAGTCAAGGAAAAGTATGAATGAGAGCAAAGAATAAAGTTTCCATAGTAATCAAGGAATTAAACTGTCACTGTCAAGAATCTGCTTGTGGCTAAGTGCACGGGATGCAGGATGTGCCCCGTCTCTCACCCAATGTATGCTGGGATAGGCTCCAGCCCCCTGTGGGACGTGGATAAGTGGCTTAGATGATGAATGGATGATACAATGTCATGAATGATATTTTTATTACCTAGTTTTCCTGAATTTGTGCATTTCTGTTTTTATGTTATCTCTTTATTAGCCTGTATTTCAACTTTTTTCCAAACTATCAATATTAGCACTACACTGATCCATCTGTAATTTGCACATTAACATGCTCTCCTGTCCGTGATAAATATTATCAGTGTGAGATCTTTTTTTCTCAATAATGATGAGAAAAATGCTCAAGTTTCAAAGTAAGATGTGTCATCAGGACAGCAGAAATCACACATTAAGAGGTCAGTTATAAACTTCACCAATCTGTTCTTTTGTCTTGATGGTGTTAAAGTTATAACTGTGGCATGAGAATTGCTTTGCTTGCCATATTTAACAAACCCTAGATAAAGATATATTTATCCATCACAGTCAAGTGCTTTTTGAAATAAAGTGCTCCACACATAACTTTTGGATCATTCACTTGTTTAGCTGCATCATCTTTTAAATTGGTTCTAATCTCAAACTTTATCTTTAAAAACGCCTTATTAATTTATCATTCATATGTGTGTTGAGATTTCCTGTTTTATTTCTTTTCCTCATACCATTCTCCCAGATTGAAAGCCAAGCAGCAGTGCAGACCTTTGCCAGTCCAACATTCAGCTCTTTCCTGGACATGCTGCTGTGCTGTTTAGTGTTTCTGGCTCTCTCTCTGGCCTGTTTCCTTCGCCCACTTGTCACCCAGCAGAGTCTGTCCACACCAGCACTCACTGTGACAGCTGTGGCTGCCGTGTTCGAGGCACTTGCTCTGCTGTTTACCATACGGTGAGATACAGGATGAGTGGATGAAGAATATCTACATTTTTTATAGAAATAAAACAAGTGCAAATTATATCTGTACATGGACCAGATTTTACCTGCTGTGGAGAAGCTATTTAAAAATTATTTTACAACTTCCTTTTAAGTCATAAACTGAAGACTCTTTTAACTAAAAGAGAAAAGTTTCTTTTGCGGCCTGTTGTTGTTATAGCTGTGGTTTAGACAGTTAAGCATGCTTGAATTTAAGTCATAGACTTTTAGACCTGATTTGAACTTGTATTCAACCAATGTTGGACCTCCAAGTCCTGGCTAATGTGTACTTGGATTTTTTCTTGATATCTAAAAGTCAATTGTTACACAATTGAAAATAAAAAAGTTACAAATTTTTGTATGTCTCATGTAAACAGATATCTAATTCATGCTTTATTAAACTAATCTCATGCATCATTATAGTCTTTATATCAATCACTGCTTCCTTTTTTCTGTCTTAGTATGGCTTTCTACCTGGACTGTGTGCTCAACTGCACTCGGGTGTTGATGAGAGCCTTATCTAGCTGGGTAGTTCGTCACATGATAGGAGCCGTCCTGGTGTCGCTGCCTGCTGTGGCTGTCTACTCCCACGTTACCTGTGACATGCAGCTCTCCATCCAGGTGCAGTTAAAGTCTAATGTTGTATCTTTGTTTTTGTGGTCGGTAATAAGGATGTGTGCTTTACTTTCCTCTTGGAGTCCACCCTAACATTCTGCTCTAAACAGAAAAGTAAATATCATGGTGAAATTATTTACATGAAACTCTTCCACACAACCATCACAGCTAAGATACCAAAAATATAATGTTAGCAATAAATGTAGCTTACAGAACGGACTGTGTTTCCTTAAAAGATAACAAAAACATTCAAGCAGAAGTTAACAGTATTTACAAGGCACAGAGGGAATTATCACTCAATTAAGGTCAGACCATTGCATAAAAAATCATACTATTGACAATATTAACCCTTGCAACTACAAGCCATTTTCAGTGTGCCAGGATTTTTCTCTGTAAAAATGCATGTAAAAATTAAACTCTTTTTAACACAATAAACTATGAGACATCAATTTTTCAAGAAAACCTGGGTTATCAGAATATTTATTTAATTATGTCAGATTAATGTATTAAAAGTTGTCTGACTGTCAAACTATACTAAAGTTCAAACCAGAATTTAAATCTTACAGGACTTTATACAAATCACATAGAGATCAATAATGAACAATCCTTTTCACATCTGAATCTAAAGAGAGTGAAATAAAACTATGTGAAAAACTAGCAACCAAAAAAACATTAATGTAATTCAACTTTTTTCTCCTGGCATTTCTTGCTAGATTGAGTTATTTGAGCCACAACTGGATGCAATTTATGTCTCAAATGTTATAAAAGGCTAGCTCATTTTTCCATTTGGATTCTTATCTTGTCTCTTGTTGACCTTTGGTTTCTCCAGATTGGAAGCTCCTGTCAAGAAAATTGGGCGCATGTAGTTGGTCAGTGGACTGATTGGAAGTTGCCATTTACTGTAGGGGTGAAAATGGAGGTCTGAAGCAACACTGCTACGTTTTTCATCAAGATTTGACAAAATACATCACTAATTCTGGATCAATCACTGTAGATCCACAAAAAAAAATTCAAGATAGGCAAGGGGTGCATTAAATAAATGTTGCATAGGGTCTGGGGATCGACTTATTCTGTCCTACTTTGTTCTTACCCAAACATTTAAAGTACGCTAAAATGAGAATAAGGGATGCTGCTCTGCTAACTTGCAACTAGTTAAATTAACTTTTTCTACATGTCACTTGTCAGAAATTGAAAATGAAAATGGATACTTAAATTTGTGAAACTTGCCAGAAGAAAGAAAGATCTTAATAAGTTTAAAGTCTGACTTCAGATTTTCTGTAAACACAGTGTTGAAACGTAATTTTCAACAAAACTATCAGCAGTATAGTAACTGAAACATCTCTGTTGAAGTTGAGCAACTATCTTTCTTAACTAGGGCACACACTTTCACACAGAATCCTTCATTGTCCAGTTGGGGCAGAAAAGTAAATATCATGCTGCCTTGTTTTCAGTAATTTGCATTGTCCTTCTATGAACAGCAGCTTAGGTGTGATAAAACAAGTGATCTAATAAGACTATCAACTACATTTAAAGAGAAAAAAGGAGAGCATCTACTTATGCCTGAAAGACTTTTGTACATCTTGGTGATAACTTTTTTATATTATTTATTTAGTATTTTTAAGACCTCTATAATTTGTCTACTAATATGCCTTACAGTATTTTATATTTGCTCTATGATATATCATGCCATCTGTATGTCTATGCTGCTCATGAAATTTCAAGCCCCCATTTGGCATCATTCAGCATATGTGCTCAAAATGTGCACAACACAATTGAGGGCTCAGGTATGTGTCATTTATGTGATAGTTTTACAAACCTTGTTTACTAATTACTCTTTGCTTTGTGTTTTTTTCCAGTTCACCATGTTCCTCTGCTGTGCTGTCATCATAGCAATCATTCAGTACTGTAACTTCTGCCAACTCAGCTACTGGATGCGCTCTGCTCTTGCAACATTGGTGGGAATGGCATTGCTTGCCTTGCTCTTTGGCTCCCCCTGCAGGTATGTATAAAGACTCATGGCATGGTGGCACAGCAGGTAGGGTGTGTGGCTCACAGCAAGAAGGTTGCTGCTGGGGTGCTGATTTGGCAGAGAGGAAAGTAACCGGGCATGCACCGGGTTCTGCCAGCCCGGGTTTGAATCCAGCCTGAGACCGTTTTGGAAAATGTCTTACCCTGCTCTCTCTCACCCACTTTCACAAGCTTATCCACTGTCTTTCTCCTATCAACAAAAGCATAAAGCCTCAAAAATATACTTCAAAAATAAAGATAGTTGCCAGTTCAACCCCTTGTCGATCAGGGCCTTTCTGTATGGAGTTTGCATGTTCTCCACATATATGTGTGGGTTCTCTCTGGGCACTCTGACTTCCTCCCACAGTCCAAAAACATGCTCATTAGTTTGATTGGTGACTCCAAACTGCCCAAAAGTGATAAGTGGTATAGATAATTGATGGATGGATGGATGGATGGATGGATGGATGGATGGATGGATGGATGGATGGATGGACATTCACCAACTGTTAAGGCGTGTTAAAACTTAGGCTAATTGTCAAACCTCAGATACAGGAGGAACAATGCAGTCCTGGCTTAGGGACCAGCTCTTAGACTTTATATTCAGAGTCTGAAATTGACTTTTTAAACTCACCGGCCAAGTGAGCAGGTAAAAAACCAATCCCAAGCCAAGCATATGAACTTATCTGCCAACATAACAAATTCTGATTTTGTGTCCATGTTTCAGCACCTTTAATTGAGTTAATCTGGCATTATCATCCACAGATCAGATTGCTTTATTGAATCAGGAAGTAAAAAAGTGTTAAGAAAATTGTAAGATTGCGATTTATTCATACATTGCTGTTTAGATAAAATATCTATGTTGACATGTAACAATTCCCTGAGATTCAACTTCCAAATTGAAACTTCACTTGTGTTTGGGGCTTGATGTGAAATAGTTCTGGACAGTGCTTGAGGACTTTTGGGAGTTGCAAGAGAGTTTGTCAGTCTGCTCCACATATGTTTGGTAACCTTGGAGAAGGCTTCAACTCATGTCGCTCAGTGGGACCATGTAAGAGGAGTTGCAGGAATATTAGGTCCCGGGAACATAACTGCAAGCCATGAGGTTCCTGTATGACTAATGTGAAAGTTGCTTCTGCATTCTCAGCACAAAGTTAGACATGTTCCCTGTGTGTATTGGCCTCTAAGGCTTACCAGGGCTATGCATTGATGGTAATATCCAAAGTGCTAAGATAAATAGATAGATAGACAAACAGATAGACAGTTAATTTACAACAATGCAATAACAAAAAAGATAGTATATATATAAAGGTCCCAATTCCTGGTGTGTTTGGTCATTTACATCACGTTTTGGGTGTTTATTACTCAAGGATTTGATTTAAGTTGAATAAGAAAATTCATCTCTGTCCAGGATCAGATGCAACTCTTTTCCCCTTCCTTTTGGAAATGCTTGGATCTGAGGGGACTGGGCGGGTGAAGTTAATAGTACAATGATCTTACATAATAATATATTAGTACCTACAATAATTTAAAGCAAAGCATTCATAAAACTCAATATTAAACAGTAAGAGATGATATTGATTACTGAGATAATATAACAATGATCAAAATAGGTATGTTAAATAAATACATAAAGAACTATATGGTAAGCAAATACAAAAAAACTCTGATTTTGACATTTATTTCCCTCTTCAAATTCTGGAATTGCTCTTTATCATATAGTAAATTGTCTAATGTTTCTTAAATTTCAGGCTTTCTTTTCAAAAATCCATTAAAGGTTATCCCGCATATAAAGAGATTCCTCAACTTTTTTCCACTATATAGGCTTTTCAAGAGTCAAGCTTGCTGTAAATTCTTTTACCCACATACTTACTTGTGCTGCTTTTTTTATCTCCTGCAGGGTTGCTAAAGGTCTGCTTTTCTGGTAAGTCAGCACAGTTTGTCTTCTGCCATGAACAGTGATTTACAATCAGTCATTTTAGTGGCAGTTTTTGTTGTCTGTATGATGCATAATTGGAAATACGGTGAGTGCATAAATAAGTGGATTTATGCAGTCTTGTGTTCAGATTTGATGGATGCTAACAGGGATGGAAGCTGCAGACAGTGACAGGCAGGGATAAAATAAAACATTAATGAAGCTGGCATTTACAACAGATCTGACATATTCTTTAAAATCAACACCAACCCAACTGTTAACACAAATAGCTCAAGACAAAATCTTACAGACTGACTGGTGCAGAGGAAGGCCTAACACAGACCCCATAAATTAGGTATAATGTTCTGTCAATACTTCAGTGGCTAATGTATCCAGATAATGCTTTAACACATCATGAGAGCATTAAAGCCAGAGAAGATACATCATGTCAAATAAAGGGACACATTCAACACAACTTAGAGGTTTTTACAGTACTTTTTTCTTCCTGAATATGGAGCTTTTGGAGGGCTATTATACATAACAGACCCATCAAAACATATTATGAGAAAGGCATGCACAGTCCTAGTCCATCTCATCAAGCTCTCTGAGCCCCATTGTTTATTTATTACCAGCTCAGGTTTGAGAAGAAAAGTTTGCCCTGGCACTTTTCACTCAAACCAACCCCTTACATCCAACTACAACATGACTGGTTGTGGTCTCTTTAATTAGGCCAAATAATATCCCATTCTAAAGCAAGAAGTAAGTGCCATTAGCCTATGTTATGGTGTAAAGCTCATAATTCTTAACTAGATTAGGCTAATGAAGTTTATTTACCTGGATAATGTAAATAAAGACAGTTTAATTTCTCATTTTGAAGAAGACCTGATTTCGCCAGCCAGCTGTCAATGTGAAAAAAAGACAAATGGGCTGCTGCCCCAGGTCAGTGATTTGAAAGAATCACTAGATTATTGTCATAATCAAAGAATTAGCACTCAGTGAGGGCGCCCCTTACCTCACCAAAACCCCAGTGCAGTCTTGATAAATCACATAACATACCACATGGCTCATAGCTCACAGCAATGCCACCTTCAACAGACCCAGATCTACCACAACACCATTTAAGGGTCCTCCAACTTAACTATGTAGACTGATGGTCAGCAAGAGCCCAGACATTTTTTAGGTTATCAGGTTGGGATCTTCCATCAAGCAGGGTTTTATTCAGCTCCAGTTAGTCCCGCAGTACCTTCAAGAGGCCAGGTCATGAATGCTGGAGTCCCAGAGCCAATCCCCTCTGCACAAACTCAACGTCCACCGCCGCAATACAAATTCCTATTTTTTACCTCACCTCTCTTACCACATGGCCATCACAGCCCAAACACCATCACCCTCTACAATAGACCAAGGCTCCAGAAGCTGTTGTGATAATGCTGATGCCATCGTTCCTAGCCCATTGCCACTAATTGCCCACACATAAAACTGCAACTCCAGCTGCTAACATTACACTAACTGCAACCATATATTTAACAGAAGAAAGAGACACAGAGAAAAGTCTGAAAGAACTCAGCTAGAGGATGGGGGAGACAGAACTTGTGTGAGGCACCTTGTTGAAGGCTCACATTCATCCTTGTCGAACTAGGTTTTTGCTCTACCCAACCCCCACCCCCACTCCCCCATTTTCATGTAGAAGAGGACAGGAGAGAAAAGATAAGAGCAGAGGAACTGAGAGTTAGCCTTTCTTTTGGCTCCCTTTTGGATTCCCCTAATTGCAGGTAGTCAGTCTGTCAAATAGTGCACTTCTTGTGTGCTAACCCTCCATTTTACCACCTTCACCTCTTTCTTTCTTGTGCTTTCTAGGAGGTCAGGTGACCAGGGCAATAACAGCAGCAGCAACAACTCTATTATCATATCCAAGAGTTTGGCAGACCTAGACCCTGAGCCCAGCCCACAGGATTTACTAGTTCCTGAAGCTTGTGTGGCCTTCTTCCTGCTCCTACTGCTGGTGTGGTTCCTTAACCGAGAATTTGAGGTCAGTTACCGCCTGCATTATCATGGCAATGTGGAGGCTGATCAACATCGCATCAAGATCCAGAACATGAGGGACCAGGCTGACTGGCTGCTGCGCAACATCATTCCTATCCATGTGGCCGAGCAGCTGAAGGTCACACAGAGCTACTCCAAGAACCACGACAATGTGGGCGTGATATTTGCCAGCATTGTGAATTTCAGTGAGTTTTATGAGGAAAGTTATGAGGGAGGTAAGGAGTGCTACCGTGTGCTAAATGAGCTAATTGGAGACTTTGATGAGTTGTTACGTAAACCAGCCTTTACAAATATAGAAAAGATCAAAACCATCGGTGCCACGTACATGGCAGCAGCAGGACTTAATGCGCAGCAGTGTGCAGATGCGGCACATCCTCACGCTCACCTTCGTGCTCTTTTCGAGTTTTCCCTGGAAATGATGCGTGTGGTGGATGACTTCAATAAAAACATGCTAGGTTTTGGCTTCAAGCTACGCATTGGATTCAATCACGGGCCTCTGACAGCTGGAGTGATTGGCACCACTAAGCTTCTTTACGACATCTGGGGTGACACAGTCAACATTGCTAGTCGTATGGACACTACAGGCGTGGAGTGCCGTGTTCAGGTCAGCGAGGAGAGTTATTGTGTGCTCAGTGGCATGGATTATGAGTTTGATTATCGCGGCACAGTAAATGTCAAAGGTAAAGGTCAGATGAAGACGTTCCTGTACCCAAAGAGCAGCGATAGCGGACCTGTGCCTCAGTATCAACTCTCAGTCTCCCCAGAAATCCGGGCCCAGGTGGATGGTAGCATTGGACGTTCACCAACTGATGAAATCGCCAGCATGGTGCCCGCAACCAGCACAAACACAAGTAGCTCCAAAACTCTGGTTCCAAGTGCCAGTGCTGGTTCTTCTCCTGCAACACGACTTAGCCAGGAGAAAGGGATGGATCGCTGTGACAGACGTCACTCCTCCGATACCTCCAATGCCAGGCGATCTATGTCACATGGTGGCATGACATCTTTACCTGGCAATAACAGAGAAGGACTTCCTGCTTCTGCAAATAAGAAACAGCTCAACATCTCATCCTCCAACTCACAAAACAGACTTCAAGATTCAACAACAATATCCTTGAAGGATGCCAAGAAGGACAAATGTGATGATTATGACATTTATGTTGGAGAGTTCACGAAACTTTAGGAGTTTTGTCACTTATGGCGCTTCTATCATTAATCCTCTACCCTTTAAGCACTTGTTCCAGCCACATGGCATTCATAAATTGCTGTACATTTGTGTAGAATCAGGGAGAGAGTCCAACAGGCTTCATTTCAGCATCATTTAGGGAACAGATGGATCTATTGTATATCTGATTGGATGGTTTTATCACTGGGGGGGAGAAGTCTGGACCATAGGTTCTCAACTGGTAGATTGAGGCCCAAAAGGCTGAGCTGCATTTAATGTGTTTAGAGAATTTGGGCCTTGAAATAAGTTGTGGCAAACCCTTTACATTTAAAAAATGCCTCAGGGCTTTTTTCAGCAATTGTCTTTTCATCAAACATGTTAGAACCCTTGCAAAAAACCTGCAGGCTTTTTGTTGATGGAACCAACACAATGCTAACTACCCATTGCGCTCTTTTGATGTGTTCATTTTATCTTGTCTCTTTGTTCATTCATAAGCTTGTTACATCTCCTGTAAAGTTGTTCATTAAATACATTTGAGTGGGCTAGACCAGTTGAGAACTTCTGATTTAGACCACAATGCTAATGTCAGGTAGAAAACACATATTTGAGATAGGAAACTGTGAAACTTTAAATATTCTTTTGCCTGTTACTTATTGCATCATCTCCAGTTAACTTACTTGATTATCAATACACCTTTATTCTTTCATGATTTCTTTCATATATCTTTTAAGTGCCTTTAGAATAGAATAATGTGTACACAAAGCCTTTTTGAGTAAGAAAGAAATAACAAAAAGGGAAAAATGTAAATAAGCAATCTTTTTTGGAAATACTGCTTCGCTTTTATTACAATTTTACTGAGTAAGTCAACTATGTTTTGCTACAATATTTTGCCTTTTTATCAAAGAAGTTCTCAGCAAATTGACCTTACAGTCAGAAAGTGCTACAACATTTGAAGAATGTTGAGAGAGAGGAAATATATGGAGGAGCATTCGTGTCAGGTATGAGAAAGGAATGAGAGAAGAATTATTTTTCAATATGCACTTAATAAAATAATTTGCTGAGAATAAAGTAAAAAAAGTCAGGAATAAAGTTGAATTAAAAAGAATAATCAAAATGTTGAGTTAAAGGGAAAATGTTCTGAAACACCTGGCAGCACTTTTGAGGTGCCTGTAGGGATATTCTAAAATAAAACGTTACATTCTGCCGCAGAGCTTGAAATAAATGGCCAATTTTTTTTGTTATTATTCTTTGTGAAATAATTATACTTACAGCAATATAAAAACAACAAATTGGACTTGGGTCACATTTGAAACTGTCTGTTTTCTTTAAAACTTGGGCCTACCTGGGGTCAAAGTTTACGTAATGTGCTGATGCCAAACCTCTTAAACCACTGGTTGCACCTAGTGCCATTACAGAAATCAGAAAAGTATGACTGTTGTACTTGTCAGTTAAGTTTAGCAGAGAAATAAAATACTAAAGATGCATGTAAGTATAATGGCCTTCTATTGTCTGATACTCTTTAGTGATAAATAATGTGAGCAATCATTAAAAGTTAAAGATACCAGTGTCATATTCAGTCTTTTAAATGCATATTTTAATATTTAGTGTCCTGCATAAGATCAATTATTTAATGTTCCTAGGTAAGTTTATATTACTCAGGGACATTATATCAAACCATGAGCCCTCCATAAAACTCCTCATTTTTAACGTTATTAAAATGCAAGCAGGTGGCACGGTGGCGCAACAGGTAGTGCATGTGCCGCACAGTAAGAAGATCGCCCGTTCAATCCCCGGGTCGGGCAGGGCCCTTCTGTGTGGAGTTTGCATGTTCTTCCCGTGCATGTTTGGGTTCTCTCTGGGCACTCCGGCTTCCTCCCACAGACCAAAACATGCTCAGTAGGTTGTTTAGTGACTCTAAATTGCCCTTAGGTATGAGTGTGAGTGTGAATGGTTGTCTGTGTCTCTATATGGCCCTGTGATTGGCTGGCGACTGGTTCAGGGTGTACCCAGCCTCTCGCCCAAAGACAGCTGGGACAACCCCCCACCCCCGACCTGAAAGGGATGAGCGGTATAGAAAATGAATGAATGAATGAATGAATAAAATGCAAGCAACTTTTAGAAAAAAAAAGGAAATTTCAAGAATTCAGTTTGGAGAATTAAATCTACTTTTGAAATTCTGGTAACTTTATTCATTTTGACGAGTTTTTGACAGTAATGCTTACTGACACTTAGCTCACTTGGGTGCCAATGCAAAAACACAAGGACTTAGAAGTCCCTCAGGGAAGTAACTTGCTGTTTGGAGGAACCAAGTTAAAATAAATCAACTCTTTCTTGATAGTTCAACTTTATTCTCAACATTTTGCTTTATTCTGAAAACTCCAAATCTATATCATCTCTGGCATTTCAACTTTTTTTCTCATTTTCTTATCTGTATTCTTGTTGTTTCAACTTCAAAGTTCATAATTGAAAAAAAATGTCCTCCTCTCATTGTTTATTTTTTCTGCTTGGCCCTGCTTCTCACCATAGAACTACATTATAACTCAAAGTATTAGTAAACTCTGCACTTGTCGTGCATCAGAGCCTGTTTTTATGTTTTTCATAAAAACCAGGAAACCCATCATGAAGGGCACAAAAGAGACTGATCAATACAGTTTAGAGGAAGCATTGCATATTTAAACTCTTGACCTCATTAGATGAACATTAGTGTCTATTGTATATCATTTATACTAAAGAGGTATACTAGATTTCACATTTTGAGAAAGTTTTGACAGCGTGTTACACTGATACTCTAACCACAGCTAACGATTATAACCAAACTCTAGGGACAATGGGCCTTTAATAGAGTGCCTTTTCTCAAGTTCTGCAAATAACATAATAGAGTGTTACCTGAGTTTACCTGAATCAATGCAAACACACTATCTGTGGGGCTCTGTGTATTAACCTCACTGCCATGCAGGTTTGTCCATGCCTTGCCAGCTTAAGCACACATAGTGATCATTGCCCTTGGCCAACTGGCACTTAATTGTTGAACAGGCTAATCACGTCAGCTCAGACTCTGATTGTCTCCAGTGTTTTGGTGTTTCTTTGGAAGGCATCAGTTGGGATACTTTTCAGCTGAATGATTCATGTTTCGCTAATAAAAAGCTAATAAGTCCTATCACAAGACATCATCAATATCTGCCTGTATTTCCTGCTGCTACAAGACAGTCCCTTCAAGTTCAGTCCTAACATCAGATTCACAAAGTTCCTATGGTTGTGCGAGGCACTCTGGGTTGTGACCTCAGATGGGGAAATTGTCCTCAGTCCCACATCTTTCTGATTGTACCTGCCCTGATCTACATTACAGTAAATACTTCCTGATTGCCCTTTGCACTAAAAAGGCACTGAGTTTAAGATGAAAAATGGTTTAAGGGTGGTGCTCAATAAGGAAAGATGTGGGAAAAAGAAAAATGCAACTGTTTGACATCACTACCCGGACTGCATTGCACACCAGTGGCAGCCTACATGGGAACAGCCAAGGCCAGAGGCATATGTGTACAAGTTGTCTCCATTCTTTTTCCGTCTGGTTCTTTTGAATGCAATATCTGATAAATGCTTTGAGAGATTTTCTTCAATTTTATTCAAATATCTGCTTAGAATCAAGGATTACTGTATTTGTTGAGAGAGGTCATAGGTCAAATGACAATATCACTATGTTATTTCTTTGCTTGTAAACAGAATATATCAAGCAATGCAATAGAGCACTTCCTCCAGACTTTGCACTTATGTCCATTCTGACTCAAGATTGACTACCAAGACATTGGAGGTCAAAGGTCAATGTCTTTGAGCCTCATGTTCTTCCAATACTTGTAAATGGAATCTTATAAATGTAATGTCTCAAGAATACTTTAATTTCGTCAGACTTGACAAAACATCCACTATGAATTAAGGGTGAACTGATTATATTTTAAAGGTGTTAGCAAAAAAGATCAAGGTCAGTGATCTTCATGTTCATGTCTTGTCTTTTAAATGGGATCTTGTGAATGTGATATTTCACAAGTGCTTTTAGGAATTCTTCTCAAATTTTATAATTAGATGCCCATGAAGACTTAAGGATGAAGCAATTCGATTTGAAAAGTAAAAAGACAATGTTACTCATGTCCATCCCTTACTTGAATAGAATACTTGTAAATTTGTATCTCAAGAATGCTTTGACGGATTGTCTTCGAGCTTCACACAAATTTTCACTTTAGGATAAATTCTTTAGAATTTTGGAGGCCATAGGTCATAGACGTGATGTCTTAAGTTCATTGTCATCAAGTTCAACTCAATGTGCCAAACATGCTTTAATAGATATCTGTCAAAGTTTGCACAAATGACCTCTTACACTCAAAGAAGAACTGATTGGATTTTGAAGGTCATAGGTCAGGTCACAGGACTCAAGGATTTACTGGTAAGGTTTCAAAATTAAAAAGTTGTGGTCTCTGGTCCTCTTTTTAATAATCCGCTTTTAAGATTACTACTTATCATAGCACCACAGAACTCTCTATTCGACCCACCACTGTACTTCTACTACCCGGCCTTTTTATCCCTCTTGAAGGCATAAAATCATCAGGCAATACTTTTGGTTGAAATTTTCTCAAAATGTAGAAATTTTCTGCATTTTTTGTTCAACTTACATATAAAAGACATTAATGTTAATCTATTAATCTATTCAGTGTATTCAGTCAACATGACTTTATACGTAGGGTTCCTTTTAAGGGCAGACAGTGAAGAGCTGCATGTCGTGTGGGTGTATCTGCATGTGAACAGCGTGTCTGTGTAAATCATGCAGGGTTTAATGAGGAAAAGTGCTTATTAGTTGAATGATTTAATGTAACTGCAAGACGACAGACAGTTTTGGACCGCAGTTGCAAAAAAAAAGTCTTTTGTTGCTGATTCAGCAGCTTTGTCTCCAGCTTCTTTTTTAGATCTTTGTATTGCCTCAGTACAGAGGCATGATGGCCTCCCTGCCCGTATTAATCAGCATGCTTACAACAGCAGCAGCACTCATGGACAAAGCTCACTTTTGGTGTTGTTCGTCCCATATGATCCAGTCTCTTATGGGTCTCAAACTGTGATAAGTGAAAAGAGGATTATAATGATTTCTGACAGGCACTGCTGTAATTGTGGAGTGTCTCTAGCTGTGCTTTTAGATTGAGTAGAGAAACCAACAGCCTAGGTTTGCTATGGATAACACTGTGTTAGTTGCTCTTGCTTTTAAAACATGAATAATCAAAGTGGAATGTTACCAATCTTAACTAAATGTGTTTTGTTGTATTTACTGTCACACAAAACTTGAACTGTTCATGTGAAGTACCCTTTCATATTTTTTTATACAAGTTAATAGCTGAATGCACTAACTGCTTTATATTTTCAATTGCATGAAACTTAAAATAACAACAGTGCGCCATATGTATTACTTTGGGTGTTATTACTCTCTTTGCTTTTTAAAGTTCGTGCTCATGGGTCACATCAAGAGGATTGAAGTGTGCGTTTCTCATGTGTCTACTGTACATTTTCTCCCTGTTATTTTTTTTTATCTAAAAGGGTTTTGTGCTCAGAGGCAAAAACTTTGTACCAAAAGATGTATTCTGTCTTATGTTTATGCTTTTTAATCCATTCCTGATTCTCATTTTAGTTTTTTAGCCTTCTCTTACTCACTTACACTTCTTAATGAACAGTTAACCTTCTAGGGCTTACAGGTGCATCTTAAAATAGAAAATCATGAAAAATATATTTTTTTGTAATTGAATTCGGTAAACTTTTGTTTACTCAAGATTCATAACATCGAAAGTGCAATATTTCAAGCCTTTTTAATACAAATGGTTAGGTTTTACTGCTAATAAGAAAAAAATTCAAATTCGAACATATTACATGAGATCAATCAAAAAGAAGGAGAAATTTCACAATATATTGGAATATTTCACAAGACCAGTCAAATGGAGGCCAAGAGTGTAAATCAGCAATCCCTCAAGGGCAAATTATTTGTATTATGTAGGGCTACTTTTTGGACTTTTCTGAATTTATTGGATAGATTAAAAAGACAATTGATGGAGCCATGAGATATGAAGAATGGGGAAAGACATGCCGCAGAGGGCCCAGGCCCAGCATTGATCTCATGCCGGCCACAACCTTATTATTCTACATGTTACACAAACATAGGCTGAGAACATTCACAAACAGGTGTCAAGGAAATGCAGTCATGGAGACCTGTCAGAGTGATGATTGCTACCCAGGAAGAAGTACCACCTGAGCATTTGGGGATCGAATGCATTGCTGAGGGATACCTCAGTAGTACTTCGCAAGTGGACGGGAATCTCTCTAGCATCTAGACCAAACTTAAGACATGGCTTTACTCATACTTGAACCAGTACCTCTCTGGCTCTTAAATGAAGTCCTTAAAGCCTAAGCTGTCACCACAACCCCAAAAGGATTTATTGTACAGAAATATTAACCCTTTGAAAAGTGTGTGCATTCGTGCACTTTATACTTAGTCATAGCTCCGAGCAGTATGACATTTGCAATCAGTATGAGGTGTTTCAAAGCCCACATGCCTGTGAAAGTTACCTACAACTCATCTGTATACTGTGGTTTGGTCCGCTGTCTCTCATCTTCATATTGTCAATACTCCACTGACTATCCCAAACTCAAAGATGCTGTGGCCCCAAATAGAAAACTGAAAATGAAATGGGCCTACCAAAACTCTCATGCAACCATAACGTGAGACTTAAAGTACATACAATTCATTTTTTTGTACTGTAAACTGTTACATTTTAATGTGAAAACTTATTTTCCATGCAATATTCCCTTTTTAGATGTGCTTTGTGACTCCACAAATTGTCTCCTAACTTTAATGTTTTAGGAACAGGTAAGTTCTTCTTGTCAGAGAGGCGGTGTCATTATAAGATATTTTATTTAATGCTGCCAGTTTAGTCAGCTCCAGCCAAATAGTAAAAATGATTTTTATAACAATATAAGGTTAAAAAGCCAGAATGTGAGCCTAGGTCGAACTGTCTGGCTGTGGGCTGTTAATTCATTGACTTAAAAAAATAATCAAGTATATTTCAATCATTTAATAAGTGATTTTAATTATGCCAATGTTTTTTTAATCACTGTCTACAATCACTCCATGACCTCCTGTTGTACCTATAGAGCAAACCATGGGGCTCATACTGTGAGAAACACTGCTTTGTGGTACTCAGCACTGTAGTAGTTTTGGCACATTAGACAGTTGCCATGTCCGTTCAGAAATTAAGATCAGCATCTCCTAAAAGCTTGTTTTTTGACAAAAGCATAAAGTGTGCTTAAATCTGCTGGTAGATGGCTACTTTCACTCTGGACTTTATGAATACACTGGACCAACACCAGCAGATGACATGACATCCCAGCATTGCTGAGCAGTTGACTTATGATTAAAACATATAAAAAGGTTTGAAGTATTTTACTTTGTGTGGAATAAATATACAGTAAATGAAACTTTCAGACTTTGGATTAAATTTATGTTGTTTTTTTTTTTACATTATTCACATGTTTTTAGGCATGAGACTCTATTTTTTCACCAAATTATTTCTAAAGGGCCAAGAGATTGAAACAGTGCCTTTTAATGTAATATTTCCACTAATTGGCCTCATGCAGCTTTAAATTTCTTTTTGTTTGGCCTTTAGTTGTTTACTATATATTATTTAAGCCTATTGTAAAGGGAAACTGGGTTTCTTAACATGCATTAAGGGTCGATTTGTTTATAGGAAAACTGTTTATATATGCTAATGAGCACACAACCCTTGTCCCAGTAAAATATTTCTGTTTCTTTTTTTTTAAAACCAAAATAAAGCGACATTTAGAACAGCGATTGTTGTAATAAAGGTTATGTGCTTATAGAGGTCGTGGTACTTAAGTGTAAGGTAAACATATAGACTATTTCTTTTTTCAATATTTGTATTTCTTAGTAATTATTGTATATGGGACACACACGATGGTGTCAATGAAGAATTTGGATTGTTTCTTGCTTTTTCCTCTCTTAAGTTCAGCTTCACAGGTGAAATGATTGTTTGCTTCGATTCATTCAGATGTAAGTGACTTTTTGAAACCAGCAGATTGGGAACACAGAAAATCTGATGCCAAAGAGAGTCATTGTTGTCTTTGCTTGCGATATCTCTGGCCTAATTTGCCTATTTTGTTGTGCTTGAAGAGTCATTCATAGATTAACTGTTGAAACACATTTGCACAAGACACTCACTTTTTTTGTACAGTTTGCCTTTTTATTGTATAGTATCTGAGCATTTTATATTATTTATATATATACGCATGTACTAAAGTAAGATAATCTTAAAATGTGGGTAATTTTTAAAAGTCGGAAAAATACCCGTGTTTTCTCTTTGCCTGCATGTATGTAAAATAATGTACGAGTGTTTGTAAAAGAAAAGTGAGGTTGTGTGTGTGTTTTTTTTATAGGAATGCTCTAATTCTAGCAGGATTGTAAGAAGAATATTTTAATCAATTTTCTCATCTCCATTAATGTTTTGACAGTTAAGCTTCAGTCAAAATACACTTAATTCTTAGTATAATTAAATGGAGAGTCAGCAGTATTTCAGTAGCTCCCTACCTACTGTTTTAAATGAATTGTTGCTCTAGAAATGTTTTGTACATAGCACGCTGATAGATATGCAAGTGAAGGTTTAAATTGAATAAAATTCAGTTGCTGGGAAATATTGTTGGGTTGCATTTATAGCCTGTTCATGACATTTGGTTTACTATGGGGGTACAGTTGGAAGTTTGGTCATGAATGTCTAAAAGATGTTGAGAAATAATTTTCCTGAGATCAAGATGATGTCCACACATTATGTCCACAATCAAAATATATATTCAGTTATCTGTCTTACAAATAAAGAATATAGAAAATTTTAACATTTCCACGGTGGATTTTGACACATTTTCCTGTAATTTAACTTGAAATAATTTATGTTATCAAAGGAATAGTTTAATTTCATAAATAACTGATTGATTGATTATAAAATTAGTTTGTCATGCTCCTAAAATTAAAACATCAGGGTAAAAGTGGTTATTATTTAGTACCTAACTGTTTAATATCAGTTATTATTTTAACTTATTTAACATTTGCAACTAAAGTTTTTGCATTCAAAGCACATGTATTGAACAAATTGAACACATGTATTACCCATAAACATGTATAACCAAAGCAACCTCCAGGCATGAACAGGATGAATCAGCAATATATGTTTGAAAGTCAGTGAAACTTTTTCCTTTTAAAATTTCTTGATTTGTATGTATGTTCTATTTATTACTGATGTTTATCCGCATGTTTTTTCTTGTAATGATTTCTTTATTTAATATAAATTATTCCTTAAATTTTGTTAATACTTGACAAACAAGTTGAAAAAGAAAAATGTTGTTAATGTACTCTCCATCATGGCATATGAAAATGATTCCATCTTTAATTAAGCTGTATAATTTGGCTCCTGAACAAACAGGCAAAACCATAAAGTGTTGCTCTTGCGTAATGAAAGCAATAACAGTAATCACATAGAAAACAGCACAGATTTTTTTTCCCTGAGCAGTAAGGGTCTGTACATTTTGCCTAAGTTGTAGTCAAGTATTTTAGTTGAAGTTTTTTTTTTTAATGCCAAACTTTTGATGGATTGGACCTTTTCAGGAGTTTATTTCCAATGAATTTGACAAGGAGCAGACATTTGAAGACCACTCGACCTTTGTAATAAATAGCATACTGTTTGTGGAACTGGGTTTGTTTACAGTTGGTTTCCTTGTGTTTTCTGCTGACATAAATACTCCTTATTTCACTGATTAGTATTTTAATTACCAAAGCATTAAAGTCACATTTCAATTCATGTTTTTTCCCTTACGCTTCTATGAGAAAATTTAGAAAGAGAAATTTGTGAATTGTAAAAAACACCGTATTCATGTTTGTACAATAAGCCAGTGTGCCGGACTTTGTCTGCATTTTGAATTAATAAAAAGAGAACATATCCGTGTTTTGCCAAGAATTATCTGTTAGGGTGGTGGGCTGCTAATTACTGCTGACAGCCATTTGTCCTGTACAGTGTAATAACAAAGTGTGCTTGTCAAGTGAAAATGTGTTTTGTGTCGGTGGGATGGCAAAATTATAATTTTTGTACCCATTTGTCAACTGGAGAGTGCAAATTCCAGACTATGAGTGTTCATAAATTGTGCAAATTCCAAAAAATATAGTATTTATTACCTTTATTTTGGGGTGGACAGAGGATTATACGTAATTGAATAACCAGTCAGTTCCTCGCTAGAACGTCCTCTGATAACGTAGATGGTACACTAAATTGTTCTAATAAAAAAAAAAAAAAAAATTTGAATAGTTATGAAAAGATGATATTCTATAAAGTGTGTGGCAAGGCACGCAGACATGCCTTTTGGCAATTCTAGGTGTGGAAATTTGAACAACCAAAGTTATTTCCACAAAAATAAGTGTTTTTAGGTTGGTTAATTCTCTTATACAGCTGCATTTCTGTATTTTTTTTTTTTTAACAATCTCTAAAAGAAACTTTATGGGAACACCATCTTTTAAAGTTAATTTAACAAGAAGGTGGGGAAAGCATTACCTTTTTTCTCTCCTATTTATAACTTCTCAAAATGTTATAAAATGCAACCTGCCAAATTTGTGTTAATTAAATTTTGAAATTTTGCTGTGTTTCAAATGATATGTTTACACAATTAGATAAATAATTTAAAGTCATACAGCTTTCTGTCTGCTTACATTTGGCATTAGATATGAATAAACTTTTGTTTTGCACAGTTATGAAAAAGGTTTGCCTTAAGATTTAGGTTTTATATTAGGTGTGTCTCGGGCAAAAAAATGTTTTAAATTCGCTAGTTTAATACATTAAGACATATTAGTAAGCCTAATCATAATTACCTAAAGTCTAATTACTCCCAAGGAACGCGTCAAATAAAAAAGTTCAAGCACCGTTTGTATCGTGACTGTATGGTAATAACCCCCTTATAACCGTCACAGTTATATCTGTAAGTCTAACGCAGGTAACTTCAGCTAAGTTCCATTTTTTGGGTTATTCCTTCCCCAGAGGCAATTTTACGTACGTCCACATGACGCACAATTGGACACAGGTTTACGTCAGGGCGTCACAGCGCGACGCCTCTCCCTCCTCCCCCATCAGTCTAGCTGGGAAGAAAAAAAAAAGTTTTTTTTGTATCGGAGGAATCAACAGCCGCCATCTTGACGCGGCTCAGAATCGGGATTTCGGGGGGAGCATTAATTTTAAAAACCGACCGGAGCGACCCTGAGCAGACCCAAACGGCTTTTTCATGCAGAAAATCGAAGAATTTGCTCTTCCGATGACATTAAATGCCAACATGTGATGGTAACATGGAGTTTTATCGTCTGGAGAGCCCACTGTATATTTGATTTCCCTTTTAGAGAGCGCCGCTGTTCGCCGTATCTCCGTCTCGAGTCGCTGTATTTACCGGGAGACAGCGACGGGAAAAATAATCCACTCCATACAAAATATTTTTCAAATTTTGCTGTTTTTAATTAAGCCAGTGAAATATTTTATGGCTGCTTCTTTCGGCTGCGAAAAAAATGAAACCGTACGGACGTGAAACTGGCGATCTGCGGAGAAAGGGATTCGCCCACGCCGTGTGTCATAGTTTATGATTGAATTTTATTTATTTTTCTCCAACAGAAATAATTTTTGGACGTAATTATTGAGGATAATTATGTGGGTGTTGGGTGTTGGATTATCATGGGGTGATCTTCGGTGGCGAAGCGTGGCGCTGTTGCCTTTCTTTTGAAGCCTCGTACACCAGGCAGCGTTTCGCCTGTCTGCCACTCAACAAAAACAGTTAAATCGCTGCTTCATGCGTAAGGATAGGAAAATTGGCCAATTTTTACGATCCCGAGGCTGCCAGGTTGGAGTGATCCGACTGATATTTTTCTGCAGCATCATCCATTCATAAAATTTACCAACCAGGATGGCTGACAATCTGCTGGATGTCGGACCCCCCACTGCAAAGCGACCCAAGCTGAATTCACCCCTCTCCGGATCAGATGGCCCAGGTAACGTGGTTTCACAATAATGACAGCGAGATTTAACTTTCAATTATTGTACAGTCTTGCTAATAAGTAAGGTCTGGATGAACATAAAACAACTTTCAAGTCTGCCCAGCAGCCTCTTCGGTGGTGCTGTGCAAATATATTAAGGCAAACTGTACAGAAAGTCCCTGTAGGACTGTCTTTACAACTGTAATATATGTACACTCAAAGCCTCTTCTTCACTTGAGACTCACTTTATAGGGATAGAAAGCCCTCAACCTGACTGCATGTAATGGTGAAAAGTTATGTCAAACAAAGATGCTTAGCCATCACATATCTGAGTAATAGGGGAGGCTTTAGTTATTTGGAAGCACTGGACTAATACAAGGCTCTCCCCGTTTAGGAAAATACTGTTGAAAATATAACATTTCCAGTCATGTTTTTAACCAGAAAAGGGAGATAGAGCTCTAAATTGCACTAGTATGTTGACAGTGCTGTTGACAATGTTGGACACAATTTGGACAAGTGGGGAACAGTTTGCAGAGATTATGTTGCAGTTACTACATAATTGATATTCAATGAAATTACATTTTACAAGTTGATTTGCTTCATTTAGCAATGGCACTTTGTGAATACTGTATGTTGCCAACCTAATTGTGCAGTTTAGAAAGTGAACAATGATTTGCCTGCAATGCTTCTAGCCAGGTGAGAGAGGCAGAGCACTGTCTGAAATACACAAAGTGGTTGGCAACGTCAAACAAGAGCACAATGATTATTAGAAAAATATATTTTCTAATGTCTTATGTCTTACAAAAATCTAAAAAAAAAACTGCAATAAATTCTCCTGACACACTCAATATAGCACAAATAGGGTGGTAGCATGAGCAATATTTGAAATATTGTAAAGTAATTGTTTAGTATTGACAGAGTGTCAGGGATTTTCATGCAGTTACTTAAATGGAAGTATTTTTACATCATTTGGTAATGACATTCCTTAGATGTGTAAAGCAGACTGCTGGAATGTAGCTGCAATATTTTAAAACAAGGAAGAGAGCGAGCACCATCTGATTTGCTCAGTAAACAACACTCTATGCATTTATACTTCAATTTTAATGACATGCTTCAATTTTCAAGTCTGCTCTAAAAAAATGAATCAATATTTTATAATACATTCTTAATGTTGTTATGAAATTGTTCAGATTTACTGCCAACCTGTACATTTGACTTCAACAGTATGCAGGGATTCATCTGAAATATTATACACCAAAAGAGAGAACGTTATCTGAATTGCATAATATATACTGACAAGCCAAGAGCACAATCATAGCAAGCACTTCTCTAAACACTGTTAAAGTTGCAGAAATATGATCGAAGGCTTCTGCAGTATTTGGACATTTGCCCAGTGGTAAAATGAGTTTGCCAATCATAGACAACTTAATTGTGAAATTTAGACAGTTGCAAGATTTTGATTTGCAAATTACTTTGGTTGATTGAGAGAAATTTCTGTGCAACAATGTATATTTATAAAAGTTATTTGCTGTATGTAGTTATGAAATTCTGCAAAGATGTTGCCAGCCAAACTAATTTGAGTAACTCATTCAGTGTGTGCAGAAATTTGCAATATGTGAAACCAAAACAGAGAGCATTTTTTTCAATACCTCAATGGGTAGATGACATTTAACTCAAGCAAAATAATCACAAATAAAGTAAAAAATCATTAGAACAGATTAAGTACTTAAGGAAATGCTAAAATTAGCGATCAATTTTCCTGACACTGTCAAAATTGCACTTAAACTTTGACAATGTGTGGACAGGTAGAGGAAACCGCTCAGGAGCTTCCCAACAGTATCCTCAAACTTTTCCAAAATTGCCAACCCATTTAAGACAGTGTTCCATACATTTAATGTATACAACTTGAAATATGGCAAGTTTGAACCTGTGTTTCATATCCAATACGCACCTACGTGACTTTGTCTTGAGGTCCTTTGGAGTATGAGACCCCCAGGCGATGACCTTCCTGTTCTTAGTGGTAGAACCACCTAGGTTGAGAAACAGGTGAATAAGTGTTGACAGTAGACCTTCAGGGCTTTGCTATCATCTTATTTGTCAGGCTGATATGAGAACATGTTTTGGATCCTTTTTACTTGAGATACACTTAGCCTACATATCCCTGAAGTTGGGCTGGATCTAGCATATGACTTACTGTACTCAGGCTTTGAGCAGTGTAGGGTCTTGATAAGCACATGCACTTGAAGTCCTGTGGTGTCTAATAAAAAAGATAATCTCACTCACTACTAGGTCATCCTGCCACTGAAGGGCTGAATCCCTCTTACATTCAAGATCATGCTGTAAAGGTCTATATTATCTAGGAAATTTGCTTCATGATAACTTAAGATATTATGCAACTTTTCTTACGTCATTTGTCAAAATATTTACAAGGAAGGACTAAGTAACAGGCATTTGCCTATGTTGGCACTGAGTCTTCACATCAGGGATGGACAACTTTGATCACCACAAAGGCAACTTTAGGTTTTGCACTTGTTGCCAGTGGGTCAAATTGTGGCTACTGTAGTATGTTCACATTCAGAATTACAGTTAGTTATAATTCAGCTAAAGAAAAAAATCTAATGAGGAGAAATTTTATCAAATGTATGTCTTTTGACTCAAATATATGCTGTAATAGTTAATTTAATGAGCTAAACACAGAATTCTCCTCAGATCCAGCTACTTTTAAATGCATAACAGAGTTTATACTGGTCATGTGAGTATATCTTCCCAATACAAATGCATTTTGTAATGCATTTAAAAGTGTAAGAGAAACAATTAAAGCCAGTAATAACTCAATTTTCTTTGAGATGTAACTTTTCTTTAATTTCCTGGCGAATGCTGTCATGTCCTTGTAAATATGTATTTTTTCATATTGAAAAACTGATTGCCAGCCCCACCCTGGCCACCAGCTGCCAACCCCTGATTTACATGATTCAGTACGAAAATCTTTGTCGGTAAGGTAGCAATTCAAAAGCACATAGAGTAGCAGCATGGAAACAAACACAAATAATAACAAAAGTCAGGAGCAGCAAAGGTGGTGAGAAGTAGACTACAATATGAGCAAAATGAAACCATAATTTTTTTTTTCTTTATTACAGTAAACCACGTACAAGATGACAGTGATTGAACTCAGTGAAAAATGAATATGCACATCAGAGCTTTATGAAAGTAGAATACAGTAATAGTGAATGAGTAAAGCGATTATAGCACAGTGAAAGAATTGATACAAACAAGAAATAAATATGTAACTTCAGTTGTTTAGGTAGAAATTGTAAGAGAATCAGCAGATAAATGCTTCATAAGTAAACAAACCATATTGAAAATCTAACGGATGTTTGCTCATATTTACCACTGAAATGACAGCCTTATATAACAGATTAATTTGAGAAGTTTTTGCAAGTTGATCTTAAAGTATAAGCTCTATGAAAACAAGACCAGTTGTTGTCATCAAGGTGTTATATTGCTGTTTGAAAAAAGTGCAGACACAGCTTGATTTTAACCTTGCTGTGCCAATGGATCAGCCCAATTTAATATCTGTAATCAAGCAGATCCATCTTGCCAAGCTCCCATCTACAGCGATTGTAAGTGGCCCAAAGCGCGACGGCCCATTCAGAGTCCTTTGGAGCAGAAAGACGTGAGAGCTATGAGCAAGATGACAGCAGGACATGACTACTCTGACAAAGATTAACACAAATGCTAACATTTTCAGTAGCAGTTTTATCAGATCTGGACTGCATGTCTTTATTAAATTAAAAATACATAACACCATAACAAGACTTATCGATAGAAATACTTTGGCTCCGCTTCTGACATGTCTTGCCTTGAGTTTCCTTTACAAATTGGCCTACATTCTGTTTTTTTTACAGTAGTGCCTGTCCACTACATTGTCTGATTGGCTGATAATGAATGTGACTGATGAAACTATTGTCCAATCGCCTGCTGGATATTCCTTTGAAAGTTTCTGCCCATTCCCAAACACTTTCTATGGGCTATTCCTTTGATGGACTAGTGAAATATAGTGAAAGGTCCAAGTGGTGTGTCAGGTTAGGTTGATTTTGCTGTTTCTGTTAAAAACACATTTTAAATGCATTGTTGGTGTGATTAAAATATACCCTACTTTTGGTCAAAAGTTTAGAAAGATCAACAAATTGAATATTGACAAAAAATCCAATGTTCTTCATCTCAGTGCAGTGTTTAGATATCCTGTTGCAAAGTTTTCTATTTAATAAAGAAAAACGGGTATATACTTGTCAGTGTTTAGAATTCCACATAAATCTGTTGGGCATAATTTCACTTTGCTTGAAGGCAAGATCTGAAACTATGTTTGTTCTTTTTTCAGTGGTCCATTCAATAGCAATCACAGCCAATTTTATTTGTGTCTTTCCAGATGTGTTCTTGCTGTGAATATCTAATAGCTTTATTATAATCCTTGCGCAGTCCCCAAACCTAAGAACCTAATGTCTGTGAATTTAGTTTTGGGATTGCGCCACTGGAGCCACCTCTTATCTTTTCGAGAGTTTACAAAGAACGGCGCAGTTGCTTAATTTTGAATCACAGTGGAGATGAGAAACATCTGTCTGCCTTTTGCAAACAGCTGAGAGGAGTGGAGTTCCTTTGTTTGGTCCGTCTCCTCTTCTGAGGGTGGCTGTATTATCTGGGCAGCCTGGCGGTCCCAGGGTCCTCAGCCAAGGTAGCTCATCTTCTCAGAGGGGTGACAGGAGCTTTTGCTGGGCATTAAAGAAGCCTGACACAGAGTCTCCTCCCCCACTGCTGCCAGAAGCTTTCTCTGTCTCAGTTGACACACGCACACACACAAATGTGTGTATTTATTAAGACATTGCACAGTGTCTGTTGTGGACCTGCTCTCTTTGAAGTCCGGGATGCAGCTCAAGGTCTTAAGAACACTGAAAAGATTTTAAGTGCCAGGCTGCAGATGGAAGGATAAGCCCTGTCTTTTTTCTATACTTAAAAAATAAGCCCTAATTCTGAGAAAACTCAGGGACATATTTGTGTGGAACCTGTGGCTTGCAGTCCTGTACCTCCTTCTGCCCTCCTCTTTTGTGTTCACACTTACATTAACTTGTTTTCTTTCATCTGAAAATGTACTTTGTGGAATAAAAGGTAATATAGAATCTGTGGGTAGAGTACAAAATTTAAAGAAAGGGGATTCTTTTTTTTCTATCTCATACCCAACCACCCAATAAAGGCAGGGCTGGGCATTATGGAGCAAAAATCACATCTCAGTATTTTTTGTAGCTGAATGGCAATCCACAATGTGGATCTCTGTTTTAAGATGGTTTTCACACCGAAATTGTTGGGAAAGTTATTCTGATGCAAGTGGGCATTCCCTGTGCACCAGAGATCAATATGAACACAGCAATTGATCCCTGTTTTGGTATAAAGAACTGTACAAAGCTTGCCTGAAAGGCGTCATCTGAGCTCGCTTCCAGTTGACCCATGGAGTGGTTCTTTTGCAGTGAGGAAATAATTGACCAAACAACCATCACAAACAAGTTGACAAACCAACTAATCACATTGCTGTAGTAGTATAATAATTTTATTATGATAGTCAGGCTGATGACAAAGTACCACTTAATGATAACATTTTGGATCCCACAGTGTCACTGTCAGTACACAGGCACAACATACAATGAAAATAGCAACAGGTTAACATTACTGAATGTCTCTACAGCAGATCGTCACAGGACTCAACATCAACTGGTGCAAAACTCTAGATTCACAGAATTTATACAGCTCGTTCAAGCAGGGACGGGTCTTATGGTGAAAATAAGTCACCATGCTATCTAGTGTCTAGTTGTCTGTGGTCCACTGTAGACACTGGTCAATGTCAAAAGCCCCCATTCTTCCAAAAGTGTGTCAAAGATTAAAAATATGCTCATCTGTTTGGCTGACATTTGACCACCACAGTTAAACATCTAGGGCCCTGTTTACATGGAGACATTTTCACCAGAAACGCAACAGTTTTTCCTTTGCGTTTTCAAAGACGATCCGCGTTCACATGGAGACGGCAGAACAACTGAAAACGCTGTAGCGTGCATGCCAGTCCAGTAGATGGCCATGTAGGTTTGCAGGGACACAGTGGTGTTACAACACACATACAAAGAAGAAAAACTTTTCACAAACAGCAATGGTGAGCGGACGCATTTTTTATTTTATTTGCATGAAAAAGGTATATCTGACATGGATATACATTACCTGTTATGTTATTTTTTTTATTTATGCACCTGAACCAAACCCCTGTGTCATTTGAAAAGGTTTTTTTGATAATTTATAACATTTTGGAGAGACAATAACTTTTGTAAGCTACATTAATCATAAATGTGGCTCAGAAACTTAATCATCATAAATATTGACTATTTGTAATATTCTGGTTTTCCTTTACTTATTCTAATCTTCTTTGATTTATTTATATCTGCGACTTCTTAAAGCCTCCTGTGGATGGATTTTGCTAATTAGAATTCTGCTACAGACACTTAAAGCAGTGCATCTGAGACATGTACACAATCAAATGCTACAGCACCAATGTAACTGTATATCTATGTTAAATAAATAAAAAAATAAATGAAGGCATCAAGTGAAATTGTGGTTAGTCTCACTATTGAAAAACAGACTAGACTTTTCTTTGAAATGCCACCCACAAGTCATATTGTGCCTTTGGTCAGGCCCATGACACATTGACAGGCAGAGCCGGCTCCAGTGAAGCTCCTTCAGTACAGAGCTTGAAACTCATGGCATCACTCGGAGCATAAATTTGGGACGTCTGTTTTCAGAGGGAATTTCAATATTGATTCTTTCATGACTCAGAAATTTGAACTGCCTAGTATACTATTCAGCAAAAATATGATTATATTTATTCTGGCAGTTTAGACATAACAAACCTAAGCAGACACTATGCTGAGAGGAGGGGCACAGTTCAGTCCACAGCTGTCAGAACAAACGCAAAAAAAGCATGCAGCACTGTCATCCAGACAGGTTTCCTGTTTTATGATCACTTAAGGCTATAATTGTAACACTTATTGAAACTGAATTACAAGCCCACCCCAAGTAACAATATTAGAGATGTGAATCTTTGCCTATATCATTGCTTGATCCGATTTTGATTCTGAAGATGGAGAGTTGATTCATAATTGACTTTCAATATAGACCAATTCAAGATTCTCAATCAAAGCTTATTTTGTTTCAAAGGGTGCTTATATCATGATTGACTACAATCTGTTGCATGCTTGATGTTTGACTGATGGCTCAGAAAAATGATTTTAAGACTTCAGAGAAGTTAAATGATTAGTTACTGAAATAAGAGATTGAATATGATTAATCTCTCACTTTAAAAATGTTTTACATGAGCTAGTCACTGGATCTAAAGCCTTCGTTGTCTACAACGCCACAGGGCTAAAGTCTTTAGAGATGAAACAGGCAATGGATTTAGTATTGTATGAAGACCGTAACTTCAGTAAAACTGTGCCGTGTGCATTGGTCAGCTGTCAGCATCATTACTGGCTGCTGTTCTGCCCCTTGTAATTACGGGTATGTAAGATGGGTTCCAAAATTTCAATTTAGAGAATTTGCATACTTAAAATGTCATGTTAGGCTCTGTTTAACACAGGACATTGTAGAATCCAAAATACACTTGCACACACTTGCTTTAAATGAAGAAAAATAGAGGAACAGGCTGGATTTTTTAAAATTTATTTTTTTATTTATTTGCTGGTTTTCTGTTCAGAAACATCACCAATGCAGCAAGCTAGTGGGCTAACTTAAGCATGCACCTTGCTCCAACTGTGTACTGTGGAAGCCTGTGCAGACAAACAGTATGTGCAGTGTTTGCAGGTTCTTGAAATGGACACTAAATGTCTTTTAATTTTTTTGAACAATTATTGTTTTAAATTAATCCACAATCTAAGAGAGTAAGGACCACGATTCTGACATGACTCAATTTTTGCACCGACACCTGTAATCAATATAAAACTATTTTTGTTTTAATTGGAAATATGAATGCTTCTTTAATGACATTAATTTTTAAAATGATAATATGATGATAAACATTTTCAATAGATTATCTCGTGGTCAATAAGCAATGCCCTACATTTAGGCTTACAACTGATGCACAAACTTGTAGTGGGACAGCACACAGTCATTCAACTCATAGGGACATCGCTCACAGCCACAGATAAGCAGTCCATCTTTAATGTTAATGTGTGACAGCTTTTTATGGGTCCCTAGTCTTGTGTTGGAGTGTGTTTCCACCTGGGGCCACAGGCCATCACAGGCTTGTTTTCATTTGAATGGCTGTGTGGGCGTGTCAGCACCAGAGGAAAAAAAATAGGTAGACACTCTCCAAAGAGCTCACCAAACCAATTGTCTTTCTCCTTCTTTTGCCTTGTGTTAATGGCCTCAATCTTCTGTGTGAGAATTTTTCATGTTGGCATGAACATGTATTCAAATAGGATTGACCTGACCAGGATTTATGCTGCTCATACCTATCACCACTTACCTATGTGTGATATCGGCAAATGCTAATAAAGAAACTGGTTAAATTATATCACAGGTAAAACTCTGTGTCTACTGGCCAGCTTCTTACTTCACCTCTGTGTGTATTTTTGTGGATGACGGTAGTTGGTCCTGGATTTGAACCGATCTGCCTTTAAGACCAGTCCTACTTCTCAACCCTCTGCTCTTAACCTTTGTATGTCGGTTTTCAAACCAACATGCTCACATCCTCTAAAGCTTGGTTGTTTATGTTTTCATAAACTCCAAAGATGTTTGTCTACAAGACTGAATTAGAACTTTCTTTAAGCCATGCCCATTTTTCATGCCATTCATGTGATTGGATGTGGTTTTCATAAACACTGCGCAGCAAATGAGTAATGTAGCCCCAACTTTACAAGTGCAGTGTGCCACTAATTTTGCACATCTTGAAGTCATCACAGCTCTGCTCATAAAGTGCCATTTTAAAGGTTTGACAAATGACCTGCTATTTAAATTTGTGAAAAACAGCTGCAATGTTTTCCATTTGTAATATTGCATTAAAGTGCCTCTCTTCACTGAATTTGTTAGTGGGACAAAAAAAGTTTAAATGTTAAAATTAACCTTTGCCCAGTGTCCCCTTCGGCTTCACATTTTTACAAAAGACTTTTAAACAAAGCATGTTGAGTACTCCTGATCCAACTGTGTTCTGACGCAGTCTGAAATGCTCTTTCAGAGCTCCTGCTACATTTAGACCCACTTTCCCACATGGGCCCCATCCATTATGCCTGGTTTGCCTGCCTAGTCTGTGGTAATTGGTTAGTTCAGCACTGCTTAGCACCACGTTGTCAACAACTCTGCATTCATTTTGGCATCTCTACTCTGCACTTAGCATGCCACTCAGAGCCAGTCTTGTCACTGGTTAGGTTGCTCAATTTAGCATGTTATCATACAAAAACTGTGTGCGTCTCTGCAGTATTACAGCTTTAACGTCAACTTCGGCATTCAAGTTTTTGATAATGATAGCTTGCATTAATTCCCATAGAAACACAACAAAGCTGTGCCCAAGCCTGCCATTACTACAAAGCAACTAGGGATGCACAATTTTGGAGTCTTGCAGATATATCTGAATTTATTTTGGCTACCATTTAGACTAACTCAAACTCATGATTTTTCTGTTGTAAAGAACATCAGGTCTCTCCAGTACTGTAATTAACTTTTCACCCTCATTGAGATGGTTTGTCTTGCATCAGACTTATAAGACAAACATAAATTGTTTCTGTAATGCATGAGAGATTCAAGTTTTTTTTTAAATAACGATATTTGGTATCAAAAAGCAAAGAATTTCTTTGGACTATATGAAGATTATGTGCAAAATGGATTTTTTAAAATTCAGACAAGCATCTGCCTTTTTAAAAACTTTCAAACAGCATTTTTACAACCTGCTGACAGCCTGCATTGCAGAGCACAAAATAAAAATTGTGATTCTATTGTAACGATTTCTTTAGATTGAAATGTATTTTTCTAGTGTAACAGCAGATTTGTTAATTGGTCTCTGAAGCAATTTTGACAAATCGCTTAAAAATACCCCAGAAAGGATGTTGTTTAGGAATTTTAAAAACATGAAACTAGAAGTTGCCCAGACTTCAAACCCAAACCCAAATCCCTGAGACCCACTTAAAACTGGACGTATGAATGAAAATGGGGAAAAACGTTATTTGAGATAGTTCTGTTTGTTCTGCAATGAAACTCCCCAAGCTTTTTGGGTCACACAAATGTTTTAATTTTATTTAGATGTTAAACTGTTTTCATATCTGCCAGTTCAAAACTTTACTTTTTGGCTTGTACATTCCAATTACATTATACGATACTGTGCCTCTCAAGAAGCAACTTGGCTACTTCTGTCTTGAGACAGAGCTTTTTCCTCTCTCTTTGTCCATCATATCCCTCTGCACCTCAGCAACAGTTTGTAGCACGGCCTGTTATTAGCTCCCAGACCAAAGAAGCTAATTGAAGATTTTCATGTGGCTTTTGAAAAGCTCGGGGTGAATTACAAGCAGTAGCAGCAATGTCTTCTTCAGGTGAGAGTAGTGTGACTCAAGTGTTGGGACTCTGGTTGGTGGAAGCCTCTGCTCAGTGACATGTAATTTTTTGCTATTGAAAATGCTTATCATATCCTTTTGTAAGAAAAACCAAATTATAAGTAGTACTTTTAGCCTTTTGTGAAGAATTCTCATGCTGACGGCATCATTTTCCCTTCAGCATTTTCTTTCCCTCTGCACTCCTTTCCTTTAGGTTTTTGTGTGGTCTAGATTTTGTCCATTAATCGGTCTTGTGCATGGAACAAGTGTTTGCTCCATTGCATTGTCCATTTCTGTTGCTGTAATACTTGTCACAAATCTAATGTATTAAATGCTCCAGTATTCCATAGGAAACTTTTAATATTTAAGATCATGTTAGTTGCCTTATTTGAATCAACAATAAGAGATTAAAACTCTATTCAAACTTAATTATTCAGATATGTTGGGACCCTGAGCTGGGTGTGTGTAGGGGTGTGGTTTTTGTGATCACACACACAGGCATGCTTGCACCTGCACGTGAAGGACCTTGCTGTAGACGTGTGATCTGGACTGTGACCTTCAATACTATTCTTTTCATTTTCTGTTTGTATTGAGTTAAGTAATGGTGTTTACTTTTTCTCCATAGCTCTGTTGCAGAGCCAAAGCTTTTCCTCGTCTTCCTCTTTTGAAACACAACAGGGGGAAAACTGCCTTAGTGTATATGCAATCTCTTTAAACAAATAACTGCATATTTAGAAGGGCTGAACAATATTGAAGGAGATAATTAAACTGTGATATTTTACCTTTGTGTGATATTCATGATTCTTTGAAGGATTTTCACCAGATAAATGTGATGTCTATTTATACACATCCACTTAAAACTTCACTTGAAAAGTAATACTTGAGTTACTTGAATCTTTCACTTGTTTTTTTTATATTACAAATCTAAAACTCCAACCTCTGACAGCATCTCTTAAAACTTACACGTACGTGAAGGAGTAGTCAATAATCTTAAGCTTTCTAAATAACATCATGGATTACCATTGCCTTACTTTTGGTCTGTGTCATTAACCATTTCTGACATTGCTGAAAAATAAAGTTTTGTTTACATGGCTAATGAAACAAAAGCTTACTGTTGCACTAAGGGTTTGCCCCTACCGTCATGCTGGTGTTACTGTGCAACAAATGACAGTGTAAGGTGCAGACTTTAAGCATCTGTGCTTGTCACAATGTTTTTGAAGACAAAAAGTGCAGAAAAATGGCTCAGTGTCTCGCAGGAACGGAGCAGTTTGGTACAATGTCGATCATAATAAGGGAGATTAGGTTGTTTTTAAGGTGTGTCAGGTTGTATTCACGAATAACCACCTGACTGAAGTTTGTGAGTAACCACATTTTTCAAGGAAATATAGATGTTTAACTGAAAGGAGGAGAAGGCAAGCAGTGCTATTGCTGGTAACACTAACATTAGCCACAGTCCCCTCTGCATTGTGGTTAAAAAATGTACGAGCAAGCACTGTGTTTCAGTGGTAAACAAAGAGTGCTCAAATTTGACTGTTTTAACATTAACTTTTGGCAGATCAATTTTATTTCAACTTTTGTGCACCTGGATTTGAAAGTATCTGCCTTGGAACGCTACTTTTATCATCATCCCTTAAATACTGCCTTTATATTTTTAAGATATATCTCGTGAAAATGTGTTAAAAAGTAAGCATAAAAGCTCTAAACATAGAGGAAGTTGGCTAAAGTCACTGGTTAAAACACAGTCTCACACTGAATCAGTAAGACGGGTGCGTACTCTATGAGATGGTGGCAGCCATGTCTGATTTCCTCTTGTGATATTAGACGGTCTTATATTCTTGTGATTAGTCTTGGGTAACATGGGGCAATAGCTCATAGTACCTGTCCTAATGGTAACTGAACAAACCTCCCAATGATCAAGACAGATCCTTATTGTGTGTTTGCTGGTCAGCCACTTGTTCTGAAGTATTAAAGAGTCTAAGTCAGTGATACATGCTTAATTTCTTCTTTCCTCCTTCTCTTCCTTAGATCTTGTGTCCTTGTTTGACCTGGAAAACGATCTTCCAGATGAGCTAATTCCCAATGGAGACCTGGGAATGGGAATGTCCTCCAATGGCGGAGGGGGTCCCAGTCTTAACTCTATCGTCCCAGATGCAGCTGCCAAACACAAGCAGCTGTCTGAGCTTCTGCGACCAGGAAGTTCCTCCATTCTGGGAGGTGGTCTTAACTCTGCCAACCAACAGCAGGGAGGCATGGTGGGAAGCCAACTTGGTGCTGTGCTTGGTAAAAGCCCCCTGGGGCCAGGTGCTACCAATCACCAGTCTCCCCAGGCCCAGAAAGGAGGTGCAGCAGCTGGACAAGGAAATGGAGGCATGGGGTTCAACCAGGCTATGCTGAACAGTGGGCAGGGGCATGGGGTCATGGGCCAGACGGGACAAGTAATGAATGGGGCTCTGGGACCCGCTGGCCGGGGTAGGCCTGGGCCCGGCATGCAGTACCAGAGCCAAAGCATGCAGGGGGCTGGACCTGGTGTTGGAGGAAGTGTGCTGGCTGAGACTTTGACACAAGGAGGGCCACAGTTGGGAGCACACGTGTTGAATGCTCAGCAAGCTGGAAACATGAATAAGGTAAGAGTCAAAGTAAAGGTCAACAAAACCAACAAGGTACCAGTAGTTTTTTTAAGGACAGGATGCAGAGTTGTGAGTCTTCTAGTAGTTACTATTTACTTTGACTGTGACAGTAGGGATCACTGTTCAGTTAAAAATCAGTTCCTTATTCAAACCAATTTATGATTACACGATGCATTCCCTGTTTTTATACAAAGGAGTAAATGAGTGATTAAAAATCAATTCATGGACTGTTTAAATGAATCTTATTACAGTTAGTATTTGATTCTGTTGGACACCTTTGATATCCTTGTGCTTATTCCTTAATTTAATTTTAAGCTGACGTCTTAATTATTCTTAATTATGTTTTTTATGTTTATGTATGTTGATGCAAAGTTATTGCAATAACTTCAAGGTAGTTTTAATGCCACCAGTTTTTCTGACGCATGACTAAGGCACACACATTGAATTTTGACCATCAGCCCTGCCCATACTTCAGGGAGTCAGTGAGGGACAAAAGAAATCATACATATGTGATACTTTACTATATCCTCCTGTCAGTATGTAAAAAAATGCTAACAGCCAGTTGTCCAAGAACATGAGATGCATTTAGACTGTTGTAAAGAGGCCAGTTATACACTGTTTATGAGAAGTTTTTTAGTAATAGATTCAACAAAAACAAACAAAAAAGTATAATAACTGGATATGTGCCTTTCCTTTTTTTGCTATAATGCAACATAACTGTAATTGTCTCTGTAAAAAGCCTTTAGACCCTGTAGAACAGTCTTTAAAAAGCCCCTTTTCCCAAAAGATGTGAGTGAGAGGGTTACTATGATCTTCAGTAGCTGTTTAGGAACATTAAATGTAGAGCAGGCATGATGCCCTCCTTATTTCAAGTGCTCCCTTGAATCCACTAAAATTTGATTTCCTCTGCATTATTTAAGTCTTTATTTTCAGTCATGTCTTCAACTGTTTCCCTTTTTCCTCTCATTTTTGGGCAATACCTCAGCTCTGTTGGCCTTTCACTTTGAGTAACTGAGCTGTAAATCATGGTAGAAGAAACAGGTCAATGCATTCCTGTCAGGTCTAGAAAAAAAAGGGTCGAGGGAAAGTAGTAGAAGACAACATGGAGAGATGAGTGAAAACTTGTGAGCCTGCTTTGCTCTGCTGTTTTCTCTGCTTCCCTGCTATAGTGCAGTCCAAGTGAGAGAACCTGTGTAAAAGAGGAGGATGAGGCAGGGCTCATTTATGAATGGGAGGGAGGCAGTAGGCAAGCATCTGTGTGATTCTTGCAGCAGAGGGGGAGGGGCAGGCAGCAGCGCAGTGCTCCACTCAGCTGTTGAGCAAGCTTCCCTGTGTGTGTGTCTCCCCTCCTGTTTCACTTGCTCTCTCTGCTGGGCTGTGCTTGCTGTGTTTGCCTGCCTACCGCAAGCTGTGGGGAACCTCTGTACAGCCAAGCAGACTGATGCTTCAGACATCATAGTGAAAGGCAATCAGAAGCAGACAAATACATGCTTAGGGCCATCTGAATAGAAAATAGCTGTAAAATTTTTTACATGTTTGTAGTGAATATTTAACATGCTTTTTTTTTTTTTAATTACCCCATCAGTTTTATCCATGGGCTTTCCACAGAGCTCCTTCTTTCACATACTGCATATGTGTAAACCCCAATATGTATGTAAACATAGAGTTTTGTGACATTTCTGCTTTTGGGTATGCTCTCAGTTTCACACTAATCCCTATTTACAGATTTTACAAAAATGAAGAAATAAAAGACGTGGTAGGGATTTTGAATATGATAGGTGTACTGGTGGTGCATTTCTAGTCCAACATGTGCTTAACAATCACATATCCTCAGGCTTTGGTGTCAACAGGTAGGCAAAACCCTATCTGCACTAATGATGTACCACCTCCCAGAAAAGGTTTTCCCCGTAATTATATATTTATCTCTACTTCTATTTAAATTAAGCCTCAAGTCTGTTCAGTGCTGTGTGGTAAAAGTAAATCAGCATTTAGATTCTGTGTGTCTTGCTGTCAGTAACTGACTTCCTTTAAAAAACACAAACATTTTTAAAGTTTTCTTCTCATGGGCACGGACCCTTAAAGTTGGATTATTTGATATTTACTAATCTGCATCATGATGTTGTTACATTGGTTAATTTTACTCATATAAATTGTGTGTAAATTACTGTGAAATTAGTCTGCTTTTTGGGCTCGGTGTGGGGGTGGGGGGTTCGCCGACAGGCAACACACAACGTCAGACATACACGGCGGAAGTCACTGTTCATAATACGATAGTAGGCAACAATTTATATTGAAATTTATATCCTAACCTTATTGATACATGTTAAAAAGCATATCAACAGCATTGCAGAAAGAGTTGAGAGAAGCACTGTAGCACAAAGAAGTGAATGACGCAGCATCACTGCGTGCACTATGATTACACCGTATCCAACAGCAGCATGAGAGGGCTCTTTGGATGCTGTTTGCACTCACACATGTGGCTAACCCACTTAAATTCTGGATAATTTCAGGGTTTTTTTTGCAAATCTGAATGGTTTTATGGACAGCCCTTACATTACAGAGGAAATTGTCAAACTGAAAAGGACACCGTGTCTGAAATTCAGTTTACTCAAACTGCTTTTCACCAGACTTGCTGAGAAATTCACATCTGTTCCTCGAGTCATACAGTGATAGACAATGATTTCTGATAGGTTCAGAGACTGAGCTCGCACTAATTTCAATCTACACGCGTGAATTGTCAAACTTCCTACGCTTTGCATTATTACATGCAGACTTTATAATTACCCCCTGCTCTGTTGTCCACCATAGATGGGTATGTCAGGAGCTCCATTTGGCCAGCAGTACGGTCAGGCTGGGGTTCAGCAGATGGGGGCGCCAGGGGTCAACACTCAACAACTTCAGAACAAGACAGGCCTTTCCAACAACCTGCCCCCGTTCCCTGCTGACATGAAGGGAGCAGGAGGTGTGCCAAATATGGTAAGTGCTGCTCAAAACTTGCTAAAAAGCTACAGAAATGGTTCTTTGGTAATAGACAAATATGTTGTCACTCATTTTAACGACCTTTGCATTGTTTTTTCTTAAATTGACACCATATAAAATGAGACTCTGTCCTGACTTCGGCAAATGAACACTGCTTTCTTTAAGGAAAGATTTTGGTCAAGGTGACATTTTGCCTTCAATATGAATGCCATGGTAGGGTAAGGGGGGATGATTAGTAGTTAAAAAAGGGACGCAAAAGATGCCAACTGATTTAAAGAGTCAGACACTGTGATTATAAAGATAAAATCACTTATTATTGATAATGAATAGACTAATTTGGTTATCGATTTGTTGTGTTGCACCACTACTACAGAGCAGAGCTGTAAATGTCTCTCTCCCAACACATTTCATCTCAGTCTGTCATTATAATTTCTCTAGGACACGTCATAAAAATAAAGATGTTCTCAGAGCTAGACAAACATTTCCGTAGTTCATATTTTTATCTTGAGGCAACAACTTCGGTTATTGTTTCACATGCAAAGCTACCCGTGCCCTCGTTGGTTCACATCATCAAGATCAAATATGTAAGCTAGACCCATGTTTGAAAACTGTCCACTTATGCTTAAAATTTGCAATAGTTTATAATTCCTGTAATTTCATACAAGCATTAACGATGAATAATGTGGAAAATATGAATATACTGATTTGTTGAATGATCATATGTACTTAGGGCAAAAAATTGACTAATTTGATGAAATTGTTTTTTTTTACTTTGAAATTAAGGTTAATATTATGGATTTGACTTTAGATCAGTTCAAACCATAAACATTCACTACAACACACTACACAAGATGAAATGATGAATTTTTGTTGCCAACAGCCCTTTAAAACCCTAAGGCTGTCAGGTCAGACTTTAGCTGTGCACAGATTTTGTATTCTGACCATGGCATAATCTGGGCTTGGTCCTGGTGTGTTTTTATGAGTATTACTTACACTGTTATGAAGCGCAGAGATCATAAAAAAGGAAGTTGTCAGTGTATATTCAAGAGAAGTCCTAAGAGGTGCAGTTATTTCATAGATGATGCAGAAGTGGGCAATTATTTTTTAGAAAATGAAAAAATGTCTCTGCATGAATGGGAGACTAAAAAAAATAATACAGGTGCATACATTTTGTTATGATGCAAGCTTTAATATTTACAAAATAGCTCAACAAATTATGTGCATAATCAACTGAAAAGAAATGCTGAGCCCAGTGTTAACATTTCAATGAAAACACATCAGACACTAAAGGAGACAGACAGTTTCTCCCTGGAATCACATGGAGCATGTGGCTTCTGTTTACAAAATGTAAACTTAATGATCAAACAACAAGACAACTTCAGTTGTAATATGTGTTGAATTGAAGTTGACAGGTAAACTAACACTCATGGTGTCTTAGCTTATATAAATATGATTCCAAACCTGCTGACCCACCCCTCAGACAAACCAACTTATCATGTGGCCATCACACTAGTTACTTGATAAGAAATTGCTTTAACCACTTCATACAGTATGTGCATTATTTTTATGCTTTGCAATTCAAAATTATAATAAAATTGCATTAAGAACAACATATTTACCTGAGGCTTTGATATTGTTACGTGTTTACTCTAAATGTTTTGGCAAGGCTAAGATTTTGTTACTGAAGTATTTTCTGACAAAGTGTGTTTGTCCATGTCAGAGTTAGTATATGTGGAGCTTATGCTGTGGTGTCTCATACTACAACGCTCTAATATAAAATATTTAAAAAAAGAAGGAAATCTGTTGTTGCAGAGTCTTGTGTCTTAAGGTGCAATGATGGTGAAGCTTCCTTAAGGTTCTTGCAAAGCTCCTATCAAACCTTTCCAGAGGGTCTGCAAGAGTAAAAAGCACCAAAATCTGATATATGGACAGCACCTTAAGGGCCCATGTTATGAGCTTTTGAGTTTCATTTGTCCTGAGTGTGTCTAAAATGTCTCCTCAGCATGATAGAGGACTTCTATGAACTAGACAAAAAGTTGTTGGCATCAGGACTCCTCCTTCTTCCTGATTTTATGATACCAGTAGCTGCCTAAAATGTCTCACCCTGGTCCCTTGAATAGAGCTACTACCAGTGTTACATCCCGTTGTTTCCTTGGCACTTGGTCTATTGGTTCCCAGTGCCAAGCCCTGACTACAGAGGGTAGAACTAATGCAGAGTTCCTGACAATGTGGCACCGGGCAGCACTGAATTGAACACTTAACAGAGTTGACTTGTGTACCAATCAGTGTGTGCTGGGCCCATCTGGAGAAGGGAGCCTTAAAGGGGCAGCGGCTCCAACTGGCCATTCGGACAGAGAAGGAATACAGCTGTACCAGTGTTACTCGGTATATGAAAAGGTTTTATAAACCTGAATGGTTGTGAACATAACATAGAAGTCACCAAAAATAGAATATGAACCTTATTTAAGGCAAAATATGGGCTCTTTAAGGCCAGACAATTAAACAGTATCTCTGGTATTGTGACGTCTTTGTAACCTGTCTGTGTTTAAACTTTTTTACAGTCCCAGATGCAGCAACAGGTACCCTCAGTGGGCATGGTACCTGGGGCTGGGGGTGTGTCAGCGGGCCCAACCGCTGACCCTGAGAAGCGCAAACTCATTCAGCAGCAGCTGGTCCTGTTGCTCCATGCACACAAGTGCCAGCGGCGGGAGCAGGCCAACGGGGAGGTGAGGGCCTGCACTCTGCCACACTGTCGCACCATGAAGAACGTCCTGAACCACATGACCCACTGCCAGGCTGGCAAATCCTGCCAAGGTTAGTGAATAGTTCAAGTACTGTATTGGAAAGGTAGCATACTTTGTCTCTGTGCGTACTTGTCACCACTTACCACCTATTTACTTGTCTGACACTCATTTCAAGAATCCAGTTAAAGTTATAGTGTCAGATTTACAAGAAAAGACTCCCATGGCACAGTTGTTGAAATATTAAAAATGCCTTTATTTTGATCACAATGTCATAAAGCCCTTAAAAAACACCTAACTTGATTAGGCAATGAGCCTTATACGTTTTTATAAAGGCTTCAATGGCTCTTTGAATCCCATCCTGAAGGACACCTCAAGCACACACTCCTTTTGAGTCCATGCAGCACTCTTGTCTACTGTTTTTGATGGAGTTGGTGTTGGATGTCCCATTAACATAATTCTGAAATGTAGACACTACAGCACTAAGACATGGCACTATATTTGTGCCTATCATCATGGGGCATAAAGACAGTGCCAAGTTGGTTGAATATATAACCAATGACAAAAATGTCTTGCACTAGTATTCAATAAAATTACTTAAAGTTAGGGTCAGTAATTTTGGAAAACTAGCATGAATTTGAATGTAGCATCTCCTCAGGACTCCGCCTAGCCATCACTAGCCGAATGGGGCGGTAATGCACCAAAATGATGGATGCCAACTGCCGTAAAACCGAAGAAGAAGAAAAAGCCTTTAGAGCCAACAGCAGCAACAAACCAAGAAAAACAAAGTGTTTATTTTAGATTTCTTGTACACCTGTCTTAAAAATGTAAGGGATACTGGAGCTTGGTTGGGGTTGTGGGACGGCTCGCAACGGGCTTCCCTTATTTTCAAAGCCAAAACTTGACAGGTATGCATTCTCCAGCATACTTGGATCCCTCTCAGCTTGGCTACGCGCGTTGAATCAGGGTCAGTGCACGTCGGCAAAAGGTGGGCAGAACGGCAGTACGGCATTTGATTTGTTTAATAAATTCGGACCGAATTGCTTGGTTGGTGGTTTCCAATCGATTGGTTGGTGTTTTCCCTGTTTTACTCCTGCTGTAGACAGCGGCTATTCTTCGCTCTCTTTTAAGAGCACATCATGCATTGATTGCCATCGGGACATAACAATAATTTTAACCAGTATAACAAAAAGTGTATCTAAATCAAATTACCAACCCTAGCTTTAAATATGTTGTTAAATATGTTGTTCTAAAACAATAAAATGATAAAATTCTTTTCAATAATGAACATTATGTAGAACATGATCACTCTTTTCTCTCTTGGTGGAAAGCAGCTTCCATCTGACAGCAGTAAGGTCACCTAAGGCTGATGAACTTTGAACTGTGATATTTATTCTGTTTATATGCTCAGAGTAATTGCCAGTATTCTTTTATGGTTTTATTGCATGGGTAATTGCTTTTTTTATATGGCCATTTGTACAGTGTAGTGTAGTAGTCATGGCTTTTGTACGACTGTAACAACCATTTTACTTTTTTGTGTAATCAGAGATTTTTCTGTTAAATCTCATTATTACCCAAAGAATAACTTTAGAAAAATTATAAGTACTTCTACTACTCTCGTGTCTTTCCCTAACTGATTTTGTTTTCCTCAGTGGCTCACTGTGCATCGTCCAGACAGATCATCTCCCACTGGAAGAACTGTACAAGGCACGACTGTCCGGTCTGCCTACCTTTAAAGAATGCAAGTGACAAGAGAAATCAACAACGTGAGTAACCATGAATCAACTCGTGCAGTTCCTTTCCTCTTTTAAATACTTTCAGGCTACAGAAGAAAACCTAGAGTTGTGTAAACAAGACATTAGATTTTTCTTTTTTTATTTTGGTGTTGCACTTTTTCACAGTTTTCATAGTTTGGGGAAAAGTGTTCAATTCCTTGAAAGGTGCTTTTCAGCGTAGCTGTCATTCAGCTGCAGCCTCGGGTCAGTGTGTGTTGTATGAAGTGGTGCCACCTGCAGGCCGTGTCTCCTCACCTCGGCTCTGTGTGGGCTCGTTGACTGCGAGTGCTCCCACAGTGAGAGGATTCCTCCAGAAAGGCTGGGCCTGTAATGTGACACCCAGGGGAGGAGCCCAGTGTCTTTGCTATAAGTGGGGGCAGGGTCTTAAGACTAAGCTGCGCTCTGATTGGGTAATGGGCATGTGACAGATTTAAATCCCCCACAGAGGCAGCATGCTCACTGTCAGCAATCAACACAGCAGGGAGCAGTTCAGGGATTTTAGATAAAAACCTCCTCAAGAAGATGTTCTTTTTTGCATCAAGACTCGATTTTTTTTTAATATGGGGAGACACAATTATCCCATTTACTGATACTTTATGTCAGTAAAACTTAAATGTATTGTTAAAACCAGTAAAGACTTACATACTGGTATTGTTGTGTTCTATTTTTGAAGTAGGAATGAAAGTTTGCTGCATAATCAGTGCTGGAGAGCTGGCGTTTTCCTCTGCAGTTGTCATTGAGTACTTGTTCATTAGCCTAAATTTACAATAAAATGTATGTATCATGCAGGTACCTGCTGATGGCTTACTTTATCTGTGGAGGCCCACCAGAACTTAAAATGTCAGTTACTGAAGAAATAACATGGAAGTACAATATGTTGGTGGGCAAAAGCTGTCCCTTACCAGGTAGAAAAAATCCACAGCACTGTAGTTTGAACGAGACAGTACCGCCATCACTGTAATTTTTGACACAGTATATGAGCAAGCTATTTTTGTTTGAACCCTTCAAAATAAAAGTCTCCTACTACCATATTAGGCAAGCTTTTATCCAGAGAGCCTTAAACAACGTA